>OY992530.1:11835651-11855818 GCA_963921185.1 Dasysyrphus tricinctus
ACACTGTCGACAGTGGCGTATCCAGAAAAAATTTTGGGGGGGGCCCACCTGAATAATTTTTCAATAATTTTATTTTACTTAAAGAAAAGAAAACGCCAATAGCGGAAAAAGAATTACAGGGAAATATTTCGCACACCAAAACCCATTTTCTATTTTATTTTTTAAATTTGATTTCGTGAACGAGAATAGCAATTGTGAAAACCAAAAACAAAACAAAGGAGAGCATTGCCATTAGATGTACATATGTGCACTCAGTCGCATAAGTTAGTATAAACCATAACATATCGTCGTCGTTCAGTCAAAACTCCCTAAGTCCATTTTCATTTATTTTGAGACATCCACCGGTACTTTTTATGGATTGGTACTAACCAGAATTTGTAAATGTTTGATTTTGGGAATTTTTTAATTTATAAATAGAACAACATTAGATTAAGATACCTTTAACAGAACTAAAATGTTTAGATGCTAATAAATATATCGTATTGAAGAGAGGGTTCTCGTTTACGAGAGAAATGGACTTAGGGAGTTTTGATAGAACGACGACGATATGATTTACGTGTTATAGTGTATACCAACTTCCCAGCGGGAAATATCGTCCCCAATGAAATTTATTACTGAAATAATCAATGAATTCACTTGCCAAATCATAAGAGAAACGACATGCAATGATTTAGTAGGTGAAGAGTAATGCAAAGTTTCCTCTGTTCGTAGCTTTGATTCTACTTTCTGCTTTATGTTTAGGAAACGACCCCTTCTTTCGGTGAATTTAAAAGGGAAAATTATGTGATGAAAAAATTGTGGAAAAGTAATGTACAAGTTCATCAGGTTATTGTTTGAATCCACTCATCTGCTTTGTAAAGTGTTCATGGCGAGAACAAAAAAAAAAAAAATGTGAATGAAATTAATGGTGAATTGTAATCGAAGACTTCAGCAATGAATAGTAATGCACAAAGTTGTTTATGATTTTTTGGCAACTATAAATTCTCATTTTGTAGGATACAATTCACAGTGACTTTCTGTAAAAAAGTCCATGTGAGACGAACTGAACTCAATAGAAATTGCGTTTGCCGAAACGCCAATAACTGGGGATTCCTCGGTGAATTTTTGAACATTTCCCACTGGGATTTACTAAACAATACAAATGGGAGAATTTAATTGATGAAAAAGAAACCACCACTAACCTGGTGATTTCATAATTGAATTTTCATTACATTTTTCATCGGAATTATTGAACTGATGAATAAGCTAAATACCCGTGTGTAGTGAATTCACAGATTATGCAATCACCATGTTTTTCATCACCTGGGTTGGTGAATAAACAACTTCCATTGAAGTAGTGAATTCGTTAATGAATTTTCATCGGAAAAGTGGCATGTGCTTCCCGCCAATGACACGCCCATGTTAAATTCATCAAAGGAATAAGCTGAAAAGTGGCAGGTACAGCTTCCATTCCTCAAGGAAAAAGCAGGTTTTTCCTCAATGAATTTTTTAATTTTTCCCGCTGGGTTATGCGACTGAGTGTATGTATGCATGTATTTTACGCATACTTTCGCACCTACTTGCAATTTTAAGCTTGTTTGCAAAACTAATTTTTACGCCTACATAACACTCTCCTTATTCCTCCCCAAAACACAAGCATAGCTTCTTACCTTATCAAAATGCTCACCTTTGTTTTGTTTTTGGTTTTCACAATTGCTATTCACGTTCACGAAATCAAATTAAAAAAAATAAGGAAAACAGGTACGAAACATTTTTCTCTCTCTCCTCTTTGATCGAGAGTGAAGCGCAGTGCTGCCTGCTGCGGTACTGTTGAAAGTACTATATTAGCACTTTACTGCTCTCGGCAATTTCACATTCAAAAAACTATTTTTTCAAAGTTCTAGTATCCAAAACATTTTGCACAAACAGCAAGGTGTAAAGTCAACCTAAGAAAAAAAATTTATTTCGTTTTTAAATTTAATGTAAATATTGAAACAAGATTTTTAAATATGAATGTTTTTAATATTGCGATTCTTGTTGCAATAATTCAAACTAAAATGGAAGATAAATTTCTGGTTGTTAGTAAATTCAAATTGAAAGTACTTAGTCAACATTTAATATTTTATAGAAAGTTATGAATTATTCAAACGAAATGTTTGGTCAATGTTTTACTGACAAATATTATCAACTGCGAATAACTTTTGTTTGTTTAAAATGCTCATGTTTTTGTACCTTTGTTATGCTATGTTATTTTTTTAGTTAAAATCACGCATTGTATAAGTTTTGTGCTTATTTTCTTAAGACGCTTTATTAACAATATTGTTATTTTGAATGCATAATATTACTTTAAAGAATTCCGAACGATTTATCGAATTATGTGGTTTGACTCAAAAATCGGTCGATAAATAAAAAATTTCGAAAAAAGTTACCCTCAACGTCAGCTAGGGGTCGAACTCAAACAAACACAAACAACCGTTTCAGAACTTGGGAGGCTCGAGAATTTGAGCTCCCTCTAAATCTCTAAGATTTACGAAAAAATTTCAGTTAATCATGTACATTATGATGAAATCCCCTAAATAATAATATGATCTTTGAGGCTACGCCACTGACTGTCGAATTCTTTCTCGATATCTAGGAAGCAACCTACAATAACTTAATTGTTGTTTAAGGCTTTGGTGATATCTTGATGAATCTTAATGAGCAAATGCAAGGTGGAATGCTTTTCCCGGAAACCCAACTGCATGTGTGGAATTATGTTGTTTTCGCCGCAGAACTTCTTGAGCTTCCGGATTATCAGCTTACTAAGATTGTTGAAGAGGGATATTGGCCTGTAGTTGGTCACCATATTCCTTTAACCTTTCTTAAGAATCGCCACGATTTTAGTTGTTTTCCATCTCTGTTACTTTCTAACTGTTGTTGATGCAGATGTTTATGATGATGGCCAATAACACCACTACTGTTTGTGGAAGCCTTTTTAGAACAAAGTCGGGTGCCTCATTTGGTCCAGCTGACTACTTTGCTTTGGAGTCACTTATAATCTCAGCTATCTACTCTGGGGTGCTCAAGTTTGGGCTGTCGACTCAAATACTTGCAAGATTGGTGTCGCTAAACATTGCTCTATCGAAGTTGGGCATTAGTGCCTACTGGAGGGATGCCTCAATTTCACCAAGAAATACTGGATCATAAGATTGACTGGGCGTGAAGTTTTCTTGGAAATGGGAAGCAAAAGCTTCAACATTATCCTCTTTCGTTGTTGCTTCTCCATTGTTGATGACGATCGTTTCAGGCATTGGTGATTTTCGACCGATCAGTCTAGTGATGTTTTTGAAGCTGGCAGGTCCAGGTGCGATTGACTGCAGTCACTTCTGCAATTAGTTGACGTTAGTTGCGTTAAGTTCTAGCTGGTGGATCCTTTGAAGACGTTTACTATAAGTCATTGCCTATGTGCACATAGGGTCTGGATACACTGAGGATGGTGCTGATATCTATTCTTTGATTTCTTTGGCCTAAGAGCCATTTCACACATAGCTTTGTTTGGTTAAGGATCTTATGGAAGCTTTCACACATGCCGGAACCGGTTCATTTGTTGAAAACCGGGTAACCGATGCATGCCAGCTAACCGGCGCCGGGCATGTGTGAAATGGGCCCTAGGCTGCTTTTGGTTATGCAATGCGTTGGCAACAGAAAGTTCCGGAGAGTCGATGGCTGTGTCAATTTTGAATGCTGTCAAAGCTCCTTTTTTTGGGTGGAAGCGTTACGGTGTCTAAGTGTCTACAACGTCTCTTGTAGCCTGTCCACATCCACTGGTTGTGGCGACAGCTATCCTATTTTACCAACGCTGGCACTGTGTTAAACACATAGGGTTACCAAAACCCATGTAGTCCGCGTAAAAAAGGTAGATGTAAAAAATGTTTAATGAATAAACTGATGTGATGAGTATTCATAGAATAGAGCAACTTGGCAAGGGTAAGATTTTAATGACACCTCGCAGCATTCCCCTTAGGGAGTGTCAAGCATTTTCAGATCAACGCGGAGGCTGTGTTAAGTTAGCTTCATATATTTCCATTCCCCTTCGCAGATATATGTACACCATATAATTGTCTCATGCACAACTAAATCCAAAGGATTCACCTCCACACAAGGGAAAACAAGAGATGTGTAAAACTGTAAACCATGAATTATAGTCGTATAATGCAACCTCCTATTAGCAATAACAACCATAACTACTCATCTCTACTTTAACCCGTTCCTCCACTGCACAGTGAAACAAAACGATGTCTATTTATCTATTGTCTCTTCGTAAGAAACAACAGAGAGGAGAAATAAAGACAAAACAAAAAATTAAAAAAAAAAGAACAAGTTTCTTGGCGTGATCCGGCTCATCAATTTCCATTTGCAATGTCCTTACATCTATGACATTTATGCTGAAGATACAAAATAAGACATACTGCACACTCTCTTCGATATAATGGCTTTAAAGCTCTTCGTATAATATAAACTGGCTGGCGCGATGTTGGGAAAAGTATACAATATACGTCATACCTACATTCATGAGTTCTTTCCTCCAATGTCCTTGAACGTGGAAACTCACACCCATGTGTTAGTAGTACCACAGACTAATGTTTCATCTGCTCATATAATTTGTTAGATCAAAATATATATAGGGTTAGTGTGTCAGTAGATTCGATGTGATTTGATAAAATTAGCTACTTTTTGTACTACAGAGCTTGCTACACTTAAGTGAGCTATCAGGACTCACAATCAAATTCGAAATTTAATTAAACCGAATTTTCTGGTACTCAAATAAAAACTCAATTATTCAAGTGCAAGGACGTGTTATCTTCTTAGAAATCTCTGTCTTGATATTAAAACTAATCAAATTAATACAATTTTTCTTCTTAGATTATACAGTGCTGTGCAAAAAAAAAATCACTGAATTTTTTGATTACTCTTAAAACTGATGCTCACAAGGCTTATAGTCTAAAGTTAAGAAATGAGTAACTTGTTGTATGTTGTATGGTTTCTAGTTCTTACTAACTCTGGCTCGCAATCCATGAAGAGTCGCAGCCTGAGACACGGCCGCCTTCCATGCTCTACGATCCAAATCACGCTGTTTCCAAACATCTAAACCAAGCTTTCTGGCATCTGCGATGGCTTGTCCTTTGAACCGAACCGAGGTTCGAACTTCTACGTTCTATCAAACCTGGGGGCTGGGTTGGAAAGTCTCTCGAATACCAGTCAAATAATTTTTCTTTCCAAGAAGCCCGGTATCAGTTCTCCCTTTTGCTAATGGCCCAACAATCAGCGCCATAAGGCAGGACTTGCAGTATAAGGGTTTTTAACCGATCTAATGCGCCAAACCAAACTGTTTTGTTAGGGTTATTCTTCATTGTGAAAGCCTATCTAACAGCCTGTTGGGAGTGGCCGAGGATGTTGATATAATTAGCATACCATAGAAGTTGGACAAATCCATTGAACAAAGTGCTTTCAGTGTTAACGCCTGCCCTACGCACTATTTGCTTCAGAACGCGTTTGAAGAAATCACATGATAGCGCATCTCCTTGCAGAAACCCTGTGCATGTATGGAATAGTTCGGAAGAGCCTTTCCCTAGTTAAACATTGCATCGCGTATTTTCCAATGTCACGTGGCGCAACTGAATCAGTTTTTCTAGGATCCCAAGTTCAGTCATTTCCATTTAGAGTTTTTGAAGATGAATGCTACTCGTATCATATGCAGCTTTGAAGTCGATGAATAAATGGTGAGTATTGATTTGAAAATTCGTTGGTCTTTTTCAGAATTTGGCTGAGAGTAAATACCAGTTCTATACTGGGTGGTGGTACTGAGTCCTCATTGACTGGAGTTAGGCTCGCTTCTCGTCCTATTTCTCACTCTAGTTGATGCCCATTCAGCAGCTGCTTGAACCTTTAAATGCTGCTTGAATCATCATCATCATCATCGTGTCCTGTAACCCCGCCTGGGGCATAGGGCGTCAACAAAACATTTCCATCCTTCACGGTCTGCTGTAAGGTACTTTAGCTGTGGCCACGTATTTCTCTGGGATTCTGCTTCCGCTAAGACAGTTGATTTCCATGTTGTTCTTGGTCTTCCAACCCGCCATGCACCCTGAGGATTCCATTCTAAGGACTGCTTTGCAATTTCATTGTTTGGTTTCCTCAGTGTGTGACCAATCCAACGCCATTTACGCTTTCTTATGTCGACGTCCAGCCGCTCTTGACTTGTCCTGCGCCACAATTCCTCATTTGATATTATTTGTGGCCAGCGAATCTTTAGGATGTGGCGAAGACAGCGATTCACAAAAGCCTGCAATTTCTTCGAAATGATAGACGTGACTTTCCAGGTTTCAGGTGCGTAAGGAGATTTGACTTGATTTCCAGATTGGGGACAGAGTACCGAAGGCAGCACGAGCTTTATTTATTCTACTTTTCACGTCCAGATCCGTACCACCGTTTGCAGAAACAGTACTGTCAAGGTATGTAGTTAAACTGTTCCGCTTCTTCAACTGGCGTCTCCTGTAGAATAATACGCTGCTGTGTGGAGCAGCCTGTGAGCATTATTTTTGTCTTTTTGCTGTTTATTCTTAGACCACTCGACTCTCCCTTCACTCGCAGTGTTTGGCACATCCCGTTCAACCCACTGATGTTATTTGCCAGTAGACATATGTCTTCGGCATAGTCTAAATGAATGAGCCTTTCGAACGGTCCCCATTGAATGCCATTTCGCTCAGCTGTACCAACACTGGCCGTCAATACGTCGTCCATCGCCAGCAGGAAGAGAATTGGCGATAGAACATCCCCTTGTCTCACACCCTGTCGCACTACGAAGGAGTCGGATAGCTGCCCATTGTGCAAAACAAAACACCTTGAGTTGTTGTAGGACTCTATAATAATGGCAACAATTTTTGGTGGAATTCCTCTACCAAGCAACGATCTCCGTATACATTCTCGGTTAACTCGATCAAAGGCCTTCTCAAAATCCACGAACATGAGGTAAGGCGGTGATTGAAGTTTCATCGACTGCTGCTTGAATATGAATCTACTATTGCTTATGTTTCGGTAACTAGGTATAACCTTCGCTGTTTCGAAGAGCCTGCGTTCCGGTTTGAAAGCCAGCAGCCAGTTTCTTGGCTTTCTTATAAAAGTTAAAGGTGTTGTTTCGATCGCTAGATTCTTCGATCACCTTGAGCTGGGGGACTTATTACGCCCTCTTCCTTATACTAAGGGTCTTCTTCTCATCTCTTCTCTTGCTGCAGCATATTCGCATGTGCATCTCTTGTCATCTTTTTCAGCTCTACACATACATCATCATATCACGTGTTCTTCTTCGTGGTAGGCTGACAAAAGACAACACAAAAATAATGCTCCCAGGCCGCTCCACACATCAGCGTATTTTTCTAGATACTGAAGACGCCAGTTGAAGATGTTGAAAAATTTATCTACCTTGAAATTATTGTTTCAGGAAATGGTGGTACTGATCTGCACGTTCAAAGTAGAATAAATAAAGCTCACGCAGCCTTCAGTTCTCTATCCCAAATTTGGAAATCCAGTCAAATCTCCTTACGCACTAAGCTGATATTCTTAGAATCCAATGTCAAATCCGTGCTGTTATGAAAAGCGTCAAAAACTTCTTATACTTAAGGTTTTATGGCTTAATAATTTGCCGTTAAATAGTCCTTAATTTGTTTTGAAAATTGAATTCAATATTATGCAATGTTTTCTATGTTTTTTGTTTAATTCTTCGTTAGCTTCATATAAAGTTAGCAAAGCACCTCCTTAAAAACGGTTTAAAACTGCTAATACCGAATAGTATGGTTTAATAGTTTGGCATTAACTAGTCAATTCAATGACAATTTTGAATTTTTCGTGCAATGTTTTCTATGTTTTTTGGGTTCTTTCCCAACTTGACTTCAAGTTGGCAGACTATCACCTGAAAATGGTGTAAGAACTGTTTTTTTCTGGATGATTTATGGCTTTAAAGATAATAGTCTATCATTAAAAAGCTTTTAATTAGAAAGTCTTTACCACTTAAAAAAAAAACATAGAAAACATTGAACGACAAATTCGAAACTGTCACAACTAATTAACAACTAATTAATGGCAAATTATCCACCTACTTATTTTTCGATTCGTCAAAGTTGCTTTGCTTACTTGACAATCATTAAATTTCAAGATGGTGGAGGTTTTCAAGCTCGTGGTCAAACACCCTGCGGGATGTTTTGGAACTTTCAATCATTCTAACCGACAGAATTCATCTTTTACAACATTTTTCCTAGAAACATTTTTGTCTTATTGCACTTTCCTTAAAGCAAATGGTTGGTATTACTTCGATCTGATCCTTAGTCCTTTATTTCTATAGCTTCTAATTTCCCTTTTCGTGATATTTTGTGAAAGAACGGCAACAATATATTTTTCAAGCAATGACGTCGACTTCAACGACTTGTGCTGATACTCTATTGTTTATTTATTTATTTATTTGTTTCGGTTGTGAGTCGATTATCTTTTTTCAGTCATATTTTCATTAGTAATTTAATAAAAAGAAAGGGGAATACAAAATCAATTTTTAGATTTTAAGACTTCTTTTACATATTTGCTTTAAAAATATCATCCTTTTAACAAAACATTTTCATAAATCATCAATCCTGAGCCACAATATATGTTCCAAAGCCACAAGAGCAAATTTGAGCTACCTGTCCGTGTTTTTATTTTTACTGCAGTACTGATAGTGAACTCTAGAGGCGTTACTAAATTTTTAAAATGCAAGAGGGTGTTTGTGGTGGTCAAGCGAGGAGAACGCATGTTAAAGGAAAATCATGATGTTATTTATTTTTACTTGCGATTATAGGTACCTACTATAAGGCAAGTTTTGGATTCGTGCAAAAAAAAAATTTTGAGATAACAATCAAACATGATATTACGATGATAGAGAACACCAAAAAAGTGGGTGGCACAATTCTGTCTGTCTGTTCGTCTACAGCCTAAACGGCTTGATCGATTTTGTTCAAACTTGGTACATAGTGGTTTTTGGTGATTATGCCCACACGTTTTTTTAATTTTTTTTAGAACCAAAAATAACGGTACCTGCCATACAATTTTTTTTAACAATTTTACATAACAGTATTTTTCTCAAAAATGGCTCTTTAACTTTTCTTAAAAAAAAATTAGTAAATTTATTTTAGTAAAGGCTTCCTGGCCCTCCAAAAGTACTTGAGAGTGCTAGGACGCCATATGGCCCTAGGCTCAATGATATGAAAATCCCTATGCACACCTCCGCGTGGTGGAAGGTGGGTAACGCTAACGTGCAGGGGGACCGAATGGATGCCGGGATAAGCAGACAACCCAGCTTTGCTGGTCAGGGCACAAACTTGTCCTTGGGATGGTTAAAAGCCCCCTTAAGACGGATGAACTGCAGGTGGCGGTCAACGGCATGATAGTCTGGCGGCGGAGGAGCGTTTTTGTTAAAAGGCCAACGGCAGCAGCAGGTAGCGTCTGTAACCCATATTGGGCGGCTACAAAAGGCGTCTGTTTTCCCATAGTGGGCGGCCTCGAGCAGTTATGTGTTTGACCATACAAAAGGCGGGTGTGCCTGTCAAATCTGAGCTTATGTATGTTATTAATCGTATCTCGGAAAACACCACGGTGGAAGGATATATGCTATTACATGAAATATGACAACAATTGGAAATGAGTCCCCAAGAGGTAACCATTTTATGGAGAATCCTTCTGCAGCTTCGGCTGCTGTAAACCGCACATCGGATTTGGGGGTGCGGCATCTTTCGTGTACCAGCGTCAATCAAGACGCCATAACAATAAATGAATCGTTAACAAATAGAAGAAGTCTTTTAAGAAGAGCAAATGATACTTTTGGCTACCGCATACGTACGAAAATCGGAGCATGGAACGTTCGATCCTTGTACGGCGAAGGTAGATACGAGCAGGTTGAGCGTGAAATGCTTCACCTTAAGATCAGTATCCTGGGCATCAGTGAAACTAGGTGGAGAGGAAGAGCCGAATACAGAGCTGACTCTGGGCAAACGAGAATGCTGTATTCCGGGGAGGATGAAAGAGAGGGTGGCCAAAGGCTGCATGGTGTCGGAATTATGTTGAACGAAGAAGCAAGGCGTAGTCTTATATCCTGGGCGCCCATTTCTGCAAGAATAATGACAGCAAGGTTCCGTTCAAAAATTCGCAACGTCACAATAATTCAGTGCTACGCCCCCACAAATAAAGCGACCGAGGAAGACAAAACCGCTTTCTACACTCATCTTAACTCAGTTTACAGTGGTGTTCCAAGAGCCGACATCATAATTGTCATGGGGAGATCTCAATGCCCAAATCGGATCAGACAACTACGGTCTGGAACGCGTCATGGGGAAAAATGGCTTGGGGTCACGAAATGAAAATGGCGATTTGCTGGTCGATTTTTGTAACGCTAATCGTCTTGTACTGGGTGGAACTGTGTTTAAACATAAGACTTGCAACAAAATCACCTGGGTACATCCGGATGGTCAAACTGAAAACCAAATTGACCACATCATGATTCAGCAGCGATGGAGGAAGTCAATGTGCGATGTTCGGAGCATAAGAAATGCTGACATTGGAAGCGACCATCATTTGGTTCTCATGAGTCTCAAGCTACGAACGGCAGCTGTACAACGTCAATCACAAGGTGCAGCAAGGAATTCGAAGTTCAATACAAATGCTTTAAGTGATCCCAACATATGTCGTAACTATGTCACCAACCTTAACGACAGAGCTTCGTCATTAAATGGAATACAACATTCAACAATTGATGAGATGTGGGGTGATATAAAAAGTGTTTTTATGGATGCTGCATCCAAAACTGTACCCAAGCAGTCGAGAGTTAGAGACTCTTGGATATCCCAAGACACCTGGGATAAAATCGAGCTTCGCAAATCGTTGAAGATGCAAATAAATGCCGAAGCAGATGCTCAACGAAAGGCTGAATTGCGAAGAGAGTATCGCTTAGCACATAAGATGGTCTATCGCTGTGTGAGACGAGACAAGAGGGTGAGGTTAGACGGTCTCGCAGAAAATGCGGAAAACGCTGCAAGAAGAGGAGACATGAGGGAATTGTACCAAATATCCAAGGAAGTTGTCGGGAAGAAAACCAACACCAATCATCCTGTAATGGATGTGGATGGTACACTTTTGGTATCAATCGAGGATCAGCTGCGCAGGTGGAAGGAGCACTTTTGTGCCTTGCTTAATGAGGATTCTGTCGAGCAGAGTGCTGAAGTGCCCCAGCTTAACGAGATGCGTAGATCATATAGGGGTATTGACATCGAGCCCCCTACAGTACTGGAAATTCAATCTTCGATAAATCTTCTCAAAAACAACAAAGCAGCTGGACTTGATGGTATACCAGCCGAGTTCCTGAATGCTGACCCTGTCAGAACGGCTAGTATTCTACACCCGTTGATACAAGCTGTGTGGGAAAATGAAATCTATCCCAGCGACTGGAAGGATGGTGCAATTGTTAAGTTGCCAAAGAAAGGTGATCTTAAGAATTGCAACAATTGGCGAGGTATTACAGTTTTGTCCGTTTTTCCAAAATTAATGGCAACCATCATTCTGGAGCGGATAAAGGTTAGAATCGAGTCTACACTCAAGAGGCATCAAGCTGGTTTCCGCAGTGGGCGGTCTTGTGTCGACCATATCAACACTCTGCGTATCATTCTTGAGCAGTCTGCGGAGTTTCAATCACCGCTTTACCTCATGTTCGTGGATTTTGAGAAGGCCTTTGACCGAGTCAACCGTGAATGTATATGGAGATCACTTCTTGGTAGAGGAATTCCCCCAAAAATTGTTGTCATTATAAGAGAGTCCTATAACAACGCAAGATGCTTTGTTTTACACAATGGGCAGCTATCCGACTCTTTCGAAGTGCGGCAGGGTGTGAGACAGGGAGATGTTCTATCGCCAATTCTCTTTCTACTGGCGATTGACGATGTCTTGACGGCCAGCGTTGGAACATCAGAGAGGCAGGGCATTCAATGGAGACCGTTTGAAAGGCTTAGCCACTTAGACTATGCCGATGATATATGTCTCTTGGCAAATAACATCAGCGGGCTGAACGGGATGTGTCAAGCTCTGAAGTTAAAAGGAGAGGCGAGCGGTCTTAAAATAAATAGCAAAAAGACAAAAATAATGCTCACAGGCCGCTCCACACATCAGCGTATTTTAATACAGGAGACGCCAGTTGAAGAGGTTGAACAATTTAACTACCTTGGAAGTATTGTTTCAGCAAATGGTGGTACTGATCTGGACGTTCAAAGTAGAATAAATAAAGCTCGCGCAGCCTTCGGTTCTCTCTCCCAAATTTGGAACTCATGTCAAATCTCCTTGCGCACAAAGTTGAGATTCTTCGAATCCAATGTCAAATCCGTGCTGTTATATGCTTGCGAAACCTGGAAAGTCACGACTACCATCTCAAAGAAATTGCAGGCTTTTGTGAACCGTTGTCTACGCCATATTCTAAAAATTCGCTGGCCACAAATTATATCAAACGAGGAATTGTGGCGCAGGACAAGCCAGGAGCGGCTGGACGTTGACATAAGAAAGCGTAAATGGCAATGGATTGGTCACACACTGAGGAAACCAAACGATGAAATTGCAAAGCAGTCATTTGAATGGAATCCTCAGGGTGCACGGCGGGTTGGAAGACCAAGAACAACATGGAAATCAACAGTTCTAGCAGAAGCAGACTCCCAGAGAAAGACGTGGCCACAGTTAAAATATCTATCTGCAGACCGAGAAGGATGGAAACGATTTGTTGGCGCCCTATGCCCCAACCGGGGTTACAGGACTTGATGATGAAAGGCTTCCTTTGGGTGGAAACCATTTTTCAAAAATGGTTATTAATGGTACCTCCCAAAGAACCATTTTTTAATTTTTGATTTTCTTAAAACGATACAACCGATTTCAATTATTTTTTTAATACAGAAGCTTCCAAAAAATATAAACAGTTTTGCTTACCAAAATTTTTGAAAAAACATTTTTTGGATTTTTAAAAAATGTTTCAATTTTTTTTTTGAAAATCAAATATTTCGAAAACGACATGATCGATTTTTTTGAAACTCGACATTTAAGAGTTTTTTACTATTTTCTACAATATTTTCAGAAAAAATTTACATTTATGAAAAAATAACGGTACCTTCCATACAAAAGTTAAAAAACCACAAAGGAAAATATTTTTTTGCTTAAAAATGACTCCTACGATTTTGATTAAACTTTTTTAATATACTAAAAATAGTACGATCTACTACCAAAAATTATAAAATTTCACACTTAGCAATTATTAATTGTACCTGTCATGGAACGTATTTTTTTATTTTGAATTTTCTCGTTTTTGGCTAAGCGGATTAAAATGATTTTTTTTATATACAAATTTCAGATAAGATTAAATAATATTGCATTTCAAAATTTAAAAAAAAAAGTTTTTGGATTTTTAAAAAATGTTTCAATTTTTTTTTGAAAATTCGATATCTCAAAAACGGGTTGACAATTTTTTTTTTCAAATTTTGTTTTTATATACACATAAATATATACTTTAGATTTGCATACCAAAATTTGTTCTTAAAAATGTTATAAGAATTTGTGTCTTGAACATAAGAGCGACTAGTCGTGCATTTTATTTAATGTTTCTTAGGGCCAGTTTTTCAGTTCAGCCACAACTAACAATTTAACTTCTAAAAGGTTCTATACAAGCTATTTTCAGACTGCTATATGAACAGTAAAAGGCCTTATGCAAGTCATTTTGTCGCATTTACGCAAGCTAATTAACTGGCATAAGACTTTTGTTGACAGGTCTTATAGCAGCAAATAGCTTTTCATGAACTGCTATTAGCTTGGTTGAACAAGCTATAGCTTGCCTTGCATGTTTATATAAGACCTTACTTACGAAAGTCATTTTGACAGCTGTTTCCAATAGCTTGCCTTGAATGTATATATAAGGCCTTACCAAAGCCATTTAATGCCAGCTATTGTCAATAGCTTGCCTTGGATGTTTATATAAGACCTTACCCAAATTTATTTTGCATAAGCAATAATATACGCTGTCGCGATTCGCGAAAATCTATTTTGCCATCGAGAGAAAATTTTGTTTTAGCAATGTCAGAATTTATTATTTTCATAAGATCTTTCAAGGCCGTATGAGGTATTTGGTGTTCGATAGCCCATTGCCGTAAATAATTTTGAGATTTTCTGTTCCTATCCATTTCGAAATCATCTTCACTTGACGACTCATCATGACCGTTTAAAGTGTTTTTATCATCAGCTACAAAAGTTTTAGAATAATAGGTAGGTATGATAAAACTCTATCCAATAGATTATGTATAATCTTACCTGTAGAACTACTGGTAATCACATCAGAAATACTGTCTGATGGTATAGGAAATTCCTTCACAAAAGCGTGCTTGCTGGGACCAGCGATTCCTATTGCAGCAGAGGGAACAGTCAATAACTGTGCGCATCGTATATCTGTTCTTTGTTCTTCCAAATTTCTTGAATGTTCTCTGGCTATTTTAAGAATTGCTTCTCTGTTTTTTCTCGCCTGTCTTTGGTAGGTTCCAGATCTTTTAATTTTTTGCCATGATTGGTTAGTCATTTTTAAGTTTTGCTAAAAAGTTCAATGTTACTGTAAGCACTTCTTTTCTGTTCTACGATGTTCAATGGGTACTTACCGTTCTTATTTATTTTAATCTTTTTTTCTGATTTTTTTATAAGCACAATATTTTATAAGACACACTTGTTGATCTTCACTGATTAATTTAATTTGTATAAGGCCTTTACAAACAAGCCTTATACAAGTTGTTTGCAATGACTTGTCGTGGAGAGCCTTATAGCAGCTATTATTTTAATTTTCAGTAAACAACTTTGGAAAGCCTTATACAAGCCATTTATAAATTATATTTACAAGCCTTGTATAAAGCTTGTGTAACTCATATTTAAGGCCTTACAGCAGCTATTTGTTTAAATTTCAGGTGGAAAATTCTTGGCTTGCTCAAGATTGCCTTATACAAGCTCTATACAAGCTATTACTTGCCAAATTGGAAAAATTTTACCTTATACAAGCTAAATTGTTAGTTGAGGCGTAAACTCTGGGTAAATCAGAGTTATCTTATCCTGAAAATTAATAAACCCCAATTTAACTTAGGAACAGTTTTTCCGTTGAGGATTAACTTTATCTTTCAGTTGTCAAAAATCTAGGGCCTTCGATGTGCGACAATATGAATATCACCATTCTTCGCCTTTCACGCCTCTGAATAGAGATGGCACCACACCGGAATTGCACGAACAATACTCTCCTTATCGTTATTGAGATGACACCACAACTGAAAAGGACCTCAATAAGGTCCCTGCGTTAACTCACCAAATTAGGCGAGTTAAAGCGGAGTTAACTTAGGATTTCAATTGACAGAAAAACACGTTTCTAGAGTTAACTCAGGTTTAACCCCGAGACTTGGATGATCTCGCACTGAAAAACTGGACCTTATTTGATTTGTTAGGGCAAATTTGTCTATTGTTTATGATGCCAGAAGTAAACTGTTACAAATTAAGGGCAGGAGACAGCTGTGAGACTAATGATGAAAAAGAACTTTGACACGACCAGAGAATTGTATGTAGAACTCCTAACGAACTTGTTAATGGGTACTGATCACAAACACACTGTTGTTTTTATAATCCAAATTAAATTATAATTTATTTTTATTTTTGTAAAATATCTTTATCGAAATGGGTCTTTTTTTAAATCCCTTACAATTTTTGGGAACACCAATGTACTTTATACTTTAAAATAAGACTGTTTAAAACCATCCAAGTAAAATAAACTAAAAAAAACATCATATCCTTCGTCACATGCCATCCTGTGATTAAAATCAATTTAGAGAGTAATTTTGAAAAGAGAAGGATAAATAAAAAAAAGTACGAACTTAGAAAAAAAAGGAAAACCAAGAAAATCAGGTCGAGTCAAGGGTTAATCCAAAGTTCTCTTATGTGGCCTTAAGGACTCTGTCTACATGTTGGCCTTCAATATATTTGTTTGAATAGCGATGCTGCAGAACCTCTATGATACTTAGAGGAGGGAAAAAGGTTATGGCGCATACAATACATTCTTCTTTATAAATTCCTTCATTTTTTTGTTGCTTTTTTTTTTGTTTTTGTGAATGTTAGACATGTTCACGCGATAAGCGGGGTGAGCACAAGTACGTTCAATTAAAATACTCAAGTACGAGAAGTAGCCAAAGCCACCCGCTATCCTCACATCATCATAATGGAACATCTTCTGGCTTGATATTATGTTTTCGTTCTTTGAATCGTTTTCGTTTTTTTTCGTATATGTATTGTATGTGCCCAAAAAAAAATACACAGATCCTTTGATAATGACATTTAATTGGGCTTTGCCACCGGCTACTCTTGTATACATTAGGAAAGGACAAGCATGTCCTTAGAAAATTTTTCTTGTCTTGTGCCCAAGTACTTAGTCACTCTTCCGTGCTACATTCGCTTTATTTGTTCGTGGGCAATGCCATTACACACACATACACAGATCATAGAGGGAACAAATGAATATTACCTACTCATTTCCGTGAGTGTCTATAATTCATAATCATTTTCCTATGAGAGACGAGGGGCGACAATTATATGAATATGAGAGGAAATGGGCTGCTGTGGGGGGGTGATGCTGCACGAAAGTAACATTTTTTGTCCACTTCTCATGATAAATACGATAGCTTAAGGAGAGATGCGGTAGGAATATCATTTGCGTATTTCTTCCTTCAGGATAATACAAATGAAAAAAAAAGGAATGAAATACAGTAAGAACTGTATAGAACCATCTGCAGCATGCTTAGAGTAATTTTTAAATTGATTTAATTATCACAAGAGTTTTCGGTCAATAATTAATAATTTATGGCATAATTATTTCCGGCGAGAAATTTGCGAACGAGAATTCCTTGAATTTCAAATGAGTGAATTTCTTCAAGCACATTTGCATGCGAGAATAAGATTTTTTTACCGAAGGACAGTATTTTTCAGTATAATTTAGCTTCTGTGCAGTTTTTATTTTAAGGAATTTAATTATAGTGTTTTAGAGAAAAAAAAGATACATTTTTTAAACTAGTTCAAGGATATAAAAGAAAAGGAGTTCAGGTTGAAGATTTAAATGCATCGAGTTAAATTTTGTGAGTTTAACTTGAGCTACCAACTTACTCGCCTTTTGTGTTAGATCATAGAGGACTAACTGTTGGCACATCAAGCGATTCATTAAACTTTAGTTCACGTAAGGGAGAATGAAAAAATTTCAGAAGACTGTCAAAAAGTCATAAATGTGTGCCATTCTAAGAAGAAGAAGTCACAAGATGTAGCATTGATAGGATAATGATAATGTTGTGTTGTATTTAACAGCTGAGGTAAACTCCCTGCATGAAACCTAGAGAACAAAACGGTCAGAACTTCTAAAGAGAACCTTGTTTAGCTAGATCTTTGAAGAGGAGATCGAAGGAACAAACCTATCGAAAATCCTTATCAGGAGCAATATGTCCTCAGCAATATAGAACAGGGGACGAAATGGGTTGAACCCTCAAAGGAAATCTTTTCAATGGATTCAAACTTTTTTTCTTTACACAAAGTTCAAACAACGAAACAGATAGAAGGCGAAACCCTCACAGGAGAAACTTGACCATAGAGCTTCTTTAAGAGTAGCCCAACTTACTTACTTACTTGGTGGCGCTACAGTCCGGGGTTGACCAGGGCCTCAACCAACAAGCTTCTTCCAGCCAGCTTGGTTTCTAGCTATCTGTCTCCAGTTTCGCACACCAAGTTGGTTGAGGTCCTCTTCAATTTGCGTGTGCCACCGTTTACGCTATCCACCTCTACTACGCTGTCCCACGGGGTTGGATGCAAAGACTTTCCAGGCCGGAGCATTGGTGTGACCATTCGCTCTAGGTCGTTGAATTTTAACTTTTGTGGCTAAGTCTGTGTCAATGTACATCCCATACAGTTCGTTGTTGTATCTTCTTCTCCATTCCCAATCTATGCAGACGGGACTAAAATTCACGCGGAGAATTTTCCTCTCAAAACAGCTTTACGCGTTCTCATCCACCGTTAATAGTGTCTCGACACTATAGATCAGGTGCGGAATGATAAGCGTCTTATACAGAAACAGTTTAGTTGCTCGAGAGAGGGCTTTGGCTTCTCAATTGCCTTCTTAGCCCAAAGAAACAGCGATTGGCAAGAGTAATCCTTCGTTTGATCTCAGCACTGGTATCGTTCGCTGAGTTAATAGCGGATTTTAGGTAGACAAAGTCTCTGACCACATCAAAACCATAGCTTTCTATAGTGACGTTCTGTCCGACACGTGTCGGTGTTTTCATTCACCGTTAAACCCATCTTCTTAGCTTCCTTCTCAATACTCACAAAAGCACCACTGACATCACGCGATTATGTCAATGTCGTCAGCGTAAACGAGTAATTGGACGGAGCTCTGAAAGATTGTGCCTCTAGTGTTGACGTGAGAGTTTTGCACTATTCTTTCAAGAACGATGTTGAAGAAGTCGCATGACAGTGCCTCACGTCGCCTAGCCTAAAGGTTATTTTTGCCATCAAAGGTGTCGGTGAGGTTTTTGGGAGGAATGCCAAAACAACACATTGTGCTATACAGCTCGTCTCTATAGAGACGAGCATATGCGACTTTGAAATCGATGAGAAGGTGGCTGTTATCGATTTAAAACTCCTGGGTTTTCACCGTAGTGCGAATATTTGGTCGATGGTGGACTTCCCTGGCCTAAAGCCACACTGATATGGACCTATTAGGTTGTTGTCGAATGGCTTCAGGCGTTCACAAAGTACGGCAGAGAAGATCTTGTAGGCGATATTAAGAAGACTGATGCCTCTGTAGTTGGTGCAGTCCAGAGGATCGGCTTTCTTGAGGATCGGGCAAAGAATGCTGAGGTTCCATTCATCGAGCATGCTTTCCTCCGACTATATTTTGCAGATGAGCTGGTGTATTCGCCTTACCAATTCATCGCCAGCCGATTTGAATGGCTCAGCCGCAAGGCCATCAGCTCCAGCAGTTTTATCGTCCACAATTATAAGGCTGCTACATAAGATTCTTGCAAACAGGCTCAGTACGATAACTCGCAACGAAAACCAACGAGGCTTCACAAAGGTGGACGTCTGTTATGCAAACACAATGACACTCCACACCCTCATCAAAGATCGGCGAATCAATGGAAAACCAATGTGCATACTATCGTTAGACGTGTCTTAAGCCTTCGACACAGTCTCACACCAAAGTCTTACACGCGCACTAAAAAGAGTCAAAGTGGATAATAAATTCATAGCATGTATAAAAGAGAACCTAAGACGAGTCAGCACTAGGATATCAACCCGCATCGAACCGGTGGTAGTCCAAATTAACACGGGAGTTAAGCAAGGTGACCCTCTTACACTGGTCCTTTTCAACATCCTGATAGATGAATTGCTGTGCCCAGATGGACCACTTCTCTGGCATCGAACTGTCACCAGAGAAAAGACTTTGAAGCCTGGCATATGCGGACGATGTCCTCATCTTTGCAAAAACAAAGGGAGATGTGGAGAGAATGCTTTTTCATGGATAGGGGAATGTCGCTGAACGCTGCAAAAAGTCTGATGGTAGGTACACCTAAAACCAGTACCCTGTAAACATAAAGTATGCGCAGGAACCCAAGCTGCACAGCATGGTAACACCATAATTAAGGCACTGGGGATTCAGGAGCAAATGACGTACTTGGGCAGCACTTTTACGCCCTGGTGAGACACAACACCAGACTCTGCGAGGCTTTTTGAAGAACTCCAAAGAATAAAAAAATCTACAGCGATATCTAATCCCCAGGTTCATTCCACTCTTCCCACGACCCACCATAACCCAAAAGACCTTGAAGGAAGCCGATAGGAAAATCAGGGCTTTCGTGAGAGCATCTCTCCATTTAACTGCCCATTGCAAGAACTCAATATTGTATGCACCGGTGAAGCAGCGTGGGCTTGGGCTGTTCGAATTCCGCTGTTGAATTCCAATCATCATGACCGAACGAATTGAACGCCTTGCAGCCAGTGACCCAATCGTATCCAGTATTTCCACCATCGGCCGAGACTGGATTGAACGTGTGCGAAT
>OY992530.1:13656018-13993069 GCA_963921185.1 Dasysyrphus tricinctus
GTATATATATATACATATTTACACAGCCGGCACATTGTACGCATACTTGTGTATGGATAGAGAAAGTGTGAATGTAGTAATTCGTTGGTGAACAACTACATAAATAAATGGAAAGAAAGAGACATTTGTTTGACAAACCAAAAAAGAAAGAGACATCTAGAGAGACGTTAAAAATTACTCATAGTCAGGAATTTTTCAACTTATTGTTCCTCTTCTTTTTCAACATTTATTTTACAAAAATTCCACAGAATACCTACCATAAAATATACCGCGACCCTTTGCTTAAATGATTAATACAAATATTGCAAACAAACAAATTATTTAAATTCAATCAATGCACGAGGTGAGATGTTGTAAAATGTTTTTCAAACATGTCTCTTGGTCAAGACAACCATCAGAGTAAATCAATTTTTATTAGCATTCATTAATATAGGCACATTGTAGGTAGGTAGGTACTTAACTACTCGTACCTACTTGCATTATATTTTTTGTATTTATTAGTCAATCCTCGCGTTCCAATGTTTATTCGCTATGCTATCTAGCTATCCCAAAAATTTTGAGATAACTTGAGTTGTTGTTGCGTCAGCTGTTATCAGCTGTTTTTTAACAAGGGATTACAACAACACAAAGCTATCCGGATAACTGAGAATAGCCAGCGGAACGTGCCCAATGACTTTAGATGGAATAGGAGCCTACATTATAAATAGGTACATACCTATGTATCTTTTCGATATTAACACTTTCTTTATTTAAATTTTTTTTCTATTTATTCTAAAATCACATGTTATACCTACCTAGCTAGGTATAAACCTCTTACAGTTGCTACTTTGAACTTTTATCATACCATATACCTACATAGATACATATTATAGGTTAGGTTTAGGTAGGTATAAGATAACGTAGGTAGTAAGGTAGTAGGTACCTGTTCAAACTTTCATTTTGCATTAAGCATAGTTTACAGTTCCCATGCGAAAAAAATGTTAAAATTTTCAAAACGATTTTCCATCTATTCTGTGCACCAAATTGAATAATATTCAAGGCAAAAAACGTTTGCCTTGGCCTAAGCCACCCATTGAGTCATTAATTTACCTTTAATTAATAAACTATAGGCCTAAAAATGGAAAATAATTATTTTTGGATGCAAAAACTATTTGCATGATAATAAAGCCTTGAGGTGAAAAAAATTTTTTTTTTGGAAGTGTAAACCGACCATCCAAAAAAAAAATATTTTATTCACCACACTTTTTTCGCATGCAAAACAATTGCCGGGCCATTGTTTTGCATGACATTCCATGACAGCAATGTTTTATTTTTTTGCATGAAACTGTAAACTAGTCATGCAAAAATTAATTTTGCCTTTCACCTCAATTATTTTTGACATGCGAGAATATTTGCGTAGGTTTTTTTTTGCACACGGGAACTGTAAACTAGGCTTTAGGTACCTACCTACATTTGTTTGCGAGAAAAATATCTTTAAAAAATTAGGGATAGTGGATGCAGGATTCCTGTCTTAATTATTTTTGTTTAATTATAAGTAGGTAGGTACCTATATAATCTATGTATCTACCATGCACACCTTTGAACCTACCCAAATCTATACTTATTTGTTTGAAAAAATAATGACAAGCCAAGTCATAACATAACTTAATTCCAGAAAGCAAAGGTTCACATACCTATCATAATAATTTATTTATAACATGCGTACCTATAGTTTCGAATTAGACCAGCAGCAAAATTATTATAACGTTTTTTTTTTTCAAAGTGCGCAGTGGGGTAATAAGTTTTATTTCGTATCTCCATTTTCTTCTGGAAGTTTATTTATTTGGATGAATGAATGTAAATTAGAATGTTGTTTTTATTACTACAAAATTTTAACTTGCAAGTTAACTAATCCACAGTTTAGTTGCACAGCTCGAGAATAAGAGAAGAATTAGGTAATAGGTAATCAGGCACTTTGTATTAATAGGATTTAAACTAATTTAACATGCCTATTTACCTACTTGATGGTTGATTAATTTAAATTTAGTTTTTCATGTAGGTAATTATGTACATACCTATGTATTTTACATTGTATTGCCTTGTTTATTTTACAGACGCGACTAAGAAGCTGTAGTAGATGTTCATGCAACGACCTTAATTTTTAAAATGTGCTTGGGTAAATCGTTAATGTCATCATCATCGTGTCCTGTAACCCCGTTTGGGGCATAGGGCGTCAACAAAACGTCTCCATTCTTCACGGTCCGTGGCCACGTCTTTCTCAGGTATTCTGCTTCTGCTAAGACAATTGAATTCCATGTTATTGGTCTTCCAACCCGCCGTGCAACCCTGGGGATTCCATTCAAAGGACTGCTTTGCAATTTCAATCCATTGTCATTTACTGATATTATTTGTTCTCGTCTGATATTATTTGTGGGCAGCGAATCTTTGGGATGTGGTGTACCTAGACAGCGATCCACAAAAAAGCCTGCAATTTCCTCGAAATGGTAGAAGTGATTTTCCAGGTTTCGCAAGCATTATAACAGCACGGATTTTCTATATTTTCAAATTGGGGACAGAATACCGAAGGCAGCACGAGCCTTATTATTTCTACTTTTAACGTCCAGATTCGTATCCCCGTTTCCAGAAACAATACTGCCAAGGTAGTTAAACTGTCGACTTCTTCTTCCATTGGATGGCGAGCGGCCTATGAGCATTATTTTTGTGTTTTTGCTGTTTATTCTTAGATCACTCGACTCTACCTTCACTTGCAGTGTTTGGCACATCCCGTTCAGCCCACTGATGTAATTTGCCAGTAGACATAATGTCATCGGCATAGTCTAAATGACTGAGCCTTTCAAACGGTCTCCATTGAATACATTGTCGCTCAGCTGTTCTAACACTGGCCGGCAATACGTCGTCCATCGCCAGGAGAAAGAGAATTGGCTATAGAACATCCCCTTGTCACCCTGTTGCTCGACGAAGGAGTCGTATAGCTGCCCATTGTTAGTTAATGTAGTAATAGTTAATTCTCTCGTCCGGACACCTATCCGCGAGGCTATCTAGCTAGATAAAAAATGTTCGGATACTTTGTTGTTTTTGCATGTTGTTTTTTTCACAAGGGATATTGCTCCCGAACGTGCCCAATGATAAGGTGAGCTAATTAGTTGCTTCAACCGAAGTTTATTTTGTTGGAAATTCTGAACAAGAATGTATTCTTAAATGGTAGGAAGGTACCTATTCAGTTTTTGATTTTATTGTTTCCTTCAATATTGTAGGTAGGTAAGTAGGTACGAAACTCACCTCAGCCATTTAAATAATAAAATCTTTTCTTTTTGATTCTCTCTCATTTTGACAAATTTCTCTGATTAACATTTTCATTTACGACACAAAATCGTTATTTAATTATTTAACGGCAATGGTACGATCATTATGCCAATGGCCATCGGTTTTGTGGAAAATTGGAGTGTTCGGTTTATTTTCTTTCTGACTTAGATCCTTGACCCCTCCGTGGGGCATAAGGCATCAACTACCGCTACAAGCCATCTTGTTCTTATTCGAGTTATTTGTTTGAGCTGTTCCTTATTTTTCCCAGCTTTTGAGATACCTTTTCGACTTATCTACGCCAAGTTTGCCATCTTGAATAAAAGGATCCCACTGCATTGCATGTCTGGCAATATCAATACGCCATAGGTAGGGTGTATCCAATTCACTGCCACTTCCCTCTATGAATTGCGATGTGTATAGGTTTTTGGCCAGTTATCGGATGAAGTTTTGGTTGGAGATGGCGTTCGGCCAACAAATCGTTATGGTGTTTCAAAGTCATCTTTTCACAAAAGTTTGCAGCATTTTGTGGCAGTTGCGGTCACTTTTCACGTACCAAACCCATATAGTAGTTCGGAATCTACGTTCGATGGAAACCGTTGCAGCTTGCTATTCGTACTGTAGAGGTACACGGTGCTCCTCTAAACTTTTGACAGCATGCCGTAAGCAGCTTTTGCTTTGCCAATACGGCAATTACCATCTTCATCTGTACCACCACCTTCTTGATGCTGATGATCGGGTTGACTCCGGTGAAATACTCGTAGTTATAACCTTAGTCTTTAAACTTATCTGTAGCATTCTCTGTTGATATTAATCACCTATATTATCAATATTAATTGGTGTATGCTTTTGCAACCTGTATTTTTTTTTCTGTGCTTTTCATTCAAAGCCCATTCAATCTTTCAAGTTTTCAGATTCAGATTTATTGCACTTGATATTTTAAAGGCGTTTGATAGAGTTAGGAATCTATCTCTTATCGAAAATGCGTGCTTTTATGGATTAGAAATTAACTTTCGAACCGCTTAATACAAGTCTTATTGGACGGTTTCAAGGGTCACCAAATTCGACTTTAGCAGGATTTTTGATTATAAAATTCAATCATTTGCTAGCGTTGTTGGGGCGTAAGTCTTTTCATGATGAAATGTCAATATTAGATGAGCATGTGTCATAAATCACGAGTGAGCTGTCAATCAGCCTGAGATCCAAACAGCAAAAATCACCCATAATACCAAAACCCTTCGACACTTTTGTGCAACATCATAACTTCACTTCAACATGAAACGGTATCTCATGTAAAATCGTCCCTCGTAAAGAATGTCGTCGTGATTCGGCGTCAAAAAGTTGGTTATCCTCGATCTGTAGCGCTTGGTGTTGACAATGCCCAGTTTGTTTTTGAAAGAAGTAAGAACCGATGATTTTGCCAGATCCAAATTAGCACCACACAGTGCCTTCATTTGAATGCATTTGGTGTTGGTGTATTTTTGGTGTGTTTTAGTATCGTCTTAAAATCGACATTGCTTAATAACTGTCATTGATGAAAAAAACTTAACTTAAACTAACTTCAAAAGGTAACTCCAAGTCAGCTGTTAAGTCATGCGACCATGTAAAGCAGTCAAAAGACTTTAAGTAAAAAGAACGCAATATTAAAGATTTGTTCAATTGTTTGAAGTGTTTAATATTTCTTCAATTCCTACGATAACAGTTTATAAATATAAAATTGGTTGGAGCACACTCAGTTATAGTTATTTCATTCATATTTTCAATAATAATAGGTTTGTTCGTTGAGCACTGAAGTCACCATGGGGTCGCCCCAAAGTGTTTTTTGAAAACTCTGAACTCACCCTGGCCAGCAAATTCTGTGTTTTTTGAGACCTAGGGTCGCCCTGAACTCGCCCTGAAGTAGAACTAGGTTTTTTGCTGGGGCGAGTTGAGGTAAAGAATAAACTACCAAAGTGACATGAGCTCTGAAGCATTTTTTGTTGTGGATTCACAAGCTGCAGATAATTCTATCGTTTTTGAAATATAAATTCACGGAATACACAATTTTAATTTAAAAATAACAAAATGAAATAGAAAACGAAAACGAAAACTGTGGTTTATTTTTATTCATTTTTAAAAGAAATTTTATTTCTTTCTTATCTCAACAACACAAAGAAGACCCTTTGATGTTTTTGAGAACCGAAGAACCCAGGTTTTTTCGACAATTCTTGGGGTTGTCAAGAAAACCTGGGGCAACCCTGGGTAAACTTCAACGAACAAACCTAATATTAGTTAAAATAAATCTACAAAAAGTTAAAAACAAATCCAAAGAATGTTTCATGCTGTATTTATAAGTAAAACGGAAAATCTAACATGTTCGTTTTTTCTTAACAAAATGCACAAAGTCAGAAAAAAAAAATACACAACCATCTTCTATTTCCCAAACGAGATACCTATCTTGACTTATGTAATACATATTGCAATATTATTGCAGATATTAACCATTCAATGTGAATTCCAAACACGTCGGTAATATTGGTACTTATAAAACTGTGTTCTCATGAATTAGCATCCCCCATTGAAATTAAATCCCTTGGCGAACTGCAATGGATTGTTGGTTGCCATATCCATTGAGTTTAATTGACGTATGTATATGACCTTAAGGTAAATAAAATTATTTGCCTATTTATTTGTTTCAAATTTACAAACAAATGACTACGTATGTAACTGAGATTGCATGCAATAAAATTGTTCCTTAAAAGAAGCGGAATAGCGCTCTGAGGTCTTGGAAATACTTATTCAGAACAATAATTTATTAACAGATAACATTCGAGGAGCATCTTCTAAAACTGGACACTCAAAAACATACTCATATACCTACACACATTACATACATTAGTCTTGTTTTTTAGTGCATTTTTATATTGGCTCAATTTGTTTAAAAATTGTTGTAGGTTTTTTAAAGTATTTTGAATAGGATTTTTTTTTTAAGCGGAGATAAAAATGCACAAAAAACACGGCTATTACTAGGTATATTTTTAACAAAAAACTAAAAAAAACATCATAAAGTGACAGGCCATATTCATCCATTCACCGTTTGCTAAGCTTTTAAACTTTAACTAATATCTTGCATTGCCACTGGTGACTGACGTACCTATCTACATATATTATACATAAACGTACTGGTTATGTCTTCGAACTGCTGTGAATAAAGAAACAGAAACACATTATTGTTTGCTCTTTGTATTAAAGGTGTCAGTTTGTGAGTTTAAATGTTGGTGTTGGAGATTTCTTTTTTGTTTTATTTTGTTTATTTTTTTTTTATTAATCTAACATTCCACTGCAAAGACAATGAACTCAAAGAAAAAAAAAATAAATAAAACATCTACATAAATTGGAAATGTGAAATCTTCGTTTTCTTCGAGATGAGAAAAGAACAAGGGCGCAATTGCAATATATATTTATGCTTGCATTATTCAAGTCTCTACTTACCATTTCCACATCTTTTGATGTTGATAATTTTGTGTGAATGTACCTAATTAATTAAGTTTCTCTGACACCATCGTCACCATAATCAAGGTTTCCTAAATTTCTTAGGTGTAAGCGAATCAAAACAATTTTATAAAATAAGCAAAAGTCTCGATCTTCTTCGTTCAGTAATAATGATTTGTTTTATTTTTCTGGAATTTTTTTTTCATTTATAGATTCTTCTGGCATGCTTGTGTCTAAGGCCAGACCTCTTGGTAAGTTCGCGTTTCGATGCATATTAGCTACCATACCTAAGCTTAAAAAAAAAAATAAAAAAACAAACAAAGATAACACTTGAAATAATTGAAACAAAAATCAACAGCAAATGTTTTTAATTAACAACAATAAAAAATGATCAGAGGATTATGTAACAAATTATGTTTGTGTGTGAAAATAATTTTATGTATAAAAATTAAACTACATAAACTACAAATCCTCTTACTTTTCTCTAATCGAAGTAATTTAACAAAAAACCCAACAACGCAATTGATATGTGTAGCTAGCTTTGCCAGCAAATATGTATCAATTGCAGCATGCTCTGGCCTTAGACACTAGACTGATTGTATAGTATAAGCTTAAGTGTGTTCCATTTGTGATGAGGCTATGAGATTAAAAAAAAAACAAACTAGAAAGTTCACCACTGGTTAACCTACCACTGCAGAACAAAACAAACAATTTCCTTTCTTTTTTTTAAATTAAAGTACTAATAAAATAAAAAAAATATTAAAAATACATTTTTCATTAATGCTTAATGGTTTACTCTGTGCAGAGTTAATTTTTTTATTTTGTTTGAATTGTGTGACATTGATTAGTTTAAAATTTGATTTTTTCATGTTTTCTAGGATGATATTCCAGAATCAGATCCAGAAAGTGGCAATGATGGTGATGGAAATGACGATGAGGACGATGGGGACGATGAGGAAGAAGACGAGGACGATGAATTACAAGATCCCAATGAAGTCGGTGGTAATTTCCTTTTAGATACGGCCACAGATCCGAGGGGGAATCTTACTGCACTGTTTGAAGCAGCAGGTACGTCTAACTATAAATTAATTTAATAGGTAATAAATAATTATACATATATTTACATGCATTTCGCATGCACAAATCAATTTTCCACCTGCATCATATTGTATTTTATCGAATAAAAATCTTGCCTTGTCGGAATTAACCAAAAGATGTAGATGTTGCTGTTACTATTTACTACAATCAATACAATATATTGAGATCATGACAAAATTTGTTTCAAACGGTTTGGAAAATTGTAGTCTAAATGTCAGTACCGTGGCAAGTCCGTTCCTTGTTTTTCCAATAAAATCAACTATTTTCTAATGAAATACGAGGGCGGTCCCAGAAGTACCCGACCGAAGAAAGAAAACACTAAAATTTTCACAAAATGAAACTTTATTTCTCTACATAATCCTCTTTTAGTCCAATAAATTTTTCCGCCGATGTGCAATCGCTTCCATAGCCTCTTTATATTAAGAAGCGTTGAACTCCTAAAAATAGCGATCAAATGCGGACTCAACATCTTCATTGTTGGCGAATCTCTCTACATCTGGTGGATAAGGTTTGTGATGATGCAATTCAAACTTCAATTCATGGATTTTTGCCATCGCGATAGAACAAGTGTGAACTGGTGTGTGTTTTGATGAAACAAAAGTTTTTGCTTCGTTAGATGCGGCCGTTGCTTTCCATATTTCATCACTCAATCACTTCATTTAGTTTGCATGGTACTCTCCGTTTATTGTTCTTCCTTTTTGGAGACAATTCATGGAAATTATTCCACGCGCATCCCAAAAAACTGAAGCCTTGTCCTTGCCCGCAGGTGAAACAGTCTGCGCATTCTTTGGAGCGAATTCTCCCTTCACGGTCCATTATTTTGATTGCAGCTTCGTCTCTGGACCCATGCCTCATCCATGGTAACAAGGGAGGCAAGAATTCGAGGGTTTATTTCGATTAAACTTAGCCAAATACTTGAACATTATCACAAACTTGTTTTTGTTCTATTGTGAGTAATCGCGGCAGCCACAGCTTTTTCAGGTACAAATCAACTGTTAATATGCGATGAACAGCATTTTTTAAATGCCTGCTAGCTTACGCACATCCATTAAGGGGTCGTTCGATACCACTTTATGGACTTTTTGTACCATTTCAGGACTGCTCACTTCTCTTACTCATCTGCTGCGATGTTGATCTTGGCGGTTCGGCAATATTGAATATTCAATTAATTTGAAATAATTTACCCGATGACATCGTGTTAAATGGTCTCGGGAAAATTTTTCCCTACTCTATGTGAGCTCTACATTTCCTCGTTTGAAATAAAAGTGAAATAGTGAATTGTTCGCATTCTGTTCTTATATCCGCTTTGTTCATGAGCGGAATTCTTGGTGTCTGTATTCATGGAAATAATTTCGATGGGCAAAGGCAACCAGTGTGCATTATAAAAAGTACGATATCTATAACTCCCCTTGACTTTCTAGCTCGTGTAGTCTTTAAGTGCCGAGGAGGATCCGACACTGCGAAGATTTGAACCACATATTCCTTTTCACATTATGTTTTAACTTGAACGCATCATCTGTTGATTTTAACATGAGTAAAATGGGATTAAAAACATTAGGGGTATTCATGCAACTTTGTAAAACACTAGATAAGTTTACGATTTGGTTAAGTTTATCTTTTGGTTAATGAACTGTCAAATTTTCTATGGGAAATGATTTACACAATTTGGTTAATCTTATCCAAAGATTTTGGTACGGAAAATTAACCAAATATTTAGTTAAACTTATCCAAACGTCATTGTTTTTTAGAGATTGAATTAGGTGTGTTTGTGACTATTAGGCATATTTAGAAACATGATATAAATAATATCTCAGAGAACTAAAAAAGCTTTGAATGTGGTATGTAGCTATCGTACTGCCATTAGTTGGTGATAAAAATTGTGAATTAAACTTAGTTTATACAAACAAAAAAATTAGAACGACTACATTTACTTAACGATTAAGGCTCTGACCAACCAACGCGAAATTATAGCGAAGCATTGAATAAATATTGCCAGTGTGTTGGTTTAGTTCAGTTCAGTTTAGTTTGCTTGTGGAGTTGCCCATGTGCGCGCTCATCGGTCAACTTGTGACTAAACTGTTTTGTTCCAGTAGCAGTTGCATGTACGCGACTAGCCTTAGGCTATCCATAATCCCAAAAAATTTCAGATACGTTGAGTTGTTTTTGCATCAGCTGACATCAATCAACTAAGCTAAGGCTAAAGATAGGCAGCCGAACGCGCCCAAATATTTGACGTATAATGAAAAGCTGATTCAATTACACAGCATTTAACCAAATTAATAAAAAGGTCGTTCATGCAAAATTTTGCGTAAACTTATCATTTTACACAATTTGTTAGCTTACGACGTTGCATGCATACCCTTATTGTTTTATAACCAGTGTTCCACTCTCGATAGTGTATTAAATTTTGTTAATTTTTGTATTTGTGCTTGTGTTAGTGTGCTTAATATGTACTACTAATCACTAAGATTCACTAGAATGCAGCTTGTGCTATAAATTCACGACAGCAAAATCTAAAAATAATAAATACGTCCAGCCATTCGAACTTGATTAAAGACAACTTGTAAGGCACACAAAAAAATCTAAAAATTGAATATCTACCATTTTTTTAAATTTTAACCCCATTTCCCCCTTAAAATAGTTAAATTTTGAAAACATAAAGCCAGTGGTTCTGAAAGTCCATCCTATAAATAAAACCTTTCAAACACAAAAAGAACACATGAGAATATTTAAAATTATTTTCCCCTTTTTTGTTGTACCCCATTTCACCCTACAAATAGAATATGTTTACAAAATGTCAACCGTACAACCTTCCCGTAAAAATAACGTTTTTAACACTAAAACGGTTTTTAAAATCGAATATGTAGTTTCTGAGATTAGCGGTAGCAAATTAAGATTAGAACTTTATTTATTTATGTAGATATATTAGACAAAATCCTATTCTCAAATTAAACATCTTTATTTCCAGCCAATGAAAAGGCGCCTGTTTTAAGACATGCAACTCATGCCATTGACGAGACTAAACAAGCTCTAACTAAAATGCGATGTGCAAGTAGTCCAAGGGATAAAACGTAGGTCAAATTCAAAATATCGATACATTTTTTTTTTAGTTGTGCTTTTTTTTATTTTCTTTAGAATTTTCTCGCGTACTCTAATTGCTGCCTGCAACGATAACGATGTTAACACTGTTCGAAGACTTTTGGGCAAAGGAAACATCAATATCAATGAATCCACGGATGATGGAGAATCGCTCCTTTCAATGGCTTGTTCAGCTGGTTATTATGAACTTGCTCAGGTAAACCTATATAATGTCAAAAATGTAGTCGCAGTATTCATAAAACATAATTTCTGTATTGCTTCTATTAGGTACTCTTGGCAATGTCAGCTGCGCAGGTGGAGGATAAAGGTCAGAAGGATTGTACACCTCTAATGGAAGCAGCTTCCGCTGGTCATCTTGATATTGTTAAACTTTTGCTTAGCCATAATGCTGACGTAAATGCTCATTGTGCCACAGGTAATACGCCACTGATGTTTGCATGTGCAGGTGGCCACTGTGATGTGGTAAAAGAGTTACTCAAGCATGGGGCTAATGTTGAAGAACAAAATGAAAATGGCCATACACCATTGATGGAAGCAGCATCAGCTGGGCACGTTGAAGTTGCCAAGGTAAGTTGTTATTATATGTTGAAAATGGAATTAAAATGTAAAACAGTATATGATTAAAACCCGAGATACGAGACTTGAAAGTAAATTTACACGTTGATTGAGTTAATAATCCGTGCATTTAAAGCTTTGGTCAATGACAACCTTTGATCTTATCTGATATATTACAATTTTGTAGAAAAAAAGTATTTTTTTTTTTACTGAGCTGTACAAATAACATTTTTTGTATTATTTTATTTTAAAAAGGTTCTTCTCGAGCATGGAGCTGGAATAAACACCCATTCTAATGAGTTCAAAGAAAGTGCTCTTACCCTGGCCTGCTATAAAGGACACTTGAATATGGTTCGTTTTCTGTTGCAAGCAGGTGCAGATCAAGAACACAAGACAGATGAGATGCACACAGCTCTGATGGAAGCCTCAATGGATGGTCATGTAGAGGTGGCACGCTTGTTGCTCGATTCGGGAGCACAAGTAAACATGCCAACGGATTCTTTTGAATCTCCTCTAACTCTGGCCGCTTGTGGTGGTCATGTTGAATTGGCAACGTTATTAATTGAGCGTGGAGCAAACATTGAAGAGGTTAATGATGAAGGCTATACTCCCCTGATGGAAGCAGCTCGTGAAGGTCATGAAGAAATGGTAGCACTTCTTCTCAACAAAGGAGCAAACATCAACGCAACTACTGAGGAAACTCAGGAGACTGCCCTAACGCTAGCGTGCTGTGGTGGTTTTATGGAAGTGGCTGAGTTTCTCATTAAGGAAGGCGCCAATTTAGAATTGGGAGCATCGACACCACTAATGGAAGCTGCCCAAGAAGGTCATACTGATCTAGTTCGTTTCTTGTTGCAAAACAAAGCGAATGTTCATGCCGAAACCCAAACAGGAGATACAGCACTAACTCATGCAGCCGAAAATGGTCACACCGATGCCGCAGAAGTACTTCTTAGTTATGGGGCTGAGTTGGAGCATGAATCTGAAGGCGGTCGGACACCTTTGATGAAAGCATGCCGTGCTGGTCACCTTTGTACTGTTAAATTCCTGATTCAAAAAGGGGCCGATGTTAACAAGCAAACAACAAGCAACGATCATACACCTTTATCGCTCGCTTGTGCTGGCGGTCATCAAGCTGTGGTTGAACTTTTACTAAAAAGTGGGGCTGATCCCTACCATAAGCTGAAGGACAATAGCACAATGCTGATTGAAGCTGCAAAAGGCGGTCATACTCGTGTTGTTGAGTTGCTGTTTAAGTACCCCCATCTCATACAAAACCATCAAAACGAGTTGCAGACTAATGGAATTAACAACACTGGCAATAACGCTGGTCAATTGCAGTTGATCAACATCCAACAGCAAAAACAATTACAACAGCAATTACAGCAACAACTTCAGCAGCTTAGTGCACCACCAGGTTTGCATGAGGTACCTGAAGCAGTTCGAGTTTCCAACCAACAACTATTCCACCAGCAACAGTTCCCTTCAGTTGATTACTTGGACGAACCATTAATTGCCAATTCTACAGAAGGCTTTGCCATCGATCCAAATTCCTTAAATGCTCAGCAGCAAGAGGCCCTCATTGCAAAGAGCAGGTTATTCCATTGTTTTGAACAAGGATTCGCCCATGGAGTAAGATCTCAATCAGGCATAGTAAACCAATTGATTAGCAGTAACAACACCCCTGTCACTCAAACCATCAATCAAACAAATGCTGGTACAAGTTCTGTAAATTGCGGAACTCCTGCCGGAACATCAACTACCATCAGTAACACCAACACAATTAAGCAGAAGAGTCTATTACGTAAAAATCGTCAGCCTCCAGCACCCTTTGAACTAAATCTAACAAGTTCTGAAGCTCAGCAAGTTCGATCACAGCCTTTGGGTGAAGATGATGTTTCTGCTGGTGTTGTTGGTGTTACTCCCGCTTGCTTGTCAACTGGCACCACTTCAATATCTAATGATGAAGAAAAACGCCGAAGGCGAAATATGATCAGGGATTTCACAAAGGTAAAGGTAATGAGGATATTTTTTACTTTTGGTTCGTTATGAGACATTAAACCATTTTTCTGTATATTTCAGATGGTACGTGACAACAAAGCGACCCCTTCATCATTACTTCCATCTTTTGATGTAACCAATGCTGGAGTTGGAACGATTCCAGCAGCGCCAGGTAATATTATCAGTCAAAATAACCATATTGGCATAGTTACTGACTTAAAATATTAAATTATTCTCAAAGGTGCTAAAGATGATTCCTCCAACATGCCCATGCTACTTGCCTCGGCCTTGCAAACGGGATACAATATGACAACAGCTCCAGATGAATCGAACACAGTTTCGGATCTTTTTAAACCTGGCACATTGAATTCTCTTGCACCGTACACAAATACATTGCTCGCTCCAACTTCCGGTATAACATCTTCATCGCTTGGTGGCCAAACCAGTAGCAACAACACGACCACAACAACCACAACTCAGATCACAACCCCATCGGAAGTTTCCCAAAGTACAGCTATAAGTGATAGACCAAAGGTTAAGCCTGTTTCTAAGAAAGATGGCAAGAACCTACGTAAAACCGTTTTTCCAGCTTTGCCTCTATTGCAGCAAAATCAAATGGTTTCCATCTATAATAACTTGGTAAGTAACAACGTTGATCACATTAAGTATATTGGATATTCTTAATTGTAATATTTTATAGCCATTACTGCTGACGTCAGAGTCAAATAAGATCGATAGAAATCAGCAGGCGTTTATGAGAGGCGTTGTAATGGCTGCTCAGATTGAGCAATCTAAATTTAATAATACTCCAATGCCTGGAACTCCGTCAACGTCTACTGGCGGCGAAACGGGACCCATTCCGCAAGGTTTGCAGCACAATTTGATTGGTTCACAAACCTTACATGAAGCGCTTCAGGCTGCATGCTCTCAAGCAGCATCCTCTATGGTTCAATCGATCGACTCAAGGTATGAGCCTTCAGAATGTGTAGGAATTGAGGAGTCGTGTTCTTCACTTCTTGCTCATTTCAGGGACATGCCTCCTAACATTGCCTCTGGTTCGTGTGAGTCGATAAATTCGATTGGTTCCTCATTGGCTAACGAACCCGAGGATTATAACTTAGGGGTAAATACTCAATTCAAAATGTTGCAAATGGTCGCTGCACAAATGCCAAACTATCCAATGCAGAAAACCATTCAACGTTTGTTCGTCGATCATCCAAAATCGCCAACTGAGTCACCACCAGCTAGCTCTGGGTTCAATCAAGATTGTAGTGGAATCGATGGCAATGAGCCCAGTGGAATGGAGACGATCAGTGTGTGTGAAGTGACCTCAACTCCTAGCGTCGGAAGCAATACTGCAACCAAACGAAGCGCCACGGTCGAAGAATATGAAGAAGATGAAGACGAGGACATAGACGATGACGACGATGAAGAAGATGATGAGGATGACGAAGACGACGATGAAGATGATGAAGACGACGACGAAGAAGAAGAGAACGATGACGAGGAAAACGAGGACGATGAAGATGAGGTTGATGATGAGGAGGAAGATATCGAACTGGATTCGCCTACAAAGAGCCGTAAGCTGTCTCATCGATTGGGCAACTTGATTCTATCCAATGTAGCGCTCAAGCCAGACGATATCACTCAGGCCTTGTGTGATTTTCGTCCCGATCTTCATGCCACAGATTTGGTGCAAGTATTTCCTCAGATTGGCAACTATAAGCCTGGAACTCTGACAAACCTCCAGCAACAATTCAGTACACAGCAGGGTAAGAAACGATAACATTAAGTTTTAGAACATTTTTGCAACAAGTATTTAGTGTATTCTCTTGGCGCAGCCACATTTTCCCAAAACGAAGACCATTTTCGCATGTATGATAACACTGATGATGATTGCGAAATTTACGCACCCTTGGGAGAGACTTTGGAGCAGTTCAATGCTGAAGATGATGGAAGCCGTGATAGAATCTATGACATCACAGTCGATGAGATATTTCAAGTTATTCACGACCCTTCATTGCAGGTTGATAAGAGTTCAAAAATTTCTTTTTCAAAAACCAATTTTAAATGCTATTTTTGTATTATTATTTAAGGAACTTACAACTAATTTGAATTGCTCGGAATTGGCTGATATTGGTTTGAATTCTATTTGTAAGACACGTTGGAATGGGCATGCTCAACATCTACAATCTGCAGGCTCAACCAACATGTGTCTTTCGTCCGAAGATCAAAACGAGCAACAGCGGCAAACCAGTCAGCTGCTTCTTGACTATCAGTTGCAACAACAGATTCAGCAAGTTGAAGACCTACAGATATGCAATCAATTACAAGTTAGATTGTCTACAATCATAATTTATGGAGTTTAAAATTATTATTTTTTTTTTCTTAGAATCAACTTCAACAAACAACACTCGCATTAACACCTATTGCTACGGACTCTGATTCAATCGGAATTCTGGCACTACCTAACAGCCAAGTTGATTTGCAACAGCTTCAGCATCAACAATCTGCCAATGGACAAACACTATCTCAAACTATTTTACAATCTACTGGTACACAGCAAATTATTCAACAACAAACACAGCATATTTTGTCTGGTGATGCCCAACAACAGACAAACTATGTTTTTAATGTCGACCCGGAAAAGCCTTCTCCGTCGCTTCAATTGCTCTTTCAATTGCCATCAGTCCAGCAACAAAAGCAGCAAATACAATCTGCAGCATCCATAATATCAGCCCAACAGCAAATGCAACAACAGCAACAACACCAACAACAACAGCATCAGCAACAACAACAACAACAGCATCAGCAACAGCATCAGCAACAACAACAACAACAACAACAACAACATCAACAACAACATCAACAACAACATCAACAACAACATCAACAACAACATCAGCAGCAACAACAACAGCATATTCACCAGCAACAACAACAGCAGCAATGCAATACGGTCCAAGAAATTGGACCGTCTGGTGTAATTTGTCAACCGGTGGTGCAAACCAACCAAGTGACACAAACCAATCTAATTTTGCAACAGCAAGCTGCATTGGCTCAACAGGTATTAAATCAGCAGGTCCTGAAACAAAAGCAACACCAGCAGCAGCAGCAGCTTTTACAATTCCAACAACAACAGCAGCAGCAACAACAACAACAACAGCAGCAGCAGCAGCAACCACAATCTTGTTCGCAGCACACACAGGTAAAAGCAAAAACAATTTATCCACACTATCGAATTAATGAAATTAGAAAAAAATATCTACTAGGCATTTTTATCGACAAGCTTAAACGTGCGAATATGTACATAAAACAAATAACGAAGACTTGTAATAAATTGTTTGTATTATTTCTTTTACAAAAGCAGGTTCAAGTGGCTACGCAAACTCAACCAGCAGTGAACAGAAATGCTTCAACAAGTCAATTCTGTCCTTCTATTCCGATATCTGCTGATGTCAGTATTGGGGTCTGTACCATAACATCCCAACAGCAACAACAACAGCAGCAGCAACAACAACAGCAACAACAACAACAGCAGCAACAACAGCAGCAACAACAGCAGCAGCAGCAGCAGCAGCAACAACAACAACAACAACAACAACAGCAGCAACAGCAACTTCAGCAGCAACAGCAAATTCAACCGCAACAACAACCACTTACCACCACAACGAAGTCCTCGGGAGGAATTGCAAAGAAGGCAATCGATAAAGCCTCGCGAAAGGATCGCAATCGGTATTCATTGCTTCGTCAAACACCAGCGGGTAGTCAAGGTAGGAACAGTTTAATTTTAATTTTTTAATCTCGAGTTTGTGATTAAGACACATAGTCCCTACAAAAACGAATTCAACACATACTGAAAAAATAAACTTTGCAGCCTAGTATTTTGTTCTGCAACTACGCACATAATATGTAATTTCATTACATATTTGAATGTGCTAAGTAGAATTAGTTGGAAATGTTTTTAATGATATTTTCCTGCAAAGTTTCGTATCCGAGTCTTTGTTTTATAAATTTTTTGTAAAAAAAAAAAATATAATACTTCATTTTATTGTTTTTTCTTCTCTGCAGCTAATACAACAACTCAGCAATACCAGCAAGCTGTAACTACTGTGGCCACTACGCCTGATAAAATCATCGATGTAGATTCCGAAACTGACTCCAATCATGATACTGCCCTTACACTAGCATGCGCTGGTGGACATGAGGAGCTAGTCGAGCTTCTTATCAATCGCGGTGCAAATATCGAACATCGTGATAAGAAGGGTTTCACACCGTTAATACTTGCTGCAACAGCTGGTCACGAAAAAGTAGTTGACATTCTATTGAAGCATGGGGCCGAGTTGGAAGCTCAATCTGAGCGAACAAAAGACACTCCTCTATCGCTAGCATGTTCTGGCGGACGCTATGAAGTAGTTGAACTCTTGCTTAGCGTCAGTGCGAATAAAGAACATCGCAATGTGTCGGATTATACGCCCTTGAGTCTAGCAGCTAGTGGTGGGTACGTGAATATCATAAAACTCTTGCTTAGCAATGGAGCTGAGATTAATTCCCGAACTGGCAGCAAGCTTGGCATTTCACCTCTGATGTTGGCTGCTATGAACGGTCATACTGCAGCTGTAAAATTACTACTCGACCAGGGCTCTGATATCAATGCCCAAATCGAGACGAATCGAAACACCGCTCTAACCCTTGCATGTTTTCAAGGACGTCACGAAGTGGTTAGTCTTTTGTTAGATCGCAAAGCCAATGTAGAACATCGGGCTAAAACTGGCCTCACCCCTTTGATGGAAGCCGCTTCAGGTGGTTACATTGAGGTAGGAAGAGTTCTGCTCGATAAAGGCGCTGATGTTAATGCAGCCCCGGTTCCCACATCACGTGATACAGCTCTTACAATTGCCGCCGATAAGGGTCATTTGAAATTCGTTGAGCTGCTTTTATCTCGTGGTGCGTCAGTCGAAGTGAAGAATAAAAAAGGAAACTCACCGCTTTGGTTGGCAGCCCACGGAGGTCATCTCAGTGTTGTTGAGATATTATACAACCACAATGCCGATATCGATTCACAGGATAATCGCAGAGTATCATGCTTAATGGCTGCTTTCCGCAAAGGACATACTAAGGTAGTGAAGTGGATGGTGCAGTATGTGACGCAGTTCCCTTCTGACCAAGAAATGAATCGCTTTATCAGCACCATTAGTGATAAGGAATTATTGGAGAAATGTTACGACTGTGTAAACATAATTCGTGCGGCAAAAGAAGCTCAGGCAGTTAAGGCAAATAAAAACGCGTCAATTTTGCTAGAAGAACTTGATATGGAACGCACCCGAGAAGAAAGCCGTCGTGCTGCAGCAGCTCGCAGACGAGAACGCAAAAAGAAGAAGAAAATGGAGAAAAAAGAAGAAAAGCGAAGACTTCTCGAAGGATCAAATGGAAACGAGAACGCAGGCGAGGGCTGTGATAAAGACTCTGACAAAGAGGATGATAGTGATAAAGAAGATGAAGCTGTCGATGAAGAAGACGACGTTGTTCATCGTAATCCCTACCGCGAAGAAGGTGATTCTGGAATTGATCAGGGTTCCTGCTCTAGCACCGACGTCAAAGCAGCCAATTCCCAACCTGATAAGAGCAACAAGAATAAAAACAAAAAGAAGAAAAACGCCAATCGCAATTCGAACAGCCCCACACCAAATCCTGGTCCGAGTGGTGGTAGCCAAAATGGAGATGAGCCACTGCCCGTAAGGAAGGAAAAGAAAAAAGAGGAACCATCTGCAGCCTCTTCAAGCAATAAAAATAGAAAAGCTGATCCTCCTGCTGCCACCAAAATAGTAGAGTCCAAGCCGCCGAAAGTAGTTCAACAGCAACCACCGGCACAGCAGCATATAACTCTCGAGGTCCCAGAAAAGCCAACTTCCAACAAAAGAGAAGAAAGCAAACGTAAAGAAGCAAAGGATTCTCTGAAACAACGTGAAAAAGAGAATTTGGCTCCCAAAGAAGAGGTGGTAGTTAGTCAACAAGCACTTTCCACTCGTAAACACCCTGAGAAAAAATCCATTGCTGCAACAGATGTTAGTGCATCGTCGCATACTACCGTCAACGTTGCTGCAGGTGGTATCGCAGCGCAAAAGCCACATGGGAATTCTGCGGAAGGTAGTGGCCGAAAGTCAATGATCTTCTCATCCCGTCACGTGAATGCTGCCAGTTCTGAAAAAGACGAAACTTCACATAGCCAGAAGTCGCACCGCAGTAGTGGCGCTGCCCAACATGAAGAACAGCATTCTACATCCAAAGTGAGCCCCCTAAAACCACAGACAGGACCAACAAGCAGTGGATCTGTTGCTGCAAAGAGGGGAGAAGACGGCTGGAAAGAAGTTGTCCGCAAAAGTTCCACTCAACAGCAAACTTCTTCAAATTCCTCATCTACTTCCTCATCCGCCGCACCTGAGATGACATGCAAGAAAGTTCAAGTTCCTGTCAATGCTATTTCACGAGTAATCGGTCGGGCAGGCAGCAACATAAATGCCATTCGTGCCACAACTGGAGCGCACATAGAAGTTGAAAAGCAAGGTAAAAACCAATCTGAGCGGAGCATTACAATAAAAGGTCTCACCGATGCTACAAAACAAGCTCATATGCTTATATCAGCTTTAATCAAAGATCCAGACGTAGATATTCTTCAAATGTTGCCAAGGATTAATCCTAACATTAAACCAGTGCCACTGGTTGTTAATTCTTGGGATAAAAATACCCCGCTTACACAGTCTTCGTCGAGCAGTACATTTAGTGGCAGTTCTTCGGTGACAACCACATCTTCAATGTCATATGCCGCAAAGCATGGCACTTCATCAACAAAATCGACATCTTTGTCTTCACAGGCAAGCAGCACCTCAAGCAAATCTGCAACTTCAGTATTCTCGCAGCAATCAACAGCAAAGACTTCGAGCAGTTCCGCAGCAGCAGTGAGCTCATCTCGTTCGCAACCGGGCGGAGTTCCCTCAAAAGGATTCTGCTTCCAGCAAAATCCTCGTGTTTCAAGCTCTTCATCATCGAACAGTTCATCCGCTCAAAAATCTCGAAATGTAACCTCGAGCGATTCTTTGTCAAGCGCTACTAAGACTACAACCACATACACCAATGTCATAATGTCGCAGAGGAATGTCGTGTCCAAGAATCAGATTCCGGCTCAGATACTAACTCAACCTTTTGCGGGTGCCGCAGCTGTGGCTAGCAGTGGCCAGACGTTTGCCGCTAAGCTCACTTCCAGCAACAGTCATAATACTAGTGGAGGAGAAAAACGATCTGCAGTTGCTAACCAGCAGCAACCAGCCTCTTCAGTACAGAACCAAATGTCGACTTCGTTCCATAGTTCACCAAAGAAGAGTGCTAGCAAGGGATCAACAAATAATTCCAACAGTATGAACAATCTCAACACCCTGGCTGGTCCAATTGGTACGTTCAATGTAGCTGACGTTGCTGTTAGCATGGCAGTGGCCGCAAGTGCAGCTCAGCAGGCACAGTCACAGCCACAAGTCCGATCCATAACACCTATAGGGCAGCAAACAATTGTGGCTAGCTCACAAGCTTTAACAACACAACGAAACACTTCTCCATCGCCAGTTATGATTTCGATTCAATCGCATGTGGCTGTACCCGCAACTGCTTCGATGACAACACCTGCCTCGCAAGTTTCAACAAGTGTCTCGGTCAAAGCGCCAGCTATTGTTCCACCATTGCAATCGAAGATAGGCAGCGAGTACTCATTGTTCAATGACACTTATCAAAACCAATGGGAGAACAAACCAATGTACAATTCTACCAATAGTGATTCAATTCCTAAGGCTGATGCTTCCAAAGCACCTGGCTATAATAGGGGTAATGTCATAAGTTCTCCAGTAAGCTCGAAGGCATCTAGCAACTCCACATCTCCACCCGGTAGTTCTATTTCTGCCGTACAACCTACAAATCTTAATATGCTGCCAGTATCAGTGAGTGCCACATCTCCGGGAAGCGGAGCTGTCTCTTCCATTGCCGGGGCTGTTGTTGGTGGACAACAACAACAACAATCTTTATCCATTGTCTCTTCGATGCCGACCATCCCAACATCCACTTCAATTAACGTAGGAAATGACAATGAATTGTCCAGCGTTCTAAAGCCCATAGTCGGCAGTGGCCAAAGTCTGGGAGGTTCAGTTGTGCAACCGGCTATAGCTCCTCCTCCAAGTGGGTTAGCCATTCAGAGGCCAACTGGCGGTCAGCAGCATCGAACAGCCACATCTCAAATAGAGACCCCAACATTGAATTTCGGTCCCATCGGATCAAACTCCAACCGAAACGGTCCAGGAGCTGTCGGCGACCACGTTCAAGGCTCATCTGCCAGCAGATATTACGACCAGATGGCTCAGTCGAACCTATCACATCAAATGAACTTCAATGTGGATTCGTTACTGCCAGGGTACCATCTCGGAACTGGTGGGGGTGGTGGCAATGGGGCTTCGGCACCATCCATGGGTGGTCCTTCCGGTGGACCCATGAACAATTCTACCAACCCATTGCATATGTCGCGCTTGAATCCACGCGCATCTGTTTTCTCCCAACCTAATAAGTCAAATCCACAACTTGGCGGAGGCCCAAGTGGAGGAAGTATGTTCCATCAAAATATTGCCAACATGGTTATTGGAAGTGGTTATAACAGTGGTGGGCAAAAGCAGTTAGGTGGCTTATCAGCAGCACCAGGCCGCCCCCAGTCACAACCACAAACTGGAGCAGGTGGACGCTGGTATCCAACTAACGATTATAGCGGTTACATGCCGTCGACGGCAAGAGAATTGCTTAATCTTGAAAATGGCTTACCCAATGCTATGGGTGGTGTTACAAGTGGATCGCCAGCAGCAATGTCCCCCAACAATCCTAACATTCAACCTTCGCAAGGTAACGGTTTGATGGCACAGCAAATGAACCCACAACAGCAACCCCAAAATATGCAAGGCAATAACGATGACATGAGAAAGATGCCACGACCCATAGGCACAGAGCGAGCTTCATGGAAATACAATAATTATCCGAACATGAATTCTGCTGGCATCAATAGTGGAGTTTCGTTAGACGCAGATCCAAATACTGCATCAGCTAGTGGTGGCAATCCAGTTGCTATGGGTGGACCAATGCCACCATGGATGATGGATAAGTCACAAAACCAACAGCAGCAGCCTCCATCGGCAATGAATCATCCACAAAATAATTGGATGAAGACGCAGTATAGATATTATGCAGGTGTTGGGGATTACCATCAACAGGATCAGTTCCATGTAAGTTATTGTTTTATATTGTTCATTTAAAAAATAACCTATTTATATTCTATGATAAAATTAATTATTTTCGAACGCGAACAAGAATGTTCTACTTTTAAATGTTATGTTGTCCTTGTAAAAAGACCATCTTACCTTACCACTTATTATTAAATAAAAAATTGAGATTTTTCGATAAAAATTGACTTGCAATGATGAGTTAATAATTGTTTATACTGCCATTGTTAAGACTTGTTTTGTATCTGATAATTCGTATTTATTTCTATTCTTTATTTGTTGCTTTAGATTATGGATTACCATACATCTGTTCCACCTCCCACTGTAAATCAGGCTCAGCCAATGAATCTTATCCCAACATTTCAATACCCGCACTATGTCGGGCACTCGGATCTAAATCAGATGCCGGATAAAATTGAACTTTGGGATCATCACGATAAAAATGTAAGTTTGATTTGTATAGATTACATACATTTTACTTACGTATTATAAAAATTGTATTTTATTTTAGACATGGCCCTCTAATTGGACTAATTAATAAATCAAGCGAAATAATCTGAAGAGAAAATCAACAACCAGAAGCAACTTAATGTCCTCATGAACTTGATCACCGAAAAATACGAAAAATAATATTCGAAATATTATCAAAACTCTGAAAAAAAAAAACAAATTAATTATTCGTAGATCTTATTTGTTTTGTTTTCTATATTGATTTGAATGCTTTCGTATAATAGCAACAAAACAAACCAACAAAAAAAAACAAACACACACACATTTCACCCGCTTTTTGCCTTGTAACAGAATTATTAATTGATGTAATTAATTTTAGCAAGGAGCAACATTTATTTATACACACAATATTTTTTTTTCTTTCTATTAATAATAATTTTTCATCATCTCTTTATTTCGTTTTCATATTTTTGTTTGTTTTGTTTGTTTTTTTTTTGTTTGCAAAATTCAAAGAAAAACAAAGTTAATTCAATGATAATTCTTAAAAAAAAAACTTAGATTTTAGGTTCATATATAATAATCATCATACAAATAAAATTATTAAATGCTATGCATCAATAATTCAAAAATGAAACAAAACAAAAAAATAAAATAAACAAAACATGAATTATAAACATAAAGCAAAATGAAAACATGTATCTATACTTTAAGCAGGATTTTTCTTTATTATTCTAAATATATATAAAATATTCAAAGGAAAAGCATAAAACAATGAGCATTAATGAGTAACATCTCAATTGATTATTGTATTTTATTTCGTCTTACAAATCAAAAATGAGGAACCATTTAAAACCAGAGGCAGTCAGAAACGTGATCCCATCAGCAGACAAGTCGAAGGAAACCCCCCAACAACTTTAATTTGAAATGGAATTCAGATAAACCACAAGAAAATCTTATTAAGCATAAGTGTTCAATAAGAACAAAAAAAAAAAACAATAGCTTGCAGTTTGAGAATTTTGCAAGAACGTTAAACAAATTAGAACGCGTTCGGCACAAATTGTTCCATTGAAAAAAAAAAATTGGAGTGCATGTCCGCAGAAAATATTATATTCAAAATATAAATCAAAGCAAAGCAAAAAATGCAAAACTCTAGAATTAACAAAAAATATAATTCTACCGTTAATTCAAAAGCTAAAAATCACATTACAAAGTTAGGAAAACGAGGTTGATGGAGAATAAATTTACACACATACACTTCTATTATTAACTTACGATAATAATTCATACAATATTATATTGCTTATATTCAACAGAGTGACTAAAAAGTTAGAAGCGACATGATTAAAATTGTGATGAGCAGAGAAGGCACCACGTAGATCCCACCAACAAATATGAATCGGTTCGTTTTCTTTCCTCGGCCATTGCCATTCACATCGATCTAAAAAAATGGTATTCTCTTCTCACACGATATAAAAAAAGAAATTAAAAAATAGAAATCTAAATATTAGAATAACAGTTGCATCGCAGACAATTTGTTCATCTTCTTTTGTTAAACAAAACAACGCTAGCAACAACTGGGATGGGCAACTAGTTTGTTGTTTTTGTAGTTTTTGTTCGACAACATAGTTATAATCAAGTTGAATGCCGAATTTTATTTTACTTTTCCAACGAACTCAAAGTTTGGCAATAAAGTAACATTATTCTTAGAACTATCAAAATAAAAATTATTATTAAAATTGCTATTTGGACTTTAAACAGAAAAAAATATAACATTTTTAAAATGTAATATTTTTAAAATTATTATTATAATCATCGCTATAAAAAAAAATAGATATTTAGCCTCTAAAAGAATATTAAAAAAATATATATAAACAAAGAAATACAAAATCAACTTTTAACCTAATTATGAATGTAAGTTAATTTACAAAACAAAATAAATTAAAAAAAAAAAAACAAAAAAACATTTTTTCCGATGGTGATTTAGTGCATTGCATGCATCTTCTATATATTTCCCGCGCATTAGTGTCACTTTAGCGATATAACAGTAAAACAAAAATTAGCTGAAAACTAAAATGCAAAGCAGATATTTTAAACAAAACAAATTATTCAAAAGAAAAAAAAAACAAATCGTGGTATGCAAACACAGGTATACTCTCACTTTGGCTTACAAACACAAGAAAACAATTCAATTTTATTCAAAACACAACAAAACATATTTTGTTTGAATAAAGAAAAAAACCTTTACTATTATTAATATTATTATTTTTTAATTATTACCCTTATAAATATATATATATATATACATATATATAAATATATTCAACAAGCATACTTCAAAACAGAAAAGAATCAATTCAAACCGATGAATTCAAAAAAATAAAATAAATTCAACAAAAAAGCAAAAAATTGAATTTAACAGAAAATTATATAAATATACTATTATTAATACTATGATTAATAAAAATGCATACATAACAACAAAAAAATATACATTAAACGTATATGTTATATTAAATAGAAATATTATTATAATTATTGCTGTATGAGAACCTTACGGACATATTATTAATTATTATATTATTAAAATATGAATAAAAACATCAGTCAATGCTTTTTTATTTCATAACTAGAGGATTTTACAGAACCGTTAAACGTTAGTAAATATACTCGAAAATCTTCGTCATTCTCATACTGGGGTCTGTTGTATAAACTGTAATACTGTCAGAAGGGAATTGAAACGAATGCTACCAACGAAAAGTAGCACCATCATCTATCTCTTTTTTATTTACGATATACACTGTCGGACAAAATAAAGCTAGAACTATAATGCTCGGAGGGACACTTAAGTGGACGGAAGAAAACAAGCGAATACACAGAAAGCATATGACACGGCTATAATTGCGGAGTGGAAGGTTTGTCAAGTTACTTTCAACTTTGGTTACGGAAGTGAGGTGCGTTCGGGAGTAAAACTGATATTTGGTAAAATAGGAATGGAAAAAAAAGATTATGGGTGTTCCCCTTCTGGCGGTACGGAAAGCTACTTTTCGTTGGTTTTTGACATTAGCTTCAGTGCCCTTCCGACTAAGTTAATAGTCGGAAGGGCCCTGCAGCTAATGTCAAAAACCAACGAAAAAAAAGGTAAAAAACTGCTAAGGAGAATACGATTTTTATAAAACTTTCTGCATGCTTAAGTTAGTGCGATCTGCTACCGAAAATTATAAAAAAAAATAAAACCTAGCAACTATTATGAGCACTTCTCATAGAACGTTTTTAATTGTACGTACTATAGGGCAAGTTTTGGATTCGTGCAAAAAGATGTAAACTGATATTTGAAGAAGAAGATTAGTGCTTTCAGATAGCTTCGCAAAATTTGTTGAAAAATCAAAGCGCACGGTAGTGCCCAGCCAAGTTCGCGGTACTACACCCTTTTTACAGGAACAAACTCAGGCGATTTTCAACCCCCCTCTAACTTCAGTACCAATAAAGTCAGAAACTTCAAATTCGGAGTATTTGCTGAACTGATCAAACACAGGTGGCTCACCAAATTTCTCTTTAGCATTAGTAGTTCCCAAGATAGGACTTCAAAAATCGCAAAAATCGTAACTGACTGACTCACTGACAGATCATCAAAATTATGGAGCACTTCCCGACATCGTAGAAACTTGAAATTTCGCACAACGGTAGGCCTTGTGGTACATACAAAGGAAAAAATCGAAAATCTGCAATTTTGTATTCAGGGGGCGTGGCATCCACCCACTTTCTTAAATATTCTATAAATTATATGGAGCCTTTCCGATTGTTGTAGAACAATGAAAATTGGCAAGTTGGTAGGGTTTGAGGTACTTAGAAAGAAAAAAATAGAAAAATTGGAATTTTCCTTACAGGGGGCGTGGCATCCACTCACATTCTTAAAAATTCTTATAAATTATATGGAGCACTTCCGATTGTTGTAGAACGATGAAAATTAGTAGGTCGGTAGGGCTTAAGGTACTTAGAAAGAAAAAATTGAAAAATTGGAATTTTGCATTCAGGGGGCGTGATATCCACCCACATTCTTAAAAATTCTTATAAATTATGTGGAGCACTTCCGATTGTTGTAGAACTATGAAAATTGGTAGGTCAGTAGGGCTTGAAGAACTCAGAAAGAAAAAAATTGAAAAATTGGAATTTTCCATTCAGGGGGCGTGGCATCCACCCACATTATTAAAAATTCTTATAAATTATATGGAGCACTTCCGATTGTTGTAGAACGATGAAAATTGGTAGATCGGTAGGGTTTGAAGTATTTTGAAAGATAAAAATCGAAAATTTGGAATTTTCCATTCAGGGGGCGTGCCATCCACCCACTTTATCAGAATTGCTATTATTTATATGGAGCACTTTCGGTTGTCGTAGAATTATGAAACTTTAAGGCTTGATTTTCACCTGGCAAAGTAAATCTTTGCAAAAAGGAGTGAAATCACAACAAAAACATAAATGTTAAAAAAAGAGCCAAGTTCTTATATTTATATACAAGAAACCTGTGCGTAAAAAGTCGGCCAAAAAAAGTAATGAAATCTAAAATATATGCCAAGTTTTAAGTTCATCATCATCATCATCGTGTCCTGAAACCCCGGCTGGGGCATAGGGCGTCAACAAAACGTCTCCATCCTTCACGGTCTGCTGCAAGGTACTTAAGCTGTGGCCACATCTTTCTCTGGGATTCTGCTTCCGCTAAGACAGTTGATTTCCATGTTGTTCTTGGTCTTCCAACCCGCCGTGCACCCTGAGGATTCCATTCAAAGGACTGCTTTGCAATTTCATCGTTTGGTTTCCTCAGTGTGTGACCAATCCAACGCCATTTACGCTTTCTTATGTCGACGTCCAGCCACTCTTGACTTGTCCTGCGCCACAATTCCTCATTTGATATTATTTGTGGCCAGCGAATCTTTAGGATGTGGCGAAGACAGCGATTCACAAAAGCCTGCAATTTCTTCGAAATGGTAGACGTGACTTTCCAGGTTTCACAAGCATATAACAGCACGGATTTGACATTGGATTCGAAGAATCTCAACTTAGTGCGTAAGGAGATTTGACATGATTTCCAAATTGGGGACAGAGTACCGAAGGCAGCACGAGCTTTATTTATTCTACTTTTAACGTCCAGATCCGTACCACCGTTTGCAGAAACAATACTGCCCAGGTAGTTGAACTGTTCCACTACTTCAACTGGCGTCTCCTGTAGAATAATACGCTGCTGTGTGGAGCGGCCTGTGAGCATTATTTTTGTCTTTTTGCTGTTAATTCTTAGACCACTCGACTCTCCCTTCACTTGCAGTGCTTGGCACATCCCGTTCAGCCCACTGATGTTATTTGCCAGTAGACATATGTCATCGGCATAGTCTAAATGACTGAGCCTTTCGAACGGTCTCCATTGAATGCCCTGTCGCTCAGCTGTACCAACACTGGCCGTCAATACGTCGTCCATCGCCAGCAGGAAGAGAATTGGCGATAGAACATCCCCTTGTCTCACACCCTGTTGCACTACGAAGGAGTCGGATAGCTGCCCGTTGTGCAAAACAAAACACTTCGCGTTGTTGTAGGACTCTTTAATAATGGCAACAATTTTTGGTGGAATTCCTCTACCAAGCAACGATGTCCATATACATTCTCGGTTAACTCGATCAAAGGCCTTTTCAAAATCCACGAACATGAGGTAAAGCGGTGATTGATATTCCATCGACTGCTCGAGGACGATACGCAGGGTGTTGATATGGTCGACACACGATCGACCACTGCGGAAGCCAGCTTGATGCCTCTTGAGTGTAGACTCGATTCTATCCTTTATTCGCTCGAGTATGATTGTTGCCATTAGTTTTGGGAAAACGGACAAAACGGTGATACCACGCCAATTGTTGCAATTCTTTAAGTCACCTTTCTTTGGCAACTTAACAATCACACCATCCTTCCAGTCCCTGGGATAGCTTTCGTTTTCCCAAATGGTTTGTATCAGAGGATGTAAAATACTAGCCACTGCTACGGGATCGGCTTTCAGGAATTCAGCTGGTATTCCGTCCAGTCCAGCTGCCTTGTTGTTTTTGAGGAGATTTATTGATGTACGAATTTCCGATTCTGACGGGGGTTCGATGTCAATACCCGTATAGGACCTGCGCATCTCGTTTAGTTGGGGCACTTCAGCACTCTGCTCAACTGAATCCTCATTTAGCAGGGCACAAAAATGGTCCTTCCATCTACGAAGCTGATCCTCAATTGATACCAAAAGTGTGCCATCCACATCCATTACAGGATGATTGGTGTTGCTTTTTTTCCCGATAACATCTTTGGCTATTTGATACAATTCCCGGATATTTCCTCTTCTGGCAGCGCTTTCCGCATTATCTGCGAGTCCATCCAACTTCACCCTCTTGTCACGTCTCACACAGCGGTAGACCATCTTATGTGCAATGCGGTACTCTCTTCGCAAGTCAGCCTTTCGTTGAACATCAGCTTCGGCATTTATTTGGATTTTCAACGATTTGCGAAGTTCGATCATATCCCAGGTGTCTTGGGATATCCAAGAGTCTCTACGTCTCGTTCGCTTGGGTACAGTTTCGGATCCAGCCTCCATAAAAACACTTTTAATTTCACCCCACATCTCATCAATTGTTGAATTCTGGATTCCATTTAATGACGAGGCTCTGTCGTTAAGGGTGGTGACATAGTTTTGACATATGTTGGGGTCATTTAAAGCATTAGTAATGAATTTTGTGCTCCTTGCTGCATCCTGCGCTGGTTTTTGTACGGCAGCGGTTCGTAGTTTGAGACTCATCAGAACCAAATGGTGGTCGCTTCCCACATCGGCATTTCTTATACTCCGGACATCACACATAGACTTCCTCCATCGCTGCTGAATCATGATATGATCAATTTGGTTTTCGGTTTGACCATCCGGATGCACCCAGGTAATTTTGTTGCACGTCTTATGCTTAAATACAGTCCCACCTATCACAAGACGATTCGCGTTACAAAAGTCGACAAGCAAGTCACCATTTTCATTCCGTGACCCCACGCCATTTCTTCCCATCACGCGTTCCAGTCCGTAATTGTCTGAACCGACTTGGGCATTAAGGTCTCCCATAACGACTATGATGTCGGCTCTCGGAACACTACTGTAAACTGAGTTAAGATGAGTGTAGAACGCGGTTTTGTCTTCCTCGGTCGCTTCATTTGTGGGGGCGTAGCACTGAATAATTGTGACGTTACGAATTTTTGAACGAAACCTTGCTGTCATTAATCTCGCAGAAATGGGCGCCCATGAGATCAAACTACGCCTCGCTTCTTCGTTCAACATAATTCCGACACCATGCAGTCTTTGGCCACCCTCTCTTTCATCTTCGCCGGAATACAGCATTCTCGTCTGTCCAGTGTCTGATCTGTATTCAGCTCTTCCTCTCCACTTAGTTTCGCTTATGCCCAGGATACTGATCTTTAGGCGAAGCATTTCACGCTCAACCTGCTCGTATCTACCATCGCTGTACAAGGATCGAACGTTCCATGCTCCGATTTTCGTACGTATGCGGTAGCCAAAAGTAACATTTGCGCTTCTTGAAAGACTTCTTCTATTTGTCAACGATTCATTTATTATTATGGCGTCTTGATTGACGCTCGTACATGAAGGATGCCGCACCCCCAAATCCGATGTGCGGTTTACTGCAGCCGAAGCTACAGAAGGATTTTCTATAAAAAGATTACCTCTTGGGGACTCATTTCCATTTGTTGTCATAATTCATGTATTTGCATATATCCTTCCACCATGGTGTTTTCCGAGATATGATTAATAACATACATAAGCTCAGATTTGACAGGCACACCCGCCTTTTGTATGGTCAAACACATAACTGCTCGAGGCCGCCCACTATGGGAAAACAGACGCCTTTTGTAGCCGCCCAATATGGGTTACAGACGCTACCTGCTGCTGCCGTTGGCCTTTTACCAAAAAAAGCTCCTCCGCCACCAGACTATCATGCCGTTGACCGCCACCTGCAGTTCATCCGCCTTAAGGGGGCTTTTAACCATCCCGAGGACAAGTTTGTGCCCTGACCAGCATAGCTGGGTTGTCTGCTTATCCCGGCATCCATTCGGTCCCCCTGCACGTTAGCGTTACCCGCCCTCTACCACGCGGAGGTGTGCATAGGGATTTTCCTATCATTGAGCCTAGGGCCATATGGCGTCCTAGCACTCTCAAGTACTTTTAGAGGGCAAAGTTTAATAGTTCATGAAGTTTAATATCAAATATCTTAAGTAGAGTAATATCGAAACAACTCCAAACTATGACAGAAATTTGGTATTTAATGATTACTGATTAAAATTTGGTGGATTTACTTGGCAAGTTTTCTCTTAAATACTTACTTAATCACAAATTTAAAATTTATGAAAACTTGACCAGTGAACCCACCAAATTTTAATCAGTAATCATTAATTACCAAATTTCTGTTGTATAAGAAATTAGTTTTTAAGAAAACCGCTCCAACGATTTTTAATTGTTTTTTCATTATTTCTATTTTTTTAAGTTATAAAATGGAATACTTGGTTTTCAGCGCTAATCGTAAACAAAAATTGAGATAATAATCAAACATGATATTACGATGATAGAGAACACCATAAAAGTGGGTGGCACAATTCTGTCTGTCTGTTCGTCTACAGCCTATACGGCTCGATGGGTTTTCTTCAAACTTGGTACATCGTGGTTTTTGGTGACTATACCCACACGTACAGCTGTGTTCAAAAAAATAGGAGTGTTATTGAATGAACGAAAAGAAGATTTATAAAAGTGTGATCGGGAACAAACTTTTAATGAGCTTCATTTTAAAAGAAAATGCGTTTATCCTTATATATTTTAGAAGAATATATATTGGATTTAATTTCAAAGAAAAAATAAAAAAATCTAAAAACTAAATGAATGCGTAAAATCAGCTGTTCAAAAAAATAGTAGTATCAAAAGTATTTAGATAGAAAAGTTAAAAACGTCACTAAAAATGCAAAAAACTTATAAGCAAATAAATTTATATTAATATTCTGTTGAATACCTCTTATTATTAACATAGCCTTTTCAACGGCGCTATTTGCGATCTACCAAACGCACGCTCATTTCAGATTTCTACCCAGACCTTCACCACTTTTCAAACCTCGTGGATATTAAGTGGTAGTCTTCCTCAGATCTTTAAATATCACCCCACAGATTTTTAATGAGATTGAAGTCAGTTGATTATGTGCACCAAGCCATATCGTCAGTTTCAATTACTCGAAAACATTCTTTGAACTGCGCGAATCGTGTGTTACGGGTCATAATCCTGTTGAAAGATCAATTTTAAATACAATTCACGCTTGTCTTAAGGGATCATAGTTCTACCTAAAATAACAACAAAGGTACGCTGATCCACGAAAAAATCAATGAGTTGTATTGAACGAAAATCATTACATGAAAAGCCTTCCCAAGCTTATATTTTTACCCTCTGCGTTTAACATTTTGTGTCGTATATTTTGACGGATATTTGTACAGGCGTATCGCCGGGATAGACAACCATCAAAAAGAATAAATTTATTCTCACCACGCCGTTTTTCAATTGCCAGATTATATGATTTTTTTAGATGTTGTTTAAAGTGTTTATTCTTTTATGTTGATTCTTTCCGGGAGTTTAAGCGAGCAATTCCTTTTCTTGAAGTTGTCAGCAAATATTCATTGTAGTAACATCTTAGTCTTAGCCCTTCGGGATCTCAAACGAAGATGTAGAATACTGAAATTTGTCTTATGGGAAAATGCGCTTTTCGTCGATGGTACTCGTTTTTCTTTTTCTGCCGTGGGTTTCGGTTCTTTCGGAACACCTTATACAATTTGCTATCATGGAAGTTGCACAGACTATAATGGTCTCAATTTCTGCATAGGTTTTGCATTCTAGTATCAATTTTCTAATTCTTTCTCGTTTTTCACTAACACAATGCTTTTCTCCCCTACTTTATCAAATATTACGATTAAAAGACAATTTTTTTGCTAATTTTATAATATTAAACTAAAAACTAACTTTATGTCAACAAAAATAACCATTCAAATTGCCAATCGCTGTTAATTCCGTGAAAATCTACTGTCACTACTATTATTTTGAACAGCACTAATTGAACAGAATTCCCAACATTAAATGATATCTTCGTGGTAACTATAATTTTGTTGTACATTAATAATGAAAATATATCGATCTGCCGTTCACAAAAGTTTATTCAGAAGTAAAAGTCAGTTAATTCAAATATAGATTGGAAGAAGAGAAAATATTGTAATATTTTCTCAGGTTCGTTAATAAAACTTATTTACTTTATTCAAAACGTCCACTTATTTATTTCGCAAAATAAAACACTTTACTGTTCTTACTACAAACAAAACGATTTATTATTCACCACTGAAATTAATTCACAAACTTTACTTTTCACTTTTATTACAACCAACTTTATTCATTCACGATTAAAAACAAACTGTGTCGCTGCCGTTAAAACATGTGCCTTTTATACTTCTTTTCCAAACTCTGGAAATAAGGAGAACATTCTGGTCTCTGCTTCCAGAGCTTTCCGTAGGGGAAATTTCCCAATAATTTCCCTTCCAAAAGCTTTTATTTGACAGCTGGTAAATCTGCTATAATCCGGCAGGTGGCGCTTCCTTCGTTTGAGAGTTGCTATAATTATAGCTAATAAGGGTATGTTTGCACTGCGACCGTAAGCTTTATTGTGTCCGTTTGTTTGCATTTCGGAGTCGTTATAGTTCAAATATGGAAAGTTATTACACTGCCCCCCTCTTAGGATTGATCGTCCCGAGCAAATCCATCACTTCCATCACCATTATAATGATGTAAACGGTCGCTGTGAACTACTTTTAGTTTGCCTCTTAATCCTCTCTGAATGCGGTAGACGACATCGTTTATTCGTGCTATGACAGTATAAGGGCCTTCCCAATTTTGTTGAAGCTTCGGTGAGAGTCCCTTCCGACGGTGGGGATTATAAAACCACACAAGGTCTCCCACTTGGAATCCAGTCGTTGTGGCTTTTGCGTCGTATCTTGTTTTCATCCGATCACTCGATAGCTTTATATTTGCCCTCGTCCTTTCGTGAATGTCAACTAGCTTTTCTTTGAGGTTGTCCACGTAGTCGTCAATTCCTTGTGGCTCACTTGTATAACATCCAAATTTGATTTCGCTTGGTAGTCGTATTGTGGTCCCGAGCAGGATTTCTGATGGTGTATGTCCTGTTGAGCTATGTACCGCACTTCGATAGGCCATCAAGAATAATGGAATATGCCGATCCCAGTCTCGTTGGTTGTCGCTTACAACTTTGGAAAGGTGTTCTTTAAGGGTCCGGTTGAATCGTTCAACCATCCCATCAGATTGTGGGTGAAGCGGTGTTGTCCTCGTCTTTTTAATGCCAAGGAGTGTACAAACTTCCTGAAAAATTTTGGACTCGAAGTTCCTCCCTTGATCTGAATGGAGTTCCATAGGTACACCAAACCTGCTTACCCAGTTGAAAACAAATCTGATCCGCGACTGTTTTGGTTTCCTGGTTTGGGATGGCAAATGCCTCAGGCCACTTGCTGAAGTAGTCCATTACTACCAGAATGTATCGGTTTCCGTTTTCGGTTTCTGGAAAAGGGCCTGCAACGTCTATTGCAATCCTCTCAAAAGGCGTGCCCACATTATACTGCTGCATTCTACTCTGGACTTTTCTGCCTGGTCCCTTGCTTGCAGCACAAGTATCACATTTTCGGCACCATTTTTCGACATCTTCTCTTGCATGTAGCCAGTAAAATCGCTGCCTTACCTTTTCCAGTGTCTTATTCACCCCCAAATGTCCTCCGGAAGCTCCCTCATGCATCTCTTGAAGAACATCATTAACCTTGGAACGAGGTACGACTAGCTGCATCACATAAGATTTGCCGTCTGTGGATTCCCACTTTCGTCTTAGTACTCCTTCTTGTACATGAAGTGAGTCCCATTGTGCCCAATACGCTTTAAGAGTTGGACTTCTATCGGAGATGTCACCCCATTCTGGTTTCTCTTGGTGTTCCTTCCACGCAAGAATGGGTTCAATATCCAAGTCTTCTTGTTGGGCAGTCCTCAGTTCTTCGTTACTCCAACCGTAAATGGGATCAGCTCTTAGTCGGTGGATAGCAGCAACTTCCTTCTCTTCCTGACGTGTGCAGTGCTTGCAGTCTGGTTTGCATGGTCTCCGAGATAAGGCATCTGCATTTGAGTGCAACCTTCCTCTTCGATGTTGGATCTGGTAGTCGTATGTCTGCAATCTCTCGATCCACCTCGCCACTTGACCTTCTGGATTTTTGAAGTTCAAAAGCCAATTAAGTGCGCCATGGTCTGTTCGAAGAAGGAACTTCTGTCCATAGATGTACTTATGGAAGTGTTTTGTAGCCGATATTAGAGCTAGAAGTTCTCTTCTGGTCACACAGTAGTTTCTTTCTGGCTTTGAGAGTACCTTGCTGTAGTAGGCGACAACCTTCTCTTCTCCTTCGTGAACTTGTGAGAGTACGGCACCAATTCCCACGTTACTAGCGTCAGCGTCAATGATGAAAGGTTTCCCTGGTGTCGGATAGGCCAAAACTGGTGTATTGCATAGGCGCTGCTTAAGTTCCCGGAAGCTTTTCTCGCACTCGCTTGACCATTTGAACGGTTTGCCTTTCTCTGTTAACTGGTGCAAACTTTTCGCGATTCCAGCAAAATCCTTCACAAATCGTCGATAGTACGTGGCTAGACCAAGAAAGCTTCGGAGTTGATGTTTATCCTGTGGTGTTGGCCAATTCTTTACAGTGTCAACTTTTTCAGGATCAGTCTTCACTCCTTGGGAAGAGATGATATGTCCCAAGTATTTTACCTCAGACTTGAAAAATTCGCACTTGTCTGGATTCAATTTCAAGTTTGCTTCTCGAAGCCTCTGGAACACGGCCTTAAGGTTTCCACAATGCTCATCAAATGTCCTACCATATACGATGACATCGTCCAAATAGACTAGGCAAGATTTCCAAGTAAGTCCTTGTAAAACGCACTCCATCAAACGCTCAAATGTTGCCGGAGCGTTGCATAGTCCGAAAGGCATCACATTAAATTGCCACAGACCATTTCCTGTGGAGAAAGCCGTCTTCTCTCGATCTTCTGGATGGATTTCTACCTGCCAGTAGCCACTCTTCAAGTCCAATGTTGAGAACCATTCAGCTCCTTCCATCGCATCCAGAGTATCGCTGATTCTTGGCAGAGGGTAGCTGTCTTTCTTTGTCACATCGTTCAGCCTCCGATAGTCCACACAAAATCGAGTACTTCCGTCCTTCTTTTTGACGAGAACATGTAACGGGGCAATAGGATGAGGACCCGGGGATAGGATTGGAATTCAGGAAAGGAAAAAGAATTTGAAAAATGAAACAGGAAACAGGAAACGGATAGGAACCGGAAATTAAATTGAATGGGGCTAGGATAAGACGGAAAGGGTACCATTGCTTAACGGACAGGGCTGTGGCATGCTGGCGTAGCACGGCTAAGCTCGCCGGATGTAGGGGGGGATCTTGCCCCTCCGTTAAACCTCACCTCGCTACAAAAATTAACTTCATGCCAAATCTCTCAAAATTCCCACTTATTTTCATTTTCAATCTACTGAACGATCACACACCGAGAGCCTGCAGCTGGTGTTGCAGGTTGACCGTTTTCCCCACCACTCCTGATGGAACCTGGTTGGTCGAATCTTCTTCAGGTTCCCCTATGACGCTTACGTCTACGGCATCGTTACTCCTCACCGTTCATGACCACCGCCCTGTCCGTTAAGCAATGGTACCCTTTCCGTCTTATCCTAGCCCCATTCAATTTAATTTCCGGTTCCTATCCGTTTCCTGTTTCCTGTTTCATTTTTCAAATTCTTTTTCCTTTCCTGAATTCCAATCCTATCCCCGGGTCCTCATCCTATTGCCCCGTTACAAATGGCGCCCAACGTGTAAAGTCCAATGTTAGTCCTTGTTATTCGTGATTGTCCAAACAGTTAAAAGTTTTTTTTTGCTGACACCACTGAAACAACCTGTAAGTCTTGACTTGGAAAGCATCTAGGCATACCAAATCAAACGCGACAGGGTGTTTCAGAGATGGCAGTAGAGACAACTAGGAACTGTTTACTATATGTTTAATTACACTGGCAATCAGATTCCGACTTCCTGTATGACTTCGACTGGAAGGCCATAGGCGTACCTACCGAATTGCGACAGGAAGTTGAATCTGAAAGCCAGGATGATTAGTGTCCTGTGTAGTTACATTCGTTGCTGCAATCAGGGTTGAAAGGAATCGTAAGTCTTGATCGGGATTGCTCGTGAGAAAGCCCGATCAATCGCGACGAAGAATTCTAATCCTGGCGGTAGCATCAAATGTAACATCTGTTTGTGTGTGTGTGTGTTTTATCATTGTATATCCAATCTATAGTATTCTCATGAAACACGATTTTGTAGGTAGACATTTGGTCGATAGGTTCGCTGTGATCGCCTTGCCGAGATCCCTTAACAAAAATTAGTATGACATTTGGACGCATAGATGGCCACGAGCTTTTTTTCTTCATGAGAATACTACAGAATTTATATACAATGGTTTTATGTTCAATGCTGCTGAACTTAAAAAAAAAAAAAAATGAAAAAGTATCCGTCTGAGGCATCACATCCGTAGACAAGAACAAAATCAACCACCGTTCATAGCTGCCCAAAGCATCCCCGCAGTTAATGAAAAAGAGATCAAGAAAGAAAAAAAATTGCGGTAGAGTCAAAGTGAAAAATTTTGGTTATTTAAAAAGAAATATTTTGAAATTTACATAGAAAAAAAAAATCAAATTAGAGGAATCATCTAGTGCGAAATGGTGTGGATGTAGGCACTTATTTTTAAAGTGAAGGTTGTTTCGTTGGAAAGTATTGCGGTCATTTAGTGTTCACCAATAGTTTGTATCAAGGTAGCAAGAAATTTAAGTTGGCAGTTAGATAAGTAAAAAAAAAAAAGTAAAAATAAAGATAGCCACGATTTCATATAGTTTAGATAGTTTTAATTTACGTTAGTGACTTAGGTTAGTTTTTTTTATAACAGGTGTTGGGTTTTTATGCATAGTTTAAGATAGTGGATAGTATAAGTATAATTGTTTTAAAAATCAATAAAAAAAAATATATATAGATAAAAACAGCGAAAAAGAAAAAAAAAATCTTAAAGTTAAGTTTAGTTATAGGCTTAGATTATAGGTAAGATAGTTTTTGTTAGCTGGAAATAATAGGTTCTGTCTAGATAGGTGTTTAGTAGTAAGTTAATTATAGGATTACATTTTGTCTTAGTTTTTTTTATAAATAAAGCGTAACAAAATAGAAGTAAAAAAAAAAAAAAAAAGGAAAAACTAGGGTTCTTAAGAGCTAAGGAATAACTGGTGAGCGTTTTTTTTTGTTTTATATATTCCATTTAAGGTTTCTTTTTTGTTTTGGTTCTGGTGGCTTCAGATCGAGGAAGGTTCGCTACGGCAAGGTAGGATAAGGGGTGATGAACTCTGAAATAGAAAAAGAAATTATTAATACTCTATACAATCAGGGTCGTACAACCACTCGCTCACACTTCAATACCCTTGTAAAAAACTTAGTAAAAATGCCTTTAAGACACTCGCCAGTACAAACTAAACAGGGTGAGCCCACAACGAGCAGCCAACCCAAAGACGTAGGCCAAGTTCCTTCAGCTTTCTCGGTTCCTCCAATGTTTTCGGTTCCACCACCTGAAATTCCAAGGCCAGTCAGTCAGGCAGGTGGTTCGGCCGAATCATTGACGTCGCCGGCTTATAGCGGCCTGACAAATAATGAAGCCATAGCGAATGGGGAGCAAAGGCCGGACCAAAATATTAATTCGGGAAATAATGGGCCTCTGATAGAGCTCGTGGGAAACGGAGGTGGTACCAGCGTATCGACAGATCTTGTGGCTGCTATAAACGCCGCCGTGGTTAGCGCTTGCGAACGTTATACCTCGGTTCTTCGAAACGAACTGTCGGAGTCCTTGAAGGCGGAAATGAAGAAAAATTTCGCCGAATTGGAAACTATTCGCCAAGTAGCACCCTCAGTTAGGCCAGATGAAGCAACGGGTCGTTGCCCAAGTGTGTTGGAAGTCACGGGGGAAATACCAGTGAGACGACCAGTTCCGGAGCCGCCACGGCAGTTGCAACAACCGGTAGCTTCACGGCCATTTGTGCCAATAGAAAATCCATATGGAAACATGAATCGGATTCCTTATTGGGACCAGGGGTCAGAAAGCAGAGGATGCCAGCTGGCCGATCTTCGGGACACGAATGGTGGAACTCGGAATCCTAACGGTGGGTACCTTCCGCAACCACACGTCAATTCTCGTTCATTTTTAAATTTGAATAGTAAAACTCCTATAAAAGTAAACAAATGGGGATTAAATTTCGATGGGAATTTGGAGGTACTTACCGTAGAGGATTTTGTGTTCCGTTTGGAGATTTTGCAGAGCCAGTATGTCTGTCCCTGGACTGAGATTCTGAGGGATTTTCACCTCTTGCTATCCGGTGCTGCGCAAGAATGGTACTGGCAATTCCAGCGATCTCATCATCGTCCCGACTGGCCAATGCTTCGAGACGCATTAATGCGCCAATTTCGGAATTCGAAGTCCGATTACGAGATCATGAGGGACATGATGGATCGCAAGCATGGCGCCGGAGAGACCAGTGATGAATATTTTGCCGCTGTGAATAGACTCAGATCCCAGCTCAGGGTGCAGATTCCAAAAATGGAGCTGGTTCTGATTCTGAAACGCAATTTGAACCGAAGATTGAGTCAGATGGTTTATCCTCAAGCCATCTACACGATGGACCAACTGCGTAGGGCGTGCAAGGACGCTGAATTAGCATTTCCGGATAGGGACCGAGAAGCGTTCAAAGCTCACAGGCCAACCAATCGGTATGTCGCCAATGAGCTGGATTTGGATGATGATCATGGTTCGTTCGGGGATGAACAAGTGGCGGCTTTTCAACAGTCTGGAGCTCGACCAAAGGCATCTCGTGTGGTGAGCGATTCCAAATTCCTGACCTGTTGGAACTGCAAACAGCAAGGCCACGCGTTCATGGACTGCCCATCTACTACCAGAAACCTCTTCTGCTACCGATGTGGGTTAGAGGGAGTTATTACTCCGCGATGCCAGAAGTGCAATCCGGAAAACAGGTCCAGGAACACGAAGTCGATGGGGGATTCGTGTTCCACACAGAACCCTCAATCCAAAGAATAAAAGAACCTGCTGAAATTGATAAAAACGTAAAAATATTAACACGTACAAAAATTGAAAAAGGAACAGAGGAAGGAATTAGTAAGCTAAAAACATTAAAGCCACTACATATTAGAATTAAGGAGTATGAAATAGCTAGAAACAAGATTTTTAATAGACAGGAAATGGGAGTTACAAAAAGGATTAAAAAAGCTAGAGATAGATATAAACTTAGATCACAAACTAAGAAAAATATATCAACGACGGTGTTAGACCTCAATACCGACCCGAGGCCATATGCGAAGGTGGATATTGGTGGGAAAGAGATGCTGGGTTTGCTCGATAGTGGGGCCAGCGTGAGCATCTTAGGTAAGGGTTGTATGAACTTGGTGAAGGATATGAATATGATTATTCTTCCGTATAAGGCGGGTGTTAGAACCGCTGATGGGAAATCACAAGCCATCATCGGCAAGGTTCAAACTCCAGTCACCTACAAAAAGACCCAGCAGCCCATAACATTTTTCCTGGTGCCCAGTTTGGAACAGGAATTATACCTCGGGGTTGATTTTTGGAGGATGTTTCATATTGCACCAAATATTGTTAGTTCTGTTTCGGTTCCAGAGGAAGAAGCAGACCTACTGAATGCTCACCAGCTAACACCGGAGCAGCAGTCTGAGTTGGAGACGGTCAGGCGAAAATTTTTAGATTATGATCGACACGGTCTCGGAAAAACGACGATGATGGAGCATGTCATCGATACTGGAGACGCGGAGCCTGTTAAGCAGCGTCACTACCCTGTTTCGCCGGCGGTACAAGCCTTACTGTACCAGGAAATAGATCGAATGCTTAAGCTCGGCGTTATAGAGGAGAGTGAGAGTCCTTGGTGCTCGCCCGTAGTCCTTATAAAGAAGCCAGCAGTAGATGGTACTATTAAGTATCGTTTCTGTCTGGATTCTCGTAAGGTCAACGCGTTAAGCAAAAAGGACGCTAACCCTCTTCCTCATATCGAAGGGCTTATCAGTCGTCTACCCAATACCTACTTTATAAGTAGTGTAGATCTCAAGGAAGCGTTCTGGCAAATACCGCTGGAGAAACAGAGCAGGGAGAAAACTGCATTTGCGGTACCGGGGAGACCCTTATATCATTTTAAGGTAATGCCATTTGGGTTGTGCAACGCAGCTCAAAGGCTTTGCCGGTTAATGGATAAGGTAATTCCTGCACGACTCAGGGACAACGTCTTCGTGTATTTAGACGACTTGTTAATCATCGCACCGGATTTCGAGACCCATATCACCATGCTGGACGAAGTAGCCGAGTGTTTGAGAAAGGCCAACCTCACCATCAACCTTAAAAAGTCAAAGTTTTGCTTTAAAGAGCTAAAATATTTGGGTTTTATCGTTGGTGGTGGGATGTTGAAGACCGACCCAGCGAAGATCGAAGCGGTAGTTAATTTTCCGATGCCGAAAAACCCGCGACAAGTCCGCCGGCTACTTGGTTTAGCAGGGTGGTATAGGAGGTTCATCAAAGACTTTTCCAGCCTGACCGCCCCCCCTAACTGACACGCTTAAGAAAAAAGACGCGAAGTTTAAAATGACAGATGAGGCAATCACAGCGTTTGAGGAGCTAAAACGGGTTCTGACAACCGCCCCTGTCCTTACTCATCCCGATTTCAAGAAAAGATTTTATATTCAGTGCGATGCTTCTGACTCTGGAATCGGAGCAGTACTATTCCAGAAGAACGAGAATGGAGGAGAAGTCCCGATCTCATACTTTTCTCAAAAGCTAAATTCGTGTCAGAGAAACTATAGTGTGACCGAGAGGGAGTGCATGGCGGCGGTAATGGCAGTCAAAAAGTTCAGGCCCTATGTCGAGGGTATGGATTTCACCGTAATCACCGACCACTCCAGTCTCAAATGGTTGATGACCATGAAGGACCTGAGTGGGAGGCTGGCTAGGTGGAGTTTAGAATTGCAAACCTATGCCTTCGACATAGAGCACCGCAAGGGAACGCTAAATGTCGTGCCAGACACACTCTCTCGGGCACACGTAGACAGTATGGAGATTGGAAATATCGCCCCGTTGATAGATCTTGCTTCGGACGAGTTTAAGTCAAGCGAGTATGAAGATCTAATCGCAACAATCCAGTCTAACCAAGAACAATTGCCTGATTTGAAAATTGTAGACAATTTTGTGTACAAACGCTCATTCGAGGTTGAAAACGAAGAGCCCAACTATGAGCATAATTGGCGTTTGTGGGTACCGTCTGGTTTGACCGAAGGGGTCATTGAGCGGGCCCACGATCCACCACAGGCTGCTCATGGAGGTGTGGCAAAAACACTACATCGTATTCGGCAGTACTTTTACTGGCCGAACATGACAGTGCAAATAAGGGAATTCGTTACGAAATGTGCAATATGTAAGCAATGGTACCCTTTCCAGCCTATCCTAGCCCCATTCAACTTAATTCCCGGTTCCTATCCGTTTCCTGTTTCCTGTTTCATATTTCAAATTCTTTTTCCTTTCCTGAATCCCAATCCTATCCCCGGGTCCTCATCCTATTGCCCCGTTACAAACAACAGGGGATATCCAAGGACTTTTAGAGTTTTCGATTAGCCCATCTTTCTTCATGGTCGATATCATCTCTTCAACTTCGGCTTGTTTGGCTAATGGGAGACGTCTTGCTGGTTGTCGAATAGGTCTTGCGTCTCCTGTATCGATTCGATGCTGCACCAGTTGTGTTCGACCATACTGCCCACTGGGCAGTGCCGTAGCCAGGATTTTGTTTTGGAGGGGGCTTGCTTCCAAATTTTACGAGAAATTCCTTAAACGAAAAACTATATTTATTCCAATTTATTGATTTCTATTAGTTTTTAAATAGGACATACTTAAATATTTTGTCTGTACACATTTTCTTAAAGCAGAAGACGTCTTGATTTTTTTCACATGACTTCAATCACGTTATCTGGATCCACATTAATATGCGAAATGAACAGATATCATAGCAAGAGAGCTTAATTTTTAATTCCCCATAACGCTTCGGGATACTATTTTAATCCTTTTCATAGTTGAAAAGGTTCTTTCAACACCAGCTGTGGTCACTGGAAGCGTGGCCAAAACCGTAACCAAGAAGTTTATACCTCTATAGTAAGGCTATACCTATATCAAGCAATTTCAAAACTTCGGTAGAAAGATCATTCGCCAATATTTTTCCGCACCAAAGAATGTACTCAGCTTTCACAGCTGACGAAGAAATTGTATTATCAAAATCATATGTTAGTTTTTCCATTTCGTTCACTCGCTCAACTGCGGCAAAACCTGGGAGAAGAGCTTGAAACGATGCGATGGTAGAACGTCTTCGTTGTCAATGAATCTGTCCGTAAGATTTTGTATTAACGAATTTTTGCAATGAATCAGTTTAGACACTCTAAAATAGGCTTCAGTAGAAGAGGTTTCTGGATTGGAACGCAGTGATTGTTTCAATGAAGTTCTTGGAGCTCTTAATTGAACTTCAAATAAGTCTTCGGCAACTTGGGATATGCGGATTGAAAAGCCTCTCTGAAAAAATTTTCGGCATTTTCTCTTATGTTCTTAAGAGAATTCCAAACTTCTTTTGTGCGGTCGATTGCAGAAATAGCTCTGTAGGAAAACTGATAAGGGCAGCGTTAAACAGAATAGTTTTTCGCACACAATGAGGCTTACTAGGAAATCACTTCTTTAGATCGCTGCCAAGTGTTGATGCTTTCGAAGACATATCGCCCACGTTCTGCTCGTTATTTCTTCAAAACTTATTGAGATGCATTTGAAAAGCTCTATAAAGGAAATAAAACTGTCATGCATTTCAATGACTCTTGTTTCACAAAGGCGTAGAAGTCGAGTTGTTCGGCTCTCTGGTGGGTGTTTTTTAATGACAGTTTAGAAAGTTATATTTGCATTTGAATGGTTGTGGAAGAATTTAGCTATTTCACTTACTACACCAAGGCAATTTGAATTGCAGGACTTGACATGGCATTAGACAGAGCCAGGTTTGCACAGTGTACATACCAAGCGTTTGGATACTTTTGCATGCCTAATCCTGCACTGTACTCCACTTAAGTGACCTGCCATATATGCGGCTCCATCATAGCCTTGGCCCACACAATTCTTCATATCAAGATACAGTTCTTCACATCGCTGCAGTAAGGTTTATGTCAAGTTTTCAGAAGTTTAGTCATCAACAAGAACAAAACCTACAAAATCTTCCCGAAGCATACAACTTTTGGGATCTGTTAAACAGTCGATATATCAAAGGCATATCGAAAGTTGTTCACACCTAGTAACATCCATTGTTTCGTCAGCGAGGATACTGATACAACTTGAACTTATAGCCCGTTTAGTTATTTCAGTTGTAACAATATCAGAACATATCTCCAGGACTTCTTTCTGGATATCTGGACTCAAATAATTTAAATTTTAAAAACCTAAGCTTAAGAAAACCAAAAGGGTTTTAATAATGATAAAAATTTAATAGCCTTATCGTACGCTCCGTCATAATAGATTTATACTACGAATCCAAAAAACGTATTAAAGCTCCCATGACAAAAATATCAGGTAAAATTCAAAGTTCGTGAAAATTCACCCGAACTATCCCCGAGTTCATAAGATACATTTTACTATGAGAGCTTATACTTTTTTGTGGGATTCTTCCGTATGTATTGCGTAGGGATCTGTGGTTGACCATCTATTCAAAAATAACAACTTACCACATTCACGGGTTTTTATTGTAAATAACTTTAAATGGATCATTAAAGAAAGTATTGGAGTGCTTTTATATTAAAGTGTGCAATTGTGAGAGGGTGGAATGGTGGGGAAATTGACCATATCCAATCATTTGCAGCAAAACTCTTCATATCCAAATTTTATTGTTAAATATCTCTTAAACGGAACTTCCAATATTTTTTTGCTCTTAATCATAACATATAAATTTAAAATTTCCGCTAGCTGAAAGTTATTTTAAATCATATGTGTTCGTAACGCGCATATCACTATTTTTATTTATTTTTGTTTTGTTTTACTCTGAAATCTTATAGAATTTGTGGTTATTTTTAATTTGCAATTTTTTGGCAATAACAGAAGTCGTTTACTGATCCCAATTCCAAATCAAATAATATGTAGGTATACATATGTATGTAGAATATTCTCCTCATTTTAATAGTCTCCAAAATTCAATAAAAAATTGTAAACATATATCTAAATAGTCTCTTGCTTTTTAACGAAGTATTTTCAAGTAGTTGAGAACTTTAGCTAAATTCAAATAAACTATTCCTACCTGGATAGTCTCCTTATTTTTATAGATTTGAATTTAATATATTAGAAAGGTTTAATTTTTTGTTTAGATTTTCGGGTGGGGCTTCAGCCCCTCAAGCCCCCCCTCTGGCTACGTGCCTGCCACTGGGTGAAGAGAGTATATCACCGTACTCGTGAAGGAGGCTTCCAGCAACACTTAGCTGACGTTCAGTTAATTTGGATGACTTCAGAATTTTTGCCTTCATAGAGTTCACTTTCCCGGGGTCCACAGATTTGTGTGTGTCAGCTTCTGTGATAGTAGTTATTGCGGAAACAGATTCACACTTTCCAACTATTTCTCCTTTTCTTAGCTTAACTTCGTACGGTTTGATGTTAAGTATCCGTACGGGTACCATGTTGTTCTTTGGTGCCACAAGGGTCTTCCCTAGGATGATGTTTTGGGAAGACTGTTCAGAGTCTGGTTCCACCATTAGGTATCGATGGCTACCCAAATCACCTTTTATTTTCGTCCAAACGAACACTTCTGAGGAAGGTGGCAGGCATATATCTTCTTTTATGACAGTCCTGAGAGTTGATGAGTTTTCATTGCCGTAAACCATAGGAATCTCCACATTTCGGTACTTGAGAACTTGCTTCCCGATGTCGAGAATTACTCCATGCTCTTTCATAAAGTCGATTCCAACTATGCACTCGTCACATATATCTGCTACCAGAAATAGATGTGAAAACTCCAGTTCTGCCAAACGGATTGTAAGACGAACCTCCCCATACACTCTGGCTGCCTCTCCTGTTGCTGTTTTCAGACGGTAAGTGTTGGTGTTATGCAGCCATGTCATCTTCACCAAGTCCTTTCGAACAATGGAGGCAGTGGCACCGGTGTCGATCGTAGCCACTTGCTTCTTGCCATTTAGTGTTGCCTCCACAGTCAGACTTTTGTTGTTTCGTTTCGTCTGTGAGACCTGGATGGTGGTTCTGGGGCCATCGATACCAGAAACCAGCTTCTGCCCCTCGAAGTTGGTTCTTACTCGTTTCCCTGTAGGAGTTTTGACATTGTTGTTGTTAAAATTTCTGCTTCCACAATGTTGACATGCAGATCTTCTAGGTGGCAATCTGCACTGGCGTTGGAGATGTCCGGTTTTGTTGCAATTCCAGCATCGAGCAGGTCCATCGCGTTGGTTCCTTTGGAATGCTGTTCTCTGGCAAGAGCACTCTTCAATTTCTTTTTCTCTTACCCGATGGACTCCTTGAGAAGCCTGTTCTGCTGCTTCCATAGTGAGGGCGAATGCTAGCGCTTCAGGAAGCGTGCGTTTGCCAGCAGTTCGAATTGCTCGCTGAAGGTTGATGTCAGATACAGCACGAACAAAGGCTTCTGTTGCGAATTGGTTGATGATTTCATCTCCTGCAGCTGGATATGCTTGGTGTGCCAACCGTTCGATGTCTGCTTGGAGTTGTTGCAGAGTTTCTCCTCTTTTCTGGACTCTGGAATTGAGTTGGACGCGGAAGACTTCTTGCATATGGCCATCTCCAAAACGTTTGTCAATGGCCTGAACGAGAGCACTGAAGTTGCCATTTTTATCTGCTGGTATGCTTTGTAACAGCTCAGCAGCAGGTCCTCTGAGGGCAAGCGTTAGAGCTATGCATTTGTCTTCCTCATCCCAGCCATTTGTTGCTGCGGCTGCCTCAAACTGCTTCTTGTAAATTGACCAAGAAGTTTGCCCATCGAAGGTTGGTGGATGCATCTCTTTTTTCTTTGGACAGTCGCCAGAACTTTCTCGAACCTTCATTTTCTTTACTTTATCTAATTCCTTTGTAATGGATTCGATTTTATCTTCGAACATTGCTTCTATTGTCGATAATTGTTTATCTACAGTCGAAAATTGCTTATCGACACGCTCGTCAAGAGTAATAATTCTGTTGTCAAAAGCATCCAACTTACTTTCGAGCAGATTTGTCTGTTCTTGGAATTGTTGAAGAAGATTCCTTTCTTGTTTTTCTAGAAGATTCTTTTGTTCTTGGCTTTGTTGCTCTAAAAGATTCTTCTGCTCTTGACTTTGTTGTTCGAAACGTTCGAGAAGATTCTTTTCCTGACTATCAAATTTGGCAAGCAGCTGAGACAGCATGTTGGTCATGCCCGATGTACTTACTTGCTCTTGCTGTTCTTCCATTTCAATGTCGAATATAAACGTGTCCGGGTTTTTTCCACATCTTCTTAAATCTTCTTGCAGACGAATTATAAGATCATTCTTTGTTCCAGCAGTAGGAAGATCTCGCTTATTCAGTTCTGCCTTAAGTTCCACTAAATTTAAATCATTCAAAGATTTACCCATTGTCTCTTTTTTTTTCACTTTTCACACAATAACTGAGTGCACAGATAAAACAAGTTTTATCCCACTTCTGACACCAATGTAATATTTTCTCAGGTTCGTTAATAAAACTTATTTACTTTATTCAAAACGTCCACTTATTTATTTCGCAAAATAAAACACTTTACTGTTCTTACTACAAACAAAACGATTTATTATTCACCACTGAAATTAATTCACAAACTTTACTTTTCACTTTTATTACAACCAACTTTATTCATTCACGATTAAAAACAAACTGTGTCGCTGCCGTTAAAACATGTGCCTTTTATACTTCTTTTCCAAACTCTGGAAATAAGGAGAACGTTCTGGTCTCTGCTTCCAGAGCTTTCCGTAGGGGAAATTTCCCAATAATTTCCCTTCCAAAAGCTTTTATTTGACAGCTGGTAAATCTGCTATAATCCGGCAGGTGGCGCTTCCTTCGTTTGAGAGTTGCTATAATTATAGCTAATAAGGGTATGTTTGCACTGCGACCGTAAGCTTTATTGTGTCCGTTTGTTTGCATTTCGGAGTCGTTATAGTTCAAATATGGAAAGTTATTACAATATAAAAAGAAGGACAGATATATAGAAGATAGAAAGATACAAAAATAGAATGTATCTGTTGAGCGAATAACCCGTGTTGCCAATGACAGTTTTAATTGGTAGTAACAACACCCCCTCTCAACGCGGGTTGCTGTTCTCCTATTCCAAGTCCTCGAATGCATTTTCGGTGGGATGGTCCAAATAAGCCTTTAGTGAGGACGTCAGCTATCATCTCCGCTGTTGGTAAGTATTGTACTTCTATTTCGCCTTTCTCAAAAACTTCTCTTATGTAGTGATGTCGGATGTCGACGTGTTTAGTCCTTGAGTGAAATGTAGGATTTTTCATTAATTTTTGCGCTCCTTGATTGTCGCAATAAACAATAGTTGGCTTCGCGTCTTGATCCAAGAAACCAAGTTCTTTTAATAGGTTTCGCAAGTAAATAGTTTCCTTAGCAGCTTCCGTTAGAGCCATGTACTCTGCTTCGGTGCTTGAGAGAGCTACAGACTTCTGCTTTCTTGACTCCCATGTAACGGCAGCGTTGGCTAAAACAAACGCAAATCCAGTATATGATTTTCGATCATCAATATTTCCGCCCCAGTCTGAGTCGACGTACCCAAACAGTTGTGGTTTATTGGATTTCCTGTATACAAGTCCAAGATTTTGAGTCCCTTGTAAATATCTAAGCACCCGCTTAGCAGCTTTCCAGTGTTCTTGTCCTGGATCGGAATTGTACTGGCTTAGCACACTGACAGTATGCGCGATGTCTGGACGTGTTGAAACAGCAAGGTACATTAGTGAACCGATTAATGAAGAATACGGTGTATTTTCCATTTCAGATTTTTCTTTTTCAGTTTTCGGTCCCATCTGTTTGCTAAGCTTAACGTTTCCATCTAACGGGGTTGCCATAACTTTAGATTCATTCATGCCATAGTCAAGTAATATATTTTGTATGTATTTGGACTGGTTCATAGTTACAGTATTTTTAGAAATATTTTGGTTAAATTCAATACCAAGGCAATAATGCAACTTACCGAGGTCCTTCATTTTGAATTCTTGCGACATTTGATTTTTCAGTTCTTCATATGCATTCAAATTATTTGTCGCGATGATAAGGTCATCCACGTAGATAACAACAACCATGTAAGTGTCTTCGGTCTCCATCAAATATATACATTTTTCTGTATTTAGCGGTTTCAGCCCCAGTTCCAAAAGTTTCTGCTCCAGCTTGATGTACCATCTTCTTCCAGATTGCTTCAATCCGTACAGTGCCCTTTTAAGAGAGCAAACAAGATGTTCTTCACCAGGTTTAACAAAACCTTCAGCCTGTTCCATAAATAATTCTTCTTCAAGATCTCCGTTTATGTAGGCCATCTCAACGTCTAATTGAAAAAGTAATAGGTCAAACTCTGCTGCTAACGCCATGAGAATTCGAATCGAGCTTTGTCTAGCTACAGGTGCAAATGTCTCCTGGAAGTCGATACCCGGTTGTTGGGAGCAGCCTTTTGCTACTAATCGAGCCTTGTGTCTCTCGACACTTCCATCAGCATTGAATTTGGTTCTTAATACCCACCTGCAGCCTATGACTTTCTTGTTTTTCGGACGTTCGGTGAGTTCCCAAGCTTTTATGTCACGAAGGGCATTAAACTCTAACTCCATCGCTGCTCTCCACTCGCAAGAATTGGGACCTTCCATTGCTTCCTTCAATGTTGGGTTGATAAGAACGTTGACCTGATTTGCTTCTTCTGCTTGTCCAGCTTCTGGTTTTAGTTTCGCCTCAAGCATACAAAATAATTTGCGGGGTCTACCCCTTCGGCCAGTTCTTTCAAGTTTTGGTCTTCCAGGCCCCCTCTTAAGTGGAGTTTCTCGTACATCGCAATCCGTTTCGCTCTTTTGATCATAGTCGACACTTTCATCATTAAAAACTTTTAGTTCACTGTTTTGTATGTCATGTTTATTTGTATTTTCAGTATTGTCTATGTATTTATAATTTTCAGTTTTTGTTTCTAAAGGTTTCTCAAAATTCAAAATAGTTTCAAATTCTTTTAGTTCTATATTATTTTTTACTACTTCATTACATAGAGAACTCTCAATAAATTTAACATCTCTACTGACAATTACCTTTTTTCTTTCTGGATCCCATAGGCGGTAAGCTTTTGATGTAGTTGAATACCCTATGAATGTGCATTCTGTGGATCTTGATTCAAATTTGCCCTTGTTCGGTTTTTTGTTAAGAGCAAATGCTTTACAACCAAAAGCTTTAAAGTGCGACACGTCCGGCTTATGTCCATATCTGACTTCAAAAGGTGTCATATTGTTGAGTTTCTTGGTTGGACATCGATTTCGTATATACGCAGCTGTGGCAATAGCTTCACCCCAGAAGCTCGGTGCAAGATTTGATTGCAGCAACATACACCTTGCCATTTCGACCAGGGTCCTATTCATCCTTTCTGCAGTCCCATTTTGCTGAGGTGTATGCGCTACAGTGTGTTCCCTTTTTATTCCAGCTTGTAATATGAACTTTGTAAAATCTGGTCCACAATACTCAAGTCCATTGTCTGTCCGTAATGTTTTAATTTTTTGTTCCGTCAGGTTTTCAGCTAAATTCTTGTAGTTTATGAATGCTTCCTTGACATCGCTTTTTGCTTTCAGAAAACTAACATCAACAAATCTTGAAAAATCATCCACGAATGTTGCGAAATATGAAGCACCGCCGAGTGTTGTTGTTCGCATTGGACCACACACGTCGGAGTGAACCAACTCCAACAATTTTTTGGTACTTGTCTGCGATTGTTTTGGAAAGGGCTCAGCACTTTGTTTCCCTCGAATACAAATCTCACATACCGATAATTGACCAGCAGGTAAATGTGGGATACCTTTGACCATGTTTTTGGCGATAATCTTCTTCAGGTCTTTTTCATTAAGGTGACCATACCGCTGATGCCATTCGTCCAGCTGGCTAAGTTTGTCACTGGCAGCTGATGTTGACTCGGAACTAGGTTCGATAAAATAAAGGTCCCCCTTACGTGCCGCTTTTAAAATTATCTTGTTTTCACTATTTTTGAAGACTGCATCATTTTGGTCAAAATGAATCTTGTACCCTTGTGAGACTGTTTTTGCGATAGATAGAAGATTTGTCTTTAGCTCAGGGACATATAAAACGTTATCCAAACGAATGGTTCTTGTATTTGTTAGAAAGAGATAAAATGAAACGACACCATTGTATATAAATTCTATAGTAGTCTCATGAAGAAAAAAAGCTCGTGGCCATCTATGCGTCCAAATGTCATACTAATTTTTGTTAAGGGATCTCCGTAAGGCGATCACAGCGAACCTATCGACCAAATGTCTACCTACAAAATCGTGTTTCATGAGAATACTATAGATTGGATATACAATGACGACACTACTGTCGCCCTTAAGGCAAATAGTTGAATGCATTTGCATTGGCATTCGTTTTTGTGAAGTCCTTCAGACTAGACGTGCCGTAAACGAAAAATCATATAAATAAACTTGTAATATATATTTATAAATTGATTGCGTTGTTTCATTGTGGAATTAATATTTGGAATAATAATATAGTTGCTAATAACTCAGAAGTGGGATAGATTGTCCCCAAAAGTAATAAAATTAACTTTGTATTTGCAAATTGAGTTTTCTTTTTTTTGTGTAATTCAACATCATGGTGACGCCGAGGGATGAAAGAGCCGATGAACGGCAAAGGAGGCAAGAGGAGTTGGAACGAGCTAATCGTTTGTTGGAAGAAGTAAGAGCAAGACAGGTAAATGAAAATAATGTTGTTGGTGGTTGTGTTGGTGGTGAGGCTGTTGCTGCTGCGGTTGAAGGTGAGGGTGAGATAGATGTAGAGCAACAAGAACAAGAATTACAAGAAAATGAGCAAAATCAAGGAGCAGGACAAAATATTAATAACGAAAATGTAGACAGAGGTAACATGAATCCAGAATTTCCTAGAATGAGAGCAGGACAACAAAATTTCCAAAATCGAAACGGAGGCAGCGGTTATGAATTTCCGGAAAATTCTGGAGGTGTTGGACAAATGGAGTGGATGATGCAATACATGATCAGTGAAAATCGAATTTGCAATGAGCAGATCCAAAGATGTGATCAAACCATCGATATTTTGGTCGAACAAATTCAGGGCTTGACACAGAGTGTTCTGCCAAATGCCAGAAGCACTCCAAGATCTCAAGAGGACACATTTGTCACTTGTCACATGATTCCTGATCTGACCAAAAATATTGAGAAATATGATGGGGAGGGTGACATGGTATCGGCACAAGGTTGGCTCAAGAACATAGAAAGTATGTGTCGTCTTCATCGTTGGTCTGATGAATATGCTTTGGATGTGGCAAGGATGAATTTGGTAGGTGGTGCGAAGCGGTGGCTTAATGCCAGAGCAGATGAAATTAAATGCTGGGCGCAGTTCAAAACATCATTTGAAAACACATTTTACATTAAGGAAAATATGTCGATGAAGTGGCAAAAGATGACAAGTCGATTACAGCGTAAGAACGAGACATCCAACACTTACTTTCACGACAAATACGAACTTTGCCGACAACTGAAGCTTAGTTTTGATGAAACTAAAGAGATGATATTAACTGGGCTGTGGGCACGGGATGCCGCGAATTCTTTGATGGGCTGTCGACACTTAGATGCTGATGACCTACTTCACGATATTCTAAAATTTGAAAGAATGAACTGTTCACGAGTTGGCCAGGACCGATTCAAGTTAAATGAATTTAATTCGTCAGCAGTTCAGCCGAGGAGCAAGGACCATCAAGACTCGAGTATTCGTCCTCGTGTAGCAAGAGAATTAGTATGCTACAACTGCAGAAAGGGAGGTCATCTGTCGAGAAACTGTCCAGAAGCTCGACCGTCACCAACTTGTTATCAATGTGGCCAAAAAGGCCATATTTCAACAACTTGTCCAAATCAACGGGCTGCAATACGACAGGTAGATAGTTTTCCACAAAATGGAATTGCTAAATATTTAAAGACTGTTTTCGTTGGCGACTGTGAATTATCCGCTTTCGTTGATATGGGTAGTTCAGAGTGTACCATCAGAGCCACAACGGCATTGCTCAATGGGTTTGATATTAAACACGGCTTGATGGAGTTGAAATCGTTTGGGCCAGCTGAATTTAAAGTCACCTCACCTGGATGGATCGTGTCTTCACTCAAAGTTGATGGTGCACAAGCTGAAAATATAAAATTTCGTGTGGTTCCAGATGAAGTACAAAAATGGGACGTGTTAGTTGGACGCACGTATACCGAACTGCCTTTCATAGCATACTCGAAGGTCGATAACTCCCTACAGTTCACAAGAACCATAGAAGAACAACCCTTTGCGGAATTCTCGTACGCAGATCGTCAGATGCAGTCATGGAAAGCTGAAGAGACTACAATACCAACTGGTTCGGTTTCATTTATCACCGCGGTACAAGGAGAAAACAAAATCTTGCTGCCAATTGCCAATATAGGTAGTGAAGATGTAACTGTTGAAGCAGTTTTCAATATTGACAGAGATATCACGTTGAACGAAGAGTTTTTAAAATCACCTATCGAGTTAAAAGATGTAAACGTGGATGCCGACTCTGTGTCATCGGAGACTCTACAAGACCTGTTAGATACATTGAACGAATTCCGAGATTGTGTTGCTTCTGACGCCAGTGAGATTGGATGTACTAGTGAGTTGGAGATGGAAATTCAGGAGATACCGGGAAGCAAGCCCCTATACTCAAAACCGTACCCTGCAAGCGAAGATGAAAAGAAGAAAATACGAGAAATTGTTGAAGGCTGGAGGAAAATGGGTGTAGTTACAGATACCAATTCATCATATGCGAGTCCTGTCTTGCTGGTCAAGAAAAAGACTGGTGAGTCTAGACTTGTCGTTGACTATCGTCGATTGAATAACCAAACTGTGAAAATCAACTTTCCACTACCAAATATGGATGATCACATAGCGATGCTCGGAGACTCGAAATTGTTTATTGTTCTGGATCTGGCCCAGGGATTCTTGCAGTTGCCAATCGACCCAAAAGATCGGCACAAGACAGCATTCATAACACCGGAAGATACTGGTGAGTTTACACGCATGATTTTCGGTCTTACAAATGGGCCATTTTATTTTGCTAAACTTATGCAAAAAGTTTTGGGGCCGTTGCGAAATCGAGTAGTATTCTTCTATTTAGATGATATTTTTATACCGGGTCAAGATTGGAAAGACCTGAAGGAACGTTTAATACTCGTTTTTAAAGCACTTCGCAAGGGAGGCCTAACCATAAGATTGTCAAAGTGTGAATTTTTGAAAAAGCGTGTCACTTACCTTGGATTTCAAATTTCTGAAAAAGGTATCGAACCAGGACAAAGTAAGGTCCAGGCTATAGAGGGATTCCCTCGACCACAAAACATTCACGAGGTACGTAGGTTCTTGGGACTAGCCGGATTCTTTAGGCGATTTGTTGAGCGGTTTGCTGTTCGAGCAGGTCCACTCTATGATCTTCTGAAGACAACAAATAAATTTCATTGGAGTGATGCAACAGAAAAAGCATTTAAAGATCTCAAAAATGCACTTGCAAGTAGCCCAATTTTACAACTTTTTGATCCCAAGAAGCATACTGAGCTGCATTCGGATGCTAGCAGCCAAGGTTTGGCGGCTATGCTTTTTCAACGAGGGAAAGATGATGGACAACTACATCTGGTATACGCAATCAGTAGGCGAACTACAGATGCTGAAAATTCGTATCATTCAAGTAAGCTGGAACTCTTAGCCGTTGTATGGGCAACGACTCGGTTGCGATTTCTCCTCATCAACATCAATTTTACTATAATCACGGATTGCCAAGCACTTATTTATCTGAACGTCCAGAAGACAAGAAATCCCCAAGTTTGCAGGTGGTACAATTTACTTTGCGAGTTTAACTTCAATATTGAACATCGATCTGGAGTGAAACTTCAACATGTCGACGCTCTTAGTCGAGCACCAACGGAGGAGGCACCAATTTCGCAAGATTTGGAAGAGCGGGCCTATGTTTTTGCTGTAACAACGGATGAAGATGAAGTTATCATGTATCAGTCCCAAGATGAAAAGCTCCAAAGAAAGATAAATATTCTGCGAACTAAGGAACCACGTACGTATTCACAAATCGATAAGGGTGAAGTAAATGGTTATGTCCTTGAAAACGAGATTTTATATAAAGTTGAAGGAGACCAATATAAGTACGTAATACCTAAATCTATGCGAAAAGCCATAACAATAAGATTTCATGACTTACAAGGGCATTTTGGTTTAGACAGGACTTTGACAAAAATCAGAAGATTCTATTACTTTCCAAGCATGAGGCGTTACGTAAAGCAACATATTAGTGCTTGTTTACATTGTTTGCTTTCGAAAGCACAAACAGGAAAACCAGCTGGTGAACTTCATCCTATACCCCCTGGCAATCGCCCGTTCGCAGTAGTGCATTTGGACCATTTGGGTCCTTTTATCAGCAGCTCAAAGGGAAATAAGTATATCCTGGTTATCATCTGCAATCTAACAAAATTTGTAAGACTAGAAGCAGTCCGTAACACCAATGCTGAAAACGTTATACGGAGGTTAGAAAATTTCGTAATGGAGTTTGGAGCACCCGAAAAATTTGTGACAGACCGAGGCACTTGTTTCACCTCCGCAAGCTTTGAACAATTTTGCCAAAAACATGGAATAAAACACCATCTCAACTCGCCAAGACATGCACAAGCAAACGGGCAAGTTGAGAGGGTAAACCGCACGCTAATACCAACAATCATAGCAACTCTTGACGAAGAAAAAGAAGGCAAAGATTGGGACCTGAAACTTAAGAACGTTGCAAGAGACTTAAACAACAGTGACAACAAAACCACGGGGAAATCACCATTCCAACTCTTGTATGGGTATACCCCACGCTTTGACGAAGGATTTCTGAGACAACTGACCATCAATGAGGAATCCAGACGTTATAAACGACCCGAGATGTTGCGAGATGAAGCTGTATGTAGAATTCTGGCCGAACAAAAGAAATTCAAAGATCGATATGACCGCACAAGACGAATCAACGTGCAGTATGACGTTGGGGACATTGTTTTTATGAAAACAACTCCTCAGTCAACAGGCGATTCTACGAAGTTACACCATAAAAATAGAGGGCCTTTAGCAATAACCAAAGTTTTACCTAACGATACTTACGGAGTTGCAGCTTTGCGATGTGATGATTCTGGACGTAAGTACTCCTCCACAGCTCATGTGAGCCAGCTAAAATTATGGAAAGCACCAAACATTGACGATGAAAATGAATCAGATACAGATGCTATAGAAAATGAAGACCTAGCGTTGACGAGAAATGATGAGGATGATGATAATCCTGAAGCAAATCTTACATTTGATGAAACAGATCACGATAAATTAGTGCCGATGACTACGACTGCTGATCCGAAATAACAACGTATAAGAAAACAAGTAAAATTTCAAGATTTTGAGTATTATTAATTTATAAAATAGCTTCTAATGTTTTCTTTAATTCGATTTTCAAACTTGAATCTTTTTAACTTTTTATTTTCCATTTCTAAGATTCGGTAAATTTTATCTTGAAAAGCTTATAATTTCAAAACTACAAAGTAAATGAAACCTTGATCTCAAAATTTAAATTACATATTTTATTTGCATACATTGTTGAAGTTGAGTTGAACTTAAATTGAAAACTTTTATTTTAAACTTTTGTTAATTTTATTAATCAATTAATGTTAAATTCGAGGACGAATTAAAATAAAGGATGGCCGATTGTTAGAAAGAGATAAAATGAAACGACACTACTGTCGCCCTTAAGGCAAATAGTTGAATGCATTTGCATTGGCATTCGTTTTTGTGAAGTCCTTCAGACTAGACGTGCCGTAAACGAAAAATCATATAAATAAACTTGTAATATATATTTATAAATTGATTGCGTTGTTTCATTGTGGAATTAATATTTGGAATAATAATATAGTTGCTAATATATTATTTTCGCATTTTACATTTAAACGAATAGTACCCTTTCCAAGAATATCTGTGGTTTTATCAACCGCAAGTCGCACGGTTTGATTTTGTATTTCAGTAAAATCCACAAATTGTTGTCTATCATGACACATATGAGAAGTCGCCCCACTGTCGATGCACCAGTTAGTGCCCATCGAAATTAAACCAGCCTGAAGTGCGATACCAAGAGATACTTTTTCGGGGTTATTTTCGTTTTTAACGACTGTAAAAGCGTCTTCCTCGGCGTTTGATACGCTCTGCTTATTTGACCTGCCTTTGCTCCAACAATCCGCTGCCTTGTGCCCAGCCTTTTTGCAAAAATTACATTTGTTTGATTTTCTGTTGCTTGCACTTCCGGATGGCTTGTTTGCAAATGTTTGTGGGTCGGTCTTTCGCTGAAAATGTCGATTTTGTTTGCCATACTTTACAAAGAATGCATCTGCGTCCTGTTGCTGCTGTTTAACTTGACTTGATTTTTCTTTTCTGGCACCAAATTCCTCCAAGAGTTTTATTTTCAGTGCTTCAGGAGTTGGCAATTCGTCTCGCGCCTCTATAGCACAACGAAAATTTTCATAACTCTCTGGGATGCTGTACAATAGAAGAATGGTAAGCAGGTCTTCAGCTATACCAATATCCATCTCAGCCAACTTGTCGATCGTGCCAAAAAAATTGTTGAGGTGCTCCATCATGCTTTCCCCATCTCTCATTTTTGTAAATAGTAATTGCTTCAGTAAAGTGGCTTTACGTGCCGGTCCTTTTGAGTGATAAACTTCATCGAGTTTCACCCAAACATTATTTGAGGTACAGCAATGTTTTATGTGGCAAAGTTCGGATGGCGACATCGCCAGTATAATGTCTGCTCGTGCCTTTTGATCGGCAACTACCCAGGAATTAATTTCAGTTGCATTACTTACTGTGCCATCTTCAGCCTGTATAGGCTCTGGTTTTTGGTTCGTCCCGTTGACGTAATCCCAGTGGTCATTTTTTACCAGGATAGCACATATTTGTAGCTTCCAAGTATCGAAATTATCTTTACGGAGTTTTTCTATGTGAACAGCGTGGCCCGACATGGTTTAAATCTAGAACAATCTACGACGAATTTCTATGTCTGATTTTCTTGCGAAATAAACTAAACTGATTTATTTAAAAAACGATTAACTATATAATACTGTGCAGTTTGGGTCTGGGCCCATAACCTGTTGTACATTAATAATGAAAATATATCGATTCCGATTGAAATAAAACACTTCGTTAAAAAAAAGGCGTCTGCCGTTCACAAAAGTTTATTCAGAAGTAAAAGTCAGTTAATTCAAATATAGATTGGAAGAAGAGAAAATATAAAAAGAAGGACAGATATATAGAAGATAGAAAGATACAAAAATAGAATGTATCTGTTGAGCGAATAACCCGTGTTGCCAATGACAGTTTTAATTGGTAGTAACAACAAATTTTCTAATAAACTTTACCATACATTTATTGAGCATAAACCGTTTAAAACTTTGACTAGTGAGAAATCAAATTTTCAAATGCAGATAGACTGTACCTGTCAAAGATGTAACGTTGTCCTACGCAATACTATTATTTTGAACACAACTGTATTAATAGTACCTTCCAAAGAACCATTATTTTTTTTTATACAGAAGCTTCCAAAAAATATAAATAGTTTTGTGTACCAAAATTTTTGGAAAAATATTTTTTGAATTATTAAAAAATATTTCAAATTTTTTTTTGGAAAATCAAATATTTCGAAAACGACATGATGGATTTTTTTTAAAACTCGATACTTAAGAGTTTTCTAGTACTGTTGAAAATATTTTTAGAAAAATTTTTACATTTATGAAAAAATAACGGTACTGTTCGAATGGAGCGTTTTCCAATCGAGAACTGGGAAAATTCGATTTTCTATTTAGGTCGGGAAAATTCCGAGTTCTTTCAAACTAGATAAAATAAGCGAAACTAATAAAAAATGAATAGCGACGAAGGTTACGAAAAAATAAAACTGCTTTTGATGACTGTCCAATGACGAATGACAAAAGGTATTTTTCTTTATTCTTATCAAAGCTTAAAGTAACGTTAAACAAAAATAGCAAGTAGAAAAATATTAGAAAAATATGGCCAACCTTGGTATTTAGGCGGGCGATTTAAACTAGATTTATTTTTATAGCAAAATTATATTGATTCAGTTTTTGTAGGCTAAAAGTCATTTAATTATAATTTTTAAATCTGCAACGTTTCAGGGATGTTTATCCCCTTCGTCAGGCCTTTATTTAAAATAACAAATCAATAAACATATATACAAATATCACAGAAAATAAACTTACAAATAAAAAACTTGATATCCTATACAATTTTTGATTGAATATGAAAAATTTTTTACAAAATTTTATAAATTACTAATTGAAAACAAAATCAAAAATAATATATACAATAAAACAAGTTATAGAATATTTAATATCATAAAAGATGTCTATATATATTGTATAGGATATCAAGTTTTTTATTTGTAAGTTTATTTTCTGTGATATTTGTATATATGTTTATTGATTTGTTATTTTAAATAAAGGCCTGACGAAGGGGATAAACATCCCTGAAACGTTGCAGATTTAAAAATTATAATTAAATGACTTTTAGCCTACAAAAACTGAATCAACTAATATAAGAAAAGTCACAAAATACAATAATTTAGCAAAATTATAGCAATTCAAAAATAGGTATGTGAATGGAAGATTAAGCTACTACAATTTAATTTGTAAATTCAAATAATGTAAAAATAGTTTTTAATTATAAATGAGTACGACCCAACAGGTACCTTCCATAGAAAAGTTAAAAAACCACAAAGGAAAATATTTTTTTGCTTAAAAATTACTTCTACGATTTTGATAAAACTTTTTTCATATACTTAAATTAGTACGATCTACTACAAAAAATTATAAAATTTTACACTTAGCAGCTATTAATAGTACCTGTCATAGAACGTATTTTTTTATTTCGAATTTTCTCGTTATCGGCGAAACGCATTTAGATGAATTTTTTTATATACAAATTTCAGATAAGATTAAATAATATTGCATATCAAAAATTTCAAAAAAAAAGGTTTTATTTGAAAAAAGTTTCAATTTTTTTTTCTGAAAATTCGATATCTCAAAAACGGGGTGACAATTTGTTTTCAATTTCAAATTTTGTTTTTATATACACATAAATATATACTTTAGCTTCGCATACCAAAATTTGTTCTTAAAAATGTTTTAGAATTTTATATATAAAAAACTATTTTTTTAAGAAACCGCTCCAACGATTTAAAATTTTTTTCCCATTCAATCAAGAATTAAGATGGCATTCTTGTTTTTACTTCAAACAAGAGTTATTTTAGCCAATTTAAATGTCAAATGTCATGCTTGTCTACATTTTTCTCTTATATATCCACGTTTTTATATACAATTTTCTTAAACCCGCAGTGTCTAGAACATAAGAGCAAGTTCGTGCGACCCAGTCATGCATTTTATTTCTATAATGACTTGCATATTTAAAAATGTCTTAAGTTCCAAGCAACTTGAACATAAGAGCAAGTACGTGCGATCCAGTCGTGTATTTTCTTTTGATTCACCCTTATTACGATAGTCGTTTTACTTAAACGCCAGAAGAAACGACAAGGCTTCAGAAACGACCTTTGGTGTTGAACAGGTGCTTATCACCAAATAAAATCTCAGTGAGGGCTCAATGTCAAGTCAACGGAGGCGGAATGCTTTGGTGGGACAAGATTCTCCCTTCAATTATATAAAAAAAATTGAGCCGTCGCGGGACGCCTGGCAGATGTGAAACATGCACAGTGGTCCGTTCTTTTTCTAACTATAGTTAACTATTGTTGATATGTCAAAAAAAGTTGTTGATGTGTCATTGTTAGACTTTGTTAAGATTGTTACAACTTCATTTAGGAACGATTCGTTGTTAGATATTGTTAATGTGTCAAATGAACGAATGAAAAAAAATTTATTTGCATTATTATAGCATAAAATCGTATAATTTTCTAATATAAATTCTCCTTTATCGCTTACAATCGGCACAAATGCTATTTCAATTTAGTTTTGTCACTGAACTTTATCAAAACCAACAAAAATTTTGTTTGTTTTGTAAACAAATCGGTTCACTTGTGCACTTTGACAGATCAACACTTTCAACTCATGTCCTGGACATGAGTTGGAAATAGTTACAAATCGTAACTATTTGACACTCCAAAATGCATTTAGGAACGATGTTATGACGTCATATTGTTACGAATCGTAACTATTTTAGAATAAAGGAACGATAAAAGTCAACAATTGTTAACAATAGTTAACTATTGTTAGAAAAAGAACGGACCACAGGTGGTTTTTAAAATTAAATGACAAGTTTAGTTAGATACTGAAAGATCTGTACGTTTCTTATTCGAGGGAGACAGTTATATTGTTTCTGCTGTTTGCATAAGGGCCCTACACACGATCAATATTCATTGACAATAATTATTGAAGAAATTTTCTGTCAAAAAACATTGATGACAAATTGCCACCACACGTATCAATGAACATTGACAATAATTGTACGTAAAATTGTATGTTTTTGTTGCAAGAATATTGCATTGGGTGTATCAGCAAATAAAAAAGAAGCAATAACTAAATTAAGTACTAAAGAAGTTGTTTAATAATAAATTAACTTGAAATTCAAGAGAACTAAGCCCAAAAATCAACCAATTCTTTTTCTATTTTGCTATTTCCTTTATTTTTGCCACCGACTCAAACGTCAACATGACAGTTACATTGAAGAAAACCAAATCGATTTTGGTTCTCATCAATGTCGTCAATGTTCATTGACAATGACATTGAAGAGCATACGAACGATCAATACTCAGCGAAAAATGGCTTTTTCACTGAATATTGACAATAAACATTGATCGTGTGTAGGGCTCTACAGTTTACTATTGTGACTTGAAAAATCTATTACATACTGGGGAATAAGGAAGTCACAATAGCCGTTTTCCTTTGGAGGTGGCGAAGTACTTACGAGTAGATGAAAACTTTAATCTAGTACTACCAACTGCACATGCTCTCATGCGCGAGTAGATACATTTTACATGGGAAAGCAGTTTGATGTGTTCCATTGAAAAAAGCTGGCAAAGTACTTGCAAGTACTTCGCCACCTCCAAAGGAAAACGCCTAATAAAGGGCGTGTTCAAACAGAGAATAGCTCCAACTAACAAAATTGCTTCGCATTTCAGACATTATAGTGTTATTTGTTTCTATAGCGCGCCTATTACCCTCTGACGTGAAGTAAATACCTTATTGGAGTATTACTGCTTCCTTGAATATTTTCTGGTGCAAATTTTATCAGGTTGATAGAAGCGATATACCAATGTTTCTATAATCTCTCAATATTGCTTTTATGAAATGACGACGGAGCTTTTGTTCTATAGTCATCCTGTAAAATTATTATACAATATCTATGTTAGCTTCTGTTACTTGCTAAGTTCAGCCACAAACCATTTCTGCTGTACTAGTAAAAACACAAACCACTTCTGGTATACTAAAGAGTATAGACACAAACCAGCAGTGTGGAGAAAGTGAATACGTTTTTTTTCATCGTAGTTATATTCTTCCATGGCCGAGCGGTTAGCGTGGTGGACTTTTAGTGCGAGAGGACCATGGTTCGAATCTCACAGAAACCTTGTAATTTTTATAACTTAAATAATATCTAATAAATTCTAACATTGTATTTCAGATAAAAACTTTCAAATAAAATATCAGAAAAATAAAATAAATATATATAAATCAATTGTGAAATATTTTTTTTTTAATTTTTCCACCTTCTTCTATAAGACCCCTTAATTGAGTCCAGTAAGTGTTTTCCGGGGCAACTGAATTTAGTCCAAAAAGGTCCAATAGGAGCTTAAAAAGTACGCCCTTTCAATTCTATGGACTATTATATAATGCTTATATTATTGCAAGAGATGATTATGGGAAGTTTCTTTGGATGATTATAGGGGCAAAATTGTTAGTTGGGGCTTGGTGCGAACAAAAAGCACGCCTCGTTCTTTGTGCTGTTTACTGCAGGAATACAATAGACGGAACGCAAGTCTCGAATTGCGTTGTCTTATCAAAGTGGGAAGGTTAAGCGAATGCGACGGCCAAATTCAAAATGTAAGAATTTTACGACACTTATGTCTGACGAATGACATTGTGGGCATTCCGAATATTATTTCTCTTTGATAAGACGATTCCTGAAAATAATAAAAAGTTATCTGATTATACATAGTTAATTATGTATTTAATATGTATGATTGGTCGTCACGTTATTTTCAAATTAATATAACCGCCTACTCTTAGTAAAACACAAGTAAAACGACAAGGCACCAGAAATGACAGTTTTTGTTTTTTGAATGCAACTAAGAATTAAGCGTTCTCTTCGCTCTTCAATATTCTCACCACCTTAACGGTATTCGTTTCATTGAAGCGCCAAGTGTCGCTTCTAGAGACGTGTCATTTTAGTAAAATGACTATCGTAATAAGGGTGAATTTTATCTTTAAGAGTTTTCCTTTGGAGGTGGCAAAGTACTTGCAAGTACTTTGCAAGCATTTTTCAATGGAACACATCAAACTGATTTCCCATGTAAAATGTATCTACTCGCACAACAGAGCATGTGTAGTTGGTAGTACTAGATTAGGGTTTTCATATACTCATAAGTACTTTGCTACCTCCAAAGGAAAACTGCTTTTATTCTCATTCAGCAAACGAAACAAAAGTTAAGAACCTTGAAAGTACTAAATTGTTTTTTAAATTGTTGAACAGTACCGAAATAGCAATTTTAGACGCGTCGCATGAATTCCTTTTAGTCGACCACATTTGTACCTTTCCGACTGTTGTAGTTCTAACTTAACCTTGAAATTTAAAAACTTCCGCCTCACTTCACTTGGCCATCTCTCTCTTTTCAAAAGATGAGAATCGGATAAAAAAATTTCAAAATGAGTCGCCTCACGTCTGAACACCGTCAAAGGAAGCGCCAATAACGCATGTGTTACCACCCTTATCTATTGTACTAGATTTTTCATTGTGAATAAAAGAAAACAAGGTTGAGTGCGAGTGACATGGAAATATGTGTACATTTCTTCCACTTGGACTCTTCTTGCCAAAAAATGTAAACAAACAAATATCCCCATTAGGTACGACAACTTTGTGGGTGCGAGTATAAATGAAAGAGAAACAAAATCTTTCCCCTTTTTCGTAACGCTTTAAGCCACGCCCAAAATCGAGTTTACCCGCCGCATTAGATGTTTCACATCAAAAATGTGTTATAATAATTATAAAAAGTACCATTGATACCCAAATTTTAAAAAAATGGTATCATATGCAAATGTAACCTTCACTCACAAGAATTTATTGAATTTATTTTAACAAAAGTTATGAAGACGCTTTTGAGAAAAATGACATTTAGTAAAAAAAAGATGAAAACATGTATGGGCAGAATCACCAAGTAGAAAATCGATCCAGCCGTTTAGGTTGTAGCCGAACAGACAGACAGAATATTTACAGCCCTTTTTCGTGTTATGTCATGTTTGATTGGTATCTCGAAATTTTTTGTTCACGAATTCAAAACTTGCCCTATAGTACCTATACATATATCGCAACTAAAAAATGGCTGTGAACGTGAGGGCTTGAATACACGTAACGACAACAACAAAACTACTGGCAGAACAAAAGTCAGAACGCTAATGATATTAGGGTATATTCATAGATGTTATACAGGGTGTCCCGGACCTGAGTGGAAGTATTTTAGGGTGTGGTTTTTGGAGTTATTCTAAGAAAAAAATTGTATGGGGGAAAGTTGTATCTCCCCTCCCGGAGGCGGGGGGGAGGGTCAGTTTCTGAAACATTGACTTTGAATGCAAAAAAACATTAAAAATCAACGAAAGCACATATAATAATGTGCTATAGTTTTTTTGAATCAAGCTGTTTAAGCGAATAGTTTTTGAGAAATTAAATTCCAAAGTCAAAATAACAAAAAAGGTTGTGATTTTTTTTTTCTTAAGTCGATATTTTTCAAAATTTTACGTTATTAAGTGCTTGTTTTGTGTTCAATATTCAATGCGCTCATTATTTTTTAGTCCATGACCGAAAACTAAATGCAAAAATATTTTTTAGTTTTTGAGAAATTAAGAAAAAACTAAAGGTACTTTGACCAAAAATGCCCGAAAAAATAAATTTATTCATGAGTTATAGACCGAGAGCCCACAGCAGATTTTGGGTGTGAACGATAGCAAAAAAAGAAGTATAGGCGTCGAAAGCTCCATTAAAGACTATTAAAAAAATCAAAGTCTTGCAGTCCACAACTGGGGCCTTTGCGAGTAACAGTGCATCGAAAAAAAAATATGAATGCAACTTCGAGGAAAATCGTGTTAGCCGAAATTGGTTTTCACCCCTCCCTAGATAAGCTCCGCGGATCCCGGATCACGGAATTTGAGATCATTTGAGTGTTTAGTTCGCCCTGCCAGACTGTTTAAAAAAACCGGTTTTCACTTTGAATTTTTTAAACGGTCCGGTAGAGCGAACTATACACTCAAATGGTCTCAGATTCCATGATATGTGATCCGAGGAGCTTCTCAAAGGATGAGTGAAAACCAATTTTGGCTAACACGATTATCCTCGAAGTTGCATTCATATTTTTTTTTCGATGCACTGTTTCTCGCAAAGGCCCCAGTTGTGGACTGCAAGACTTTGATTTTTTTAATAGTCTTTAATGGAGCTTTCGACGCCTATACTTCTTTTTTTGCTATCGTTCACACCCAAAATCTGCTGTGGGCTCTTAGTCTATTATCCATAATTTAACCCTTTTTTCTGGCTTTTTTTTGGTAAAAGTACCTTTAGTTTTTCTTTAATTTCTCAAAAACTAAGAAAGATTTTTACATTTGGTTTACGGTAATGGACTTAAAACTAATGAGGGCATTGAATATTGAACACAAAAACAGCACTTAATTACGTAAAATTTTGAAAAATATCAACTTAAGAAAAAAAAAAAAAAATCACATTTTTTTTTTAAATTTTGACTTTGAAATTTAATTTCTCAAAAACTTATCGCTTAAACAACTTGATTTAAAAACCAAATGCAAGAATGAAGAATTAGCTTTCAAAAAAACTATAGCACATTATTAGATTTGTTTTCGTTGATTTTTAATGTTTTTTTTTGTGCATTTAAAGTCAATATTTCAGAAAATGCCCCCCCCTGCCTCAGCGAGGGGAGATACAACTTTCCCCCCATACAGTTTTTTTCTTAGAATAACTCCAAGAACCACCCCCTTAAATACTTCCACTCAGGTCCGGGACACCCTGTATAAGCTGTTCCTAAGCAAATCTTGAGTTTATCATATAGAAATTTCATCAGGTAAACTCCAGTTTAGTCTTTAATATGTGTGCCTTCTGTGGGTACAACTGTTGTATCGTGTATTCCCCGCTTAAATGACTTATACACAGAAATACATCAAATCTTAATTTTTTTATTCATTATTATTCAAAACTTTTAAAATGCTCAAACAAATGGTTCAATACTTATTTCTACAACAGAACATGGAGTGGTTAACTCAAATGCTTGGAGAACAGTCGGATGTAAGACTCCAATTTTACCAATGGGAGTATTTTTATACATAACATTTGCGCACCGCCCAGGAAAATAACTAGAATCTGAAATAAAATTTTTGGTTTGAATAAAAAATTTGTTTTGTATTTTGTTCTTGTTGATTCCTTACCTTCCGATGCCTGCAAATAATATCCTTCTCCGGATTTCCAAGGAACTTCTAGAAGTTGCATTACTCGGTCTAACAAACCGTGGACAACTTCAAATCCAGCTGATTTACTGCAATTAACCGCACACAGCCTCCGTTCGTTTCTTGCACCTACTTCTATACGAGTATAACAAAAATAAAAAACAATGAAAAAAAACACTTATTTTATTGGCAAAAGGGAAGAACCTGTTTCATCATCAGCCAAGACTACATCGCTAACTTCGAATAATTTGAGTGGAAGCGGCATTTTTCGATTTGCAACAAGAGTCTTCAGGAGACCTGGCAGCAGAGACGTTCTCACCACTTGGAACTCAAGTGTCTTCGGATTTGAAATATGAACAGCCGGCAAGTTTTCAATCAACTTATTCAACTTAGTACCAATGTCGTCTCGCGAACATAAAGTAAAAGTCAATGCTTCAGTAAAGCCAGCTTGAGCGACTTGTTCGCGTATCTGCTCCGTCAGCTTATTCAACGGATATTGCTTTGCGATATGCATGAAAGATGGAAGTGACTTGGTGATGTTGTTGTAACCATAAGCTATAGCAACATCTTCATAAATATCACAAGCGTGAATAACATCGTGTCGTGTTGGAGGGATTCTGACATGTAGTTCATCTTCCCCAACCAAAGTTGTTTCCAAATACATTTTAGTCAGCATGTTTGCCATTTTTTGGGCTTCCTCTTTTATGCCAACAGCTGCATTTGCTTTGGCAGCCGATATATTCTCAGTTCGATACGATAATTCGGGGTACGTCGTTACAGATCCGTCTGGGTACACAACATTACAAGGTTCTATGGTAAACTTCTCGGCACAATGAGCAGAGAACATGCAAACGATAGTGTCAAGTACCACTTTGGCTTTCGTTAGGTCCGTTGCAGTACATTCGATAAATACATTTTTAGTTTTTAACGAAATCTTCGAATGGTCACCGTTTATTATTGGAGGCAATGATAAAACGACTTCGTTGGAATCATAAATAACTGGATAAACGGGTGAATCTCTAATTATGGGAAGGAACTGCTTCAATTGAGCGTGGTTTGTGTAGAACTCCATTAGTTCGTTTCCATTCATCTTTTTAGTTTGGTTGAGAGGAATGAAGTTGATATCTTGTGGAGCACGTGCTTCATAGGTAAATGGTCCTTTAATCGTATCGAGGTCATGAGTGCCTATAGCAACAAGTGTCCGCTTCCTACAGATGTTATGGTGCAATTTATCCTATAATTTAAAAGTGATACAATTTTATTTTAATTCAAATACAAAATGTGAATAGCAGATGCTGAAACGAAAAGGATAAAATCCGAATTTTGAACAACTTGAATGAAAAATGGCAGAGTTTTAGACTACTATACACAAATAGTACAAAATAACGTTTTTTTGGCCGTAAAATGTGATTTTGGACGTATATTTAAAATTTCAAGTATACTACCTCTTTCAGATCAAAAGGATCTACAACTTCTACCAGGTCTCGGTTCAAATACTTTATCACTGTAGCACAGTGTTATTTGCCCCATAGACATGAATTACCAAATAATCGTGGTCTCTGTAATATGCAGTCTGGTGCGGTGCTAGCCGAATTAAGGAGGAATAGATGACACAATAGGTACAAACAGAAAATCAGGAAAAATAATTACCTTTTCTTTAGGTATTCGGCATCCTGAATCTGAGAATGTAACCCATTTTCATACATCAGATTTAGTTTTTGAGATATATGGATTATGTATACTTCTACATAAAATGATTTTAATAAATGATATGCTTGAGACCACAGCCACCAACATGATTTTAACAAAGTAGGAGCGAATATTGGAAGGGGGCAAATAATCATCTATAACAGAAAATGAAAAGTATTTGACGACTGCAGGGGAAATACGGGGTGGAATCGGCTAAGGTGATTTGTAATAGTTGACAGTCACATTACCATAGTTCTGCTATTGTGTTGTGACTGTCAACTATCACAAGTCACCTTAGCCGATTCCACCCACGGCAAAGCCCACTAGAGTTGATTCCCAGAAAAATGACGTTGTAAGTTTATTACTAAAATAATGCTTAATTCAAAGAAAAATAGATGAAAGTAACAAACTATTTTGTCCTGCTCAAAGTATGTACTCAATTATTATATTGATTTCAATCACAGTACACAAATAGGGTTTTAATATATTGAATTTTTTTCGCTTGATACGCTGGTATGAGTCAAAAGGACCTACCTTCGACGTTGAAAGCAAAATTTCGAATGTTTTACTTGAAACTTTCTTTTGAAAGAAGCGGACCTGATAATTGGAAACTGTTTAGATGTCTAGATTTTCATAATAAGGGTGTTCATTAGAGGTCTGCATGAATGTATTCTCCCTTTCAACGGGTGCAATACTTCAGTGTACACCATTCGTTGCAATTTTTCGACATAGTATACAGTGAAGTGAAGTACACACTCTATAAGAAGCAGTTAGTGTATTCTATTCGATCACCTAGTTTCAAAATGAGTACAATGTTTACTTTTTCTCGCGCGCTGTGTGGCTTGATTTGAGCCAACAGTGTACAATGTTTACTAAGGGAAATACACTGAGTACACTGAGTACACCGAGTGGATTAAATGAAACGATTTCAATGTCTACTTGGTTTCTAGCTTCGTTGAGAGAAGAAGAAATTGAGTTAAATGAAAATAAAAAAATAGAAACTACTGAGGTAAATCTCGTAACAGCCAGTTCTCTCCAATTTGCCACTTAAGAAGCTTGACTTTGGCTGGAACAAATGTACTCAGTGTTCATAGTGTAGTATACACATTTTCTATGAATACCCATATTCTAAATACCCGTTCTTCGTGAGTTCACTGCAGTAAGTGTTGGTTTTGAAATGGGTGCAAGACTCATTCAGTAGTCAAATATTAAAGTATTCATTCATTTGAGTTTCAAGCAGTATGTACAATATTACAGTGTGCTTGAAATAAAATGAATGTCTTGGAATTGGTTTCAACGTCATGTCTACCCTTATAAGTTATGAGACATTCTTGCATGGTAAGAATTTCTTGAAGGAATCCTTCTACTTGTTCATCACTTAATTGGCCGAGATTTTCAAAAAAATCGTCTAGCTGAGAGTTTAAACCATTTTTTTTGTTAAAACATAAGTTTGAGAGCTAAAACCACCTCGAAAAATGCACTGTTATTTCGATATGTTACTTTGATCAAATTAATTGATTCGGGCCATTATTAGCAATAGTTAGTATATCATAAATAATTGAGTTATTATCTTATCGTCCTATTTTGATTGCCAATCAATAGGTACTTGTTATCGTTTTTAATTGTCTATTTTTAAAACGGGTTCCGAAAAGCCCTTTTTTGAAGAAGAAAAAGGTTAATTCAAAACGTGTAGTAAAACAGGTCAAAGAGGGAAAAGTGGGTCAAAAGAAGAAATTATAGCCGCCTTTCGCACACTTTTGTTCTCGTATTGTTATCAGCTGTGAATTTTTATGAGAATTTTTAATTTCCGCGGTGACGTTCTTTTCCTATTAACGCTTATCATCGATATTTTTTTTTTAATTCTCAGTAGCATATCTACATTTTTTTATCACAATTAACACGCAATTTATTTGATTTTAAAATCTTTTCTCACCAATAGATAGAGTAAAAAAATTCACTAAAATGCTTAGGTTTCCAAAAAATAAGCAAGGAGTTTTGTTCCACCTTTTATAGATATAAGATACAATGTATATATAAAATAAAATTTGGTGGCACGACAGCTCGTAAAGAATCAGGGCCTAGTGACTTACAATGCTGAACCACTCCTGCGTGCGTGTTGTTGGTAGGAATGGAGGGGATCTACAATTTTTTACCGAGCCCGAAGGGCTTAATGAGAAGCACTTCATGACAACAGATACTCTTGGAGAATTTGACAATTCCTCGCAAGAGGCAGTAACTCGAAAGAAACATTTTTTTGTTTTTAGATGGTAGCGGCTGGGAATCGACCTTCGGCATGATAGTCCAACGCACTAACCATTATACCACGAGATACTGTAATGTACATATAAATATTCATGAAATTTCTCTAACGGGACAGAATCATCTGTATAAAAAATAATTAAAATAGCTGTAAGATATCCTAATTACAAGGCGATAACCTCAACTTTTCAAAGAAAAACCATATCGACGCATTATTATTTATTTATTTAAACAGCATAAACGTTTTAGCCGACAGCAAATTTTGGGAGTAGAGGTATAACCAAAATCGGAGTATGAGGGATTATAGGTACATGTGTTGTGATATCAAATACCAAAGTCTGGCAGGTTTTGTTTTCAGCCTTTGGGAGGGGTGGTGGGTTCAAAATTGCTAGATCTCCTGATTTATTTTCAGGGTTATAACCTCTTTAATTCATTTTTAAAAAATCTGATTTTCTGTCATTTTTTGTAAGCATAAACACCACAATCTTGACCGTCCGATTAATAGAACTCAAGATATAACCATTTTACGTGAACTTTATCATCCTTTTTTTTGGAGATTTTCAGCAAAATAAAAAATCAACAAGTAAGTCTCCACAAAAACGCTAATAAGGTTTGCTTAAAAAGGTTAAATCGTGGGTCCTATTTATCGGATCACCAAGATAAAAGTCTTGAGACTTAGGGAAAATGACAGAGCATCATATCCTATTATTTAAAACTGAATTGTGAAGTGTTAATGACCCTACCACATAAATAGGAAACCAAGCGGGTTTTAAACCCCCACCCCCACCAAAGGCTGAGAAAAAAAACGGCCAGACTTTAATATTCCATATCATGATATATCGTCCCTCATCTCACGAAGTGACGTAACTCGCAAATTGTCGTTTTTGAGATTTGGGCATATATGTGCTTGGTTAACTTGATTGCATATTTCTACATCATTAGATTCCCTGAAAAATGTCTGGAACATGGTTCAATGCGTTATGACATAGTTGGCATAACTGCAATTTTAGGTAAAAAGTTTCTCACAAACAGACGTAACTGCAATTATGTGGGTAGCAGTTTTCCGTTTTATTGCAAATTATTGTGTAAATAAAGTGGTTTCAGGTACTAGGTGCATTTATAGGTGAGTAGAAATAAAAACGCTTTAAGTTTATGCTAAGATGTTACTACTGACCTATCACTAAATTAAATTTATATTGCATTCGGTTCTTCCTGTTTACAATACTCTGTCAAACAAAAATTGTCAATACAAGGCTTATGGGCGAACTTTTTTCAAAACAGTAATACCTGTGCATACAGTCACAAAACTAAAATGCCTCACTAATAAGCTTTTTTCAAAACAGTGGTGTCTGTGTATACAGCCACGACACTTAAATTTATCACTAAAATTTCTCACGAACTGACGTATCTGGTTGATCGATTATTTGTAACTGTTTTAAGTATTGCATTTACATTGAATTTCATATCATTTGAACCTTTAACATATTCTTGTAATTTTACAAAAAAAAAAAATACCAAAACCGTTATAAAACCCAGAAGTAACGCTTATAGAAGGACACAAAACTAAAAACTGCTCTCCTGTAAAATATTGAAAAAGCAGATACGTCAGTTCGTGAGAATGAGAAGAGGGACGATATGTAACTATAATCCCTCATACTTCCATTTTGGTTATACCTCCACTCCCAAAATTTGCTGTCGGCTCTTGGTCTATTTTTATATACATTTTAGGGCAGTTTTAAATCTCTCATACTCCCATTTTGGTTATACCTCCACTCCCAAAATTTGCTGTCGGCTCTTGGTCTATTTTTATATACATTTTAGGGCAGTTTTAAATTACATACATATGTATAACGTATGTGGTGTTTGTTTATATTCTTTCATATATTTATGTCCATCACACTTATGTGCATGTCACTTGTGGACTCTACTTATATGGCCACCTATGTTTTGTACGATTTATTGTCTAAAAGTTTAAAATGTATGGTGAATTTAATTCAGTTCTGTTATTGTTTAAGTTTCTTAAATTCTCCTCTCAAAACAGCATAGACCTAAGGTTCTTTTTTAATGCAACCTGAACTGCACGACAGTAGTTAGAAGGAATAGGAGGGTAGAGAAGAAGTTTTGTTTCCCTTTTTGAAAACTTACTTTAATAACAAAGACGATTAAAAAATCGAGCTTTCACAAATCTAAAGTTAATGTTTGTGTTTGAGGTTTTAAAAAGAAAGGTGCTCAGTTAAGGAATGTCATGATTTTATCCTTAAATTCAATCAATAATCAGAATATTTAAACTTACTTGCAAATCAATAAACGAATTGTATGATTCTTGGGTAAAACTAATGTTTCTAAGAACTGCAGCCACTGCAAAAGGTCGAATTTGAGCTGTTTCAGGTAGAATTTTCAAAGTCTGCCGAGCTTCAACTCCGCCTTTGGGTTCGATCAATTTAAACTGTGGAGGTTTAATTCTAAAAGAAATACAAAATTTTATTCGCATTCTAGTTGGAAAATTTCTTTATATTAAATACTTCTCTTGAAAAACTAGCAATCCAGTAACGAGTCCTTCCATGCATAGCAAATCATATCTATTTGCTGGAATATCAATTCGGTAGATGATCTCTTCAGATGCATCCTGGGCTGCTGCAACATCGCCCTGCTCTTTAGTAAGCATTTGCTTTTCAGTAGTCTGTATAAATATGTTAATTTTGTATTTGATTATTTAATAAAGAGGACTCATCATATTTAATTTAAATTTTCTTACCACTTCATCTAACTCAAGTCCGAAGGCAAAACAAAGTTGCTGGAACTCATCATCCGCTAAATCGAGTTGTATTTTAGTAATTTTAGGTTGGCTTAAAATTTTAAATTTACTTACTGTATTTTCTGCCCAGAGCATCGAAAAGCAAATCACGCTTTACACCAATAGTCGGCATTTTCTTGTTAAATTAAATGAAATGCCGTTGTTAAATAAAACGTGATTAATTTTCTGAAACTTTATTCAAGTTAAAAATGTTTAATGTGCCAATGTGGCTGCTGCTGCGGTCGCATCTGACAGATCGATTTTGTCACGGTAAACAGAAACAAAGTATGCTCTTTACGTGTATGACGTCACAATCATTTGCTTTTGATCTGATTTGAACAACAACAAAAAACAATGAATTTTATTGTTTTTACTAGTTTTTGTATTTTTAAAGTGTTAAGCTCTTAAAAAGAAATCATTTGATTAGTTGATTCTTGATTATAGTTTCACTAAAAAAAAAGAAAATAATGATCGAAGATGGTAAAAGATGATTGTGACGTCACAAAACCACTAAGATGGCGAATTGAGTGTAACTTTCGCATGTGCCTGTTTTCGAATTTTCATGAGTGCGAAGGAGAAAAAATATTCGGCCGAAACTTCGAAATAGTTGACGTTTGCTACTGTGGGTTGCGTTCTAGGTTATTCAAAATGACTGTGTTCAGCACATATTGATGGAAACATTAGGTGTTTTTTTCCTTGCCCGGATTAGCTTGGATTAAAAAAACGACGTCCGGGCTAAGGCCTGGTGCTCACTAGGAAACTTTTAGTTGCTCCCGATTCAAGTACATTGGGCTATATGGGAGAGCGCCCACTTGACAACTAAGTTTCCGCCAACTTTAACATGCTGGCTCCACCTGCCATGAACGATGCCAAGACTATGAACATGTCTAATAAAAATCCAATGGAGCAAGAAAAATCCATGTCTTGTCGACGACATGTCGAAGAAAACCAACTTTTGAACACAACATGAACGCTGTTCAAAGCTTGGCCATGAGATTTAAAGTTTCACGTGCATGTGAGTTTTTTCTGGTTTTGTTGTATCTCGAGGTAGCTGGATATTAAAAAAGTCTCTTGTGTTATATGTTATCTGGAGTCTAAAGGCCGTGTATTAAGGTGCTCTCGGAACATTTTGTTGAATCACTATTGTGAATCACTCTCGAGTCTCGACATCAAAATGACAAATTTTGTAGTTAAACAAACAAAATAAAAAAACAAATATTTTTTAAACGAAAATGAGCACAAATACAAAACAATCGGTAGTGAGTACGTACATACATAATATTTATATTAAATATTTTTTCTGAAGAACTAGCTGGCTCTGATTCCCTGTCTGCTGTTTACAAAAGGGCTGTATTTTTGAAGTCATTGTTAAGAACTATTTATGGTCCAGGTGAATGGCGAATCTTTTTCAAGTGTTCTCCATTGTGTCCAGGACTAAGCAATTTACATGTTAAATGTAACAACAACTAAGTCCTTCGGGCTTAGCTAAGCCCAGAGAATTTTCGAGGCTTATTTTTAGCCCAGATAAAAACTCTGTTACCGGCACGAATTGCATACATGTTTTCGATAGCTTGCATATGGAAATTCTTTTTTTTCTCGGATGGCGTCGTTAAGCCCCGATGTTGTTTTTTTCGTCGGATTCCCCTGGGCTTGCAAAAAACACACTTATAGACTTATAGCCATTTCACACCGAACCCATACGCGGTTCTCACGAAAATATCGGCTAATCGAAAACACAAATTTTCCCATAAATTTTTTGTAACTTCAGGCTTTCGTAAAACACGAGTTTTATATAAAACCAGTCGAAAACTTTAAGGAATTTAGAGAAGAGCAAAACAAGCATACCTTTTAAAAATTCAGCGCCTAATGAAATGTCAAACAAAAAACTCATGAGCAGGCTTGCCAGTTTGTTCGGGTTTTTAACGGATTTAGGGGTTTTCTTCATCGTTAGGGGGAGGTTAGGTTAGGTTAGGTTGAAGTGGCTGCCAGTCGTGAAGACTGACACACTTAGACCTTGAGTTGGTCCATTGTGACACCACATGAATCTAGGAAAACCTTTTCCTCACTCGGTGAACCAATTGGAGCTTCTTATGAAGCGTAAAAGACTGCCTATTATGTCTAATTCTGATAGATCACTAAGATCATTGAAATTAAAATCACCAAGGTGAAGTCTTCGTCTATGAGGGCACGTGCATAGGAGATGAGGGATTGATTCTATCTCTTCCTCATCCAAACAGCTTCTGCAAAAATCATTAGAGAACACGCCAAGACGCGTTGCGCGCTTTCCTATAAGACAGTGTCCGGTTATAACACCAATCATGGGGCTAATGTGCAATCTACTTAGAGATATCAAACACTTAGATCGCTTTAAATCCATTACTGGCCACATTTGTTTTCTTGCCAAACAAGAAGTGGTGATATCGTTCCACCTAAGGTTTGTTCTCTCTAATGCATATCTTGCCTCAGCAAAAGTTTACAAGTAGCGATGGGTATACCTATATCTGCCTTGGTAGGTAGAAGAGGTAGAGTTGTTCCACTTTTAGCGAGTTCATCGGCCTTACAATTACCTGGGATGTCCCTATGCCTCGGCACCCAACACAGGTGAATGTTAAACTGCTGCGCCATATCCAGCAGAGATGAACGGCAATTAAGGGCTGTTTTAGAGTTAGTCGAGACCGATTCCAGGAATTTGATAGCAGCTTGATTATCCAAGAAGATGCGGATATCTGTAGTTGATATAACGTTTTCTTTCAGCCAAGATAAGGCTTCTTTAATCGCCATAAGTTCCGCCTGAAACACGCTACAATGATTAGGAAGACGGAATGAGAGACTTCATTTTAGTCTTTCTGAGTACACACCGCCACCCACCCCCTCATCAGTTTTCGATCCGTCTGTGTAGATATGGACCGATTCATCATCCAAGAACGCCATATCCTCCCAGAGGGTTCTAGAAAGAATGGTGACTTGAAAGTTTGAACCGAATTGTGGTTTTGGGATGGTGAGTCAATGTGACTAGGTAGTAATCTGAATGAATTCAGGTGGACTGGCCAATACTATTGTTGGTCCATTGTGAGGAAGCTTGTAAGCGTATGGCCGTATTTGCAGCCACCTGTTTGCTAAAAATATAGATGGGCGTCAGATATAGCAGAACGTCTAGAGCAGCAGAGGGTGTCGTACGAAGCGCACCACTTATGCATAAACAAGCAGAGCGTTGTATTTTGCTAAGTTTATCGCAGTTTACCGCTTTATCTAGAGCAGTCCACCATACTGCAACACTATAAGCGAGAATCGGTATAATCACCGAAGTAAGAGTTCTTTTAAGATATTAGGATGCTTTCCTGATACGGCAATTGCAACATCGTCCGCATAGGCAATCACTCTGTAGCCCTCCGCTTCCAGGCATGTTAGCAGCTCATTTACCACCAAGTTCCAGAGAAGAGGAGATAGGACCCCGCCTTGTGGCGTACCTCTACTGACAGACCTTCTAGCAGAAAAGCCGCCCAGTTTTTTTGGTTAATCAATTCACCAAGCCAACCATCTACCTTCAGGGATGTCAGTGCAGATGCGATTGCAGATGTGTCGACATTGTTAAAAGCGTCTTCTATATCTAAGAAAGCAATCATGGTGTACTCTTTATGATGGAGGGAATATTCTATGGATCGTACTAGAGTATGTAAAGCAGTTTCCACCGATCTCCCTTTGCAGTAAGCATGTTGAGCAGTAGATAATAGCTGCATGTCTATGCTAGTATACGTAAGTGGATATCAATCAGACGTTCAAAGGTTTTAAGAAGGAATCATGATAGACTAATAGGTCTGAGGTCTTTTGGGTTTACTTGGGAACATTTACCAGCTTTTGGTATGAACACAACCTTGACTACTCTCCAAGGCAGGGGAATGTGGACCAGTGCTAAGCAACTGGTAAAGATAGACTCCAGAATAGGTAAAATCAACTCTCTTTTCATTTGGAGTTCGGCTGGTACTATGCCGTCTGGTCCCGCTATTTGTAAGGCCGGAAGCTGTTGAGTGCCCAAAGCAGCTTGTCCCTGGTCATTGACCTATTATATATGGACTGCCAGGAGCCAACTTCACGACGGTTCATTTTCAACCACTAAGCGCCACCAAAGCCTTTTGGCGCAAAACAGAAAAAAATGTGTAAGTTTTGACAATTTCGTTTGACAATTGTTTTTGTTTTCTTATTTTTTTTTTTTGAGTTTTTGAAAATATTTCTTGAAGGGTAGAACTTACTTCCATATTGCACATCAATACATAATTTTGCACACACCCACTCTCATGCACATCAAGAACACGAACAAAACTCAAAGTATAAATAAATGAACATTTAAATAAATTTAATAAATTTTTTTCAAGAAATAAAAACAAAATAAACAAACCGACGCAATTTAGTAATTAAATAGAAAACAATTTCATATAAACGTCAGAAGTCAAAAAATATGGTAAGATTAAAAGTGGTGGCTCAATTTTTTATAAATAGTATTAATAGATGGCCTTAGTTTCTATGGCAAAAAAAGCTTGCTGAGGCCAAGTAGCAAGAGATGGCATTGAGAATTAGTTACTATTTTTGCCACTTTGCTCCAATAAGCAGTTATGAAGCATAGAAGATATGAGCTCCTTTTAATAAAACTTTTGTATGGAAATGAAACTCGACTAGCAGTCCATATAAATAGGTCAATGTCCCTGGTAATCAGACCTTGTGGATAGCTTGACATCATATCAGACCTAAAATGGTCGAAGCTATTATTATTTTGTGAGCTACCAGGAAAATGAGTATCTAATAGCAGGTTAAGCGATTCCTCGCAGGAGTTGTTCCACGACCACGAGCCATCAGCATTTTTTAAGCAGCTTGGCATTACTGGATTTGTAGAGAGAATTTTCCTTAGCCTAGATGCCTCTGAAGTTTCCTCTATTTTTCCACAGAAAATTCTCCAGGAGGATCTCTTTGACTTTCTCAACGCTTTCTTATACAAATTTGAGGGTTACCTTTTCCAATCTGACACTTCACGAGTGCTTTTAGCTCGATTGAAGTTCTTGCGACAATCTTTTCTGAGCGGTTCAAGCCCTGAATCCCACCAATGTTGTAAGGGGGAAATCTGGTTGGATGGAAAGCTGGTGGTATTATTTTTAAGGCTACAAATTAAAAAAAATGTATGCCTGCTTAATTTTCTTCATTCAAAAAATTATGTCGTATGGGAATTGAAACAGCTGATAATATTTTTTGAGTTAGATATTCCCTACATTCTCGATTCCGGAATGGTCGCCGTGAGACGAAATGCTCAAAACTTTCACAAAAGAAATGTACTTAAACGACTGCCAAAATGAAGATGCCAATCGAAATTTTCTTGAATTTTTAAATAAAGATAAAGAAAAGTTGTGAAAAACCTATACATTTTAATATACATAGGTGCGTACATATTTTCATGATTATTAGGTATGTTTACGATATTATTGATAACTGCAACTACTGAAATTATTTATCTACTTTTCTACTAAGAGTTGATTTTTCAATCATCGATTCAACATTCAGTTAGCTCCTATTCTTTAAAACAAGTAATATCTGATGTTTAACTAACTATTGAAAAATTGAATTGTGCTATGTTCCCACCAAAATGAAATCCGAGATTTCAGCAACGTGCTGACTTCTGTGGACGATGCTGGTATAATCTGCATCGAATGGTAAAATTGATTTCAATAGCAAAAATTAACCAAAAATCAAGCCACATCAGTTTTGCGAAGCTCTGCAAAATTTTCAAGTTATACCTAATACAAACTTTTCGACTTGAAATTACCTCAGAAACCCATGGTTTTTGTCTAAAGTGGTGACTGTATATCTATGGGAAACGTCATTGAAAATCTTAAGAAGTAAATAACTCTAAATAATAAAGGCAAAAGTCGAGTTGAAATGTAAAAATGGCAAATTGTTTTTCGTTTATTGCGATCGATAAATTGCTTAAAAAATAAAGTACTTAAAATTGTTAACTATATTTATTAAAAATTATAATGTTTTGTTTTATGTATATGTTTGCAAACATGCTTTACATTGATGGGTGGAATAAATGGTACATATAAGGTACTTAAAGCTTAAATTCTTTTTGACTTTTACATACGCGCTAGTTTGCTTCTTCTAGACTGTACAATATTAACAACTGATATACTCAGCCATGCAAATACTGCCAGCCATGTTCCTATCAATGATATATAGAGACAAGTCGCTGTGTGAATCTGTCCGTACCTTCGGCGCTCATATCTGTCACTAGTGACAAGGAAATCCATAAAATCAAAAACTGCTGCACACGAAAGACGTCCCTTGATCACTCCCACAATTCGTCCAACTCCTTGAATTTCCTTTAGAAGGGTTGCACGATACTGCTCACAGGTTGTATTAAAGCCATCTGTGTATATGGAGGCATGCACCAGGGTGTATAAGAACATGACACAAGATATAACTGCTGCAGGTGTCCAATAGTATGGGGAAATACCGTTGTTCGTCATTTCTGATTCTGTTGTAACGACAATCATGTCTCCCGATCTGGAAAAAAAGAAGGGTACGGTGTATTAATTTGAAATTACAAATTGTGATAATTTTACCATACAAAATTATGAAAATATTAAGTAAAGGGTACCTATTTAAATAAATCGTGACTTACAACTCTCAACCATTCCTGTGAGCGTGTTGTTGGCAGGGATGTAAGGGACCGCTTTTTGCCGAGTCAGTAGGGCTAAATGCGAAGCACTTGTTCATGACAATTGACAAGTATAGGTACTCTTGGAGGATTTGTCAGTGGTGCCGTGAAATAACGCCGAGCGAAATAAAACCGAATGTCGAAATTCGGCTTTATTTCGCTGTGGCAAAGTGAAATAAAGCCGAATGTTAACTGAGAAATAAAGCCGAACCAAAAAAATTCAAAGTTCGATTTTATTTCTAAGTTTCATTAATACAGATTCTATAAAAATACAAAAGAAACTTTGCATAAACCCAACCTCGCACCCACCCCAAATCTTATAGCGAGCCCAAGTAGGGGTGTTGCATACCCCATACCTCACTATTTATTCGCGAATTCTAAAATTTTACAAACCATATAAAGGAGAGGATTTATTAGGTTTGTGAAATTTTAAAATTTTAAAACAGTGAGGTATGTTTGGGGGGGCATGCTGCCCCCCTGCAACCCCCCTGCTTGGGCTCATTATAGGATTTGGGGTCGGTGCGAGGTTGGTGTATGTAAAGTTTCTTTTGCATTTAAAGAATCTGGAACTTTAAAACTTTTTAACTAATTAAATATGTAAATCCTTTTGAAAAGTGAAATAACACCGAATCGGCCTTATTTCACTTTTGAAAGCGAAATAAGGCCGAACGATAAAATTCGGCGTTGTTTCACTTTAGTAAAGCGAAATAAGGCCGAATTTCGACATTCGGCTTTATTTCGCTCGGCGTTATTTCACGGCACCTTTGTCAATTCCTCGCAAGAGGCAGTACCTCGGATAAAACATTTCTGTTTTTGGTGGCACGGCTGGGAATCTAACCCACACATTCGGCATGACAGTCCAACGCATTAACCATTATGCCACGAGGTACTACTTTTTAAATAGGGACGTTCGAAATCTTTTAGGTTGTAGCAGCCCTGTATGTACTTAACATAACATCTCTGTAAAATTTGATGTGAATATATTTAGTAGTGAAATTTTTAAGGCTCTCCCACCCAAACCAAGGCGAAACATTCGCCGACGACAGTTTTTTGTTGTTGTTTGGCGCTGTTTATTTGTCATCTTTTGTACTATTGTGAATGATTCCCTTTGGTTCGGGAGAGCCTTTATACTTGATCTTCAAGACATCTGACCATGACCACATTTTCTTGCAGGCCGATATTGACAGGTTTACTCTCTGGTGGGATAAAAACAGTCTTTCCCTTTTTTTTTTAGAAAATTGCCCCTCTCCTACCCAAATAGGGGAGATAGACCTTCCATAGTAAAATATTCTTGTAAAAGTAAAAATTTATTTTCAATAGAGAATTGTATTTTTTTTTTTTAAACATCAGAATATTAAAAAAATATTGAAAAAATAAGGCTTGATTCACACTATAGTTCTTACACTTATACAGTCTCAGTACGTTTTCGTTGGTAAAGGGCGAGTTTCTTAATATTTGGAAGCGTTCAACAATTACACCCATTTACAAATCGGGAAGTAGGCAAGAGGTTTCAAACTACCGTCCAATTTGTAAAATTTCGACTATTCCTAAAATTTTTGAAAAGTTGATATATGATAGATTAATTCCATCTCTTAAAAATATAATTTCTCCCTACCAACACGGTTTTGTATCTGGTAGATCTACTACCACAAATCTTAAATTTTTTTGTAACTTAGTTTTGAATGGACTCGAGGCAGGCTCTCAGTACGACGTTGTCTACACGGACTTTGCAAAAGCATTTGAGAGAGTCAATCACAATGTTCTACTTAAGAAAATAAATAAGTTAGGTTTTCACTCAAATTTCTTAAATTGGATAAGTTCATACTTAAAAGATCGCATTCAATACGTTCGTATCAACAGTATAATTTCTTCACCAGTGCGTGTTACATCAGGCGTCCCACAGGGTAGCCATCTCGACCCCCTTCTCTTCTTGCTTTTTATAAACGATATTCCTGACATATTTTTAAATTCGAAGTGTTTAATGTATGCGGATGATTTAAAAGTCTTCCGTTGCATTAAATCTGAACAAGATTGCTTTCTTTTGCAGGACGATCTTAATAAGCTATCGTATTGGTGCTTAGTTAACTCCCTTAATTTAAACATTTCTAAATGCCAAAGCTTGACGTTTTGTCGCAACCGCTCACCAATTAACTTCACCTATAAAATAAATTTCAATGCACTGTCCATTATAAGCTTTAAAAAAGATCTTGGTGTGATTTTTGACAATAAACTTGACTTTTTAAGACACATAGATTTTTTGGTCTCTTAAGGCAATTCAATGTTAGGTTTCATATTGCGTAACTCTAAAGAGTTCTCCGATCCACATACTTTAAAGTGTTTGTTTTTTGCCTTTGTCAGGTCAAACCTAGAGTACTGCAATGTAATCTGGAATCCTTCGTATGAAGTTCATTCATTTAGAATCGAAAAAATCCAAAAACGATTAACGCGAGTTGTCGTGAAAAGACTTCACTGGGACATTGATATGCCTTCTTATGAAACGAGGTGTAAATTACTCGGTATTTTGCCTCTAAGCGTTCGAAGGAAGCTCACAGCGATTATGTTCATTCGAGATATATTAACAGACCATATTGATTGTTCTCATATTTTAGCCTTAATTGGGATCAATGTTCCTTCGAGAATGCTTAGAAACCAGTTGTTTTTTAATGTTCCATACCACAGAACTGTTTATGCCGGCAATGAACCTATATCTAGGTGTTTAAGAGAAACAAATAATAGGTCTGTTCGCGTACCTCCCAAAACTACGAATTTCTACGAATTTAGCCCAAAGTTCTGTCAAAGCTCATATAAAAAAAAATAAAATTCGTAGAAATTCGTAGTTTTGGGAAGTACGCGAACAGACATACTGTTTTTGATATGATTGACTTCAATCTTAGTAGATATTTATTTAAAAGAAATATTTTGTTAATTTTAAATAACTTTGCTTATGTATAATGTATTATATTAAAATGTATCAAGTAATCACTAGAGTACCTATTGTAACTTTGTTTGATGAAATAAATGAAACTAAACTAAACTAAACTAAACTACAGTTAAATATTCTTAAACGAGAAACAATGAGTATATTCACATAATCATTACCACTCCGATACTGGTACGCTCTCGCTCCGGTTTAGATTTTTTTGGAGAATATTTTAACAGAGCGACATCGACATCGCATCGAAAGCGTATTGGTATCGAAAGTGTGAATATATTTCACATTCTCGATTTCATATCGGCCAATTGAATTTTTTTTTATTTCAATTATTTGGCGCGTTCAGGAAAATGAGATCACAACAAAAAAATAAATGTTAAAAAAAGAGCCAAGTTTTTATATGTACAAGAAACCTGTGTGATGTAAAAAGTCAACCAAAAAAAGTAGTGAGATCTAAAATATATGCCAAAGTTTTAAGTTCAGGATATTTATGGCATATATTTTCGATCTCATTACTATTTTTGGTTGACTTTTTACGCACAGATTTTTTGTACATATAAGAACTTGGCTCTTTTTTTAACATTTATGTTTTTGTTGTGATTTCACTCCTTCTTGCAAGGATTTTATTTTGCCTGTTTTTCACAACTCTACGACAACCGAAAGTGCTCCACATAAATAACAGCAATTCTGAGAAAGTGGGTGGATGCCACGCCCCCTGACTGGAGAATCTCAAGTTTTTGTTTTTAACTTGTATGTTCTTTAAGTCATACCGTTCTACCAATTTTCATCGTTCTCCAACAATCCAAAAAATTTTTAAAAATGTGAGTGGATGCCACGCCCCCTGAATGGAAAATTTCAATTTTTTCAATTTTTTTCTTGCTAAGCACTTCAAGCCCATCCGACCTTCTAATTTTCATCGTTCTACAACAATCGGAAGTGGCTCCATATAATTTATAAGAATTTTTAAGAAAGTGGGTGGATGCCACGCCCTATTCAGGAGGCGTGATTTTCGATTTTTTCCTTTCAAGTTTCTACGATGTCGGGAAGTGCTCCATAATTTTGATGATCTGTCAGTGAGTCAGTGAGTGGGTCAGTCAGTTACGGTTTTTGCGATTTTTTAAGTCTTATATCTCGAGATAAAGAGTTTAAATTTGGTGAGCCACCTGTGTTTGATCAGCTCAGCAAATACTGCGAATTTGAAGTTTCTAACTTTATTGGTACTGAAGTTAGAGGGGGGTTGAAAATCGGCTGAGTTTGTTCTTGTAATAAGGGTGTAGTGCCGCGAACTTGACTGGGCACTACTGTGCCCTTTGATCTCAGAGGGCTCAGTGTCAAAAACTGAGCAAGCGAATCCAATATTTTGTTTCCTCAGTAATTTGACAACAAAATTTCTGAGGAATCCTGTTCACGAGACTGAGATTGCTGAGGGCTCTGAGATCTCATTTTCCTGAACTCGCCTATTAACTGATTAGTGAAATGTTTTGTCATATTTTTAATTGACTTTCTGTGTAAGTTTTGTGTGTTTTTTCTACTATTTTTTAACTTTTGCGTTTGCCTGCTTCGCTTCAGCGTCTGTGTTGTCGGTGTTGGTCAATTTGGAACTGATTCAACAAGTTTTTTGGTGGAATTATGTTCAGATATCATTATTTAGATATTTTAAAGATCAATTTTACAATAGTGCTGCAATGGTTGTAATTGAAACATTTGTTATTTCTATTAAGGGGCCAGTTATAGCGATCAGGAAAATCCATCAGGAAAGGTTGAAACAGTATTAAATTGAATACTTCTTCCTGATGGTCGTTTATAGCAAACAGGAAAAATATGTCAGTTGGCAAGATGAACATGTGAATATATGCACACATACAACAATTTTCCTGACTGAAAAGCATACGAAAAATTTTTTCGTCCACACTTCTGTCAGTTGAACAGCAAAAAATTGGAACTCAAATCATTCCTCGCGTTCCAATGTTTATTCGCTATGCTATCTAGCTATCCCAAAAATTTTGAGATAACTTGAGTTGTTGTTGACAACACAAAGCTATCCGGATAACTGAGAATAACCAGCGGAATGTGCCCATTGAAACGATTTGTTCCATTTTGTTTGATATGTCAATCAGCTGGCACGAAAAATTAATTTGCATCAGGAAAATAGATAAATTCATTATAAACAAAAAATAATTAATCAATTGAAAATGTTGTTAGCAAAACAAATTCTTTGAGTTAATTGTCATTGATTTGTGTAGCATTTGTGTTTCAAATCGAATGAAAGCATCATTTCGTAAATAATCCATTCGAAAATTTTTTCCTGTTTCGTTTTCCTGATCGCTTTAACTGGCCCCTATGACAATGATCCGGAGCATTCGACTGAACTAGTTAGGAAATGCCTGTTGCATAATTGTCCGGGGGTGATCAAAATACTACCACAATCGCCGGATCTAAGGGAAATTGCCATTTTTTGGAAAAAAAATGAAAATTCAGAAACATGAGATTTTCAACGGAAGTGATTTGAAAAGAGTTTTACTGAAGGAATCACCAAAAAACTTATTATGGGTATTCATGAAACAGCGTAAAGTCGTCGTAAACGTTGTAAAGCTTAAAACTTCGTAATTCTGTCACAATTTGTATGGAAAATTTGACAGATTTACAAAGTTTAAAACTTTACCACGTTTACGACGACTTTACGCTGTTGCATGAATACCCTTATTGTATCAGTTCCAAATTATTGTCTTAAATCAGTTATAACACAAAAAGGCCCTACAAAATACTAAACAAGATTTCAAAACGCTTTTACTAACCTTTTTACAACTAAAACGTAACAGGGCAATTTTCACTGTGAAATGAAATAATCACTTTATTTTTAGTACAGAAATAAGTACGAAAAATCTTTCGAATAAAAAAAATAGTACCATCATGAAATTTTAATCAAATGACACCAAAACCAAGTCGATACGGCCTCCGTGAAAAAAGTTCTTGTCATTTTTATGTAACGATGACTATGTTTTCAGTATAAAAGTCAAATACCACCGAAAACTAGTTGAAAATAATGGTCCGACGATAAACTTGCCATCAATGGTTCATTTGTCATGAAAATCAATAATAAGAAAAGTCTATACTTTCTACCATAAAGATATTTTTAAAGACTTTTGATTCTTCATTCTGGTAGTTCATAGCACATTTTTATAAAGCTTCATGAGGGTACCATTTTTGTCACAGGTTTTATGGTAATAATCCCACCATAACCCCAACCCTCAAAAAAACACCCTTTAACCACAGATATTTTTATAGGCTCTTCTTATTATTGCTTTTCATGACAAATGAACCATTGATGCCAAGTTTCATCGACAAACCAGTATTTTCTACTGGTTTCCGGTATTATTTTACTTTTATACTGAAAATATAGTCATCGTTACACACAAATTACAATAACTTTTTTCACGGAGGCCGTATCGACTTGGTTTTGGTGTCATTTGATTCAGCATTCAAAATTAATTTTTAATTTTTAACAAAAAGGCCACGTTCTTCGGAATCAATTAGTAAAAGGCGTTGCATACATATATAAAAATGCCATGCCAATAGGTCGACAATAAACAGAGCGCGATCCGGCGATCTTTGTAAAAATTTACAAAGAAAATTTGGCCGTCGCGTTCTTACTTTCCCAGTAAAGTATTGACCGTCCCGTCAGACCACACTCTGTTTGACCTTAAGCTCAGCTAAGAAGAGACTGCTGCCAAAATGCACATACTTTGTTCCAACTGACTCAAGAGCAGGGTTGCCACTTTATTGCAATTGCAGTAGATCTACTGCATTTTTTTCTCAAAATCAATCTGCTGCCTTAAAATAAAATCTACTGCACTTGATTTTACGAACAAAATTACCCTTCACGCCTTCATAATAATATGATATGTTTAATTTATAGCTATTTTGTTTGTTCTTTTTATGTTTTGAAGGAAATCAAATGTTATATTTTATTTTTTTATCAGTTTTGTTCGAATTACATATTGAGTTTTTTGAAGAAATTAATAAAAAAATATTTTTACTGCGAAAATATTGAATCTACTGCACTTTTTTTGCAAATCTACTGCGAAAAATGTTCTGAGAAGTGGCAGCCCTGCTCAAGAGGAAGATATGTGCCCATTTGATGGTATACTCAGGGTTGTCAGATGTGGCGATTTGTCGCCAAACAGGCGATATGAAATTTTATTTGACGACACGAAAATCGGTTTGGCGATGTACCTTAAAAAAGGCGATATTTTTAGGTTTTGGCGATTTTAATTTTTTTAATCAAAGTCGTAATATCTTCGGTCAAAAGGTAAAACTCACGGAGTACAGAAAATATATTAAAGTAAATGAGAATGCAATTAATTTTTTAATTTTTTTTTACTAACACTTTGAAATATATGCCCAGGAACTTTATTTCAAAATTTGCGGAACGTGACTTCAGCTTCAAAAAATTCTTTTCAACCTAATTTTAAAAGTATATTTAAATAAATTGTGAGTAGGTTTACCTTTTAAACGAGGACGACATTGTTTCTTTTTTTCTGATCTTCACTTAACGCTGTGGCTCCATTGGCAATTTTTGAGACAGTTGCAATTGGAACAGGAATGGCAATTATTTGCTTGGCTGGGCATTTTCATTGCCAGGCAATTTCAATTGAAAAATGTGTGTATAGAAAAATTTGACTGCAAATGCAGTCAAATACTGTTTAAATCCCGTTTTTAATAAAATTTAATTTTAATTCACTATATTTTGTCATGTGCGTTGTCATATTCTACGATTTAATTAATTAAATATTGCCAATGGAGCCGCTGGGTAAACCTCGCAAGTTTTTTAATGGTCTGCTAAGATTTAGGCATCAAAATACTAAATCTCATTTCTCATCACACTCAAAACTGATCATCGATTCTTTCCCATCACTCAAATAATTTTATAACATTTTTGTGATTTTTGAATTTGGTCATTTAGGTATAAAGTGGAAAATTTTAAATTTGGCGATTTTTTGGCGATTTATATTTTACCTTTGGCGATTCCGCTTTTTTAAACCTGACAACCCTGGTATACTCTGGAATGGAACAGGTATTATTATGGCATGCAGTGGAATCCGGAAATACTGCTCATCGAACCACAAATGCTATAACACAAGGAAAAGGCTTCAATCAAGCACAGCGATTTCCGTGAACAGACAAGGGCGTGTTGGCAATGCGACGAATATTTGTTGATTGTTTTGCAAAATAAAATTAAGTAAAAAAATAACCAAAAAACTCAAGCGTAAAAAGTTATTTCTGGCTTTTTTTTAAAATTTGTCCCTTGTTTACTATAATTAACTTTTTCCACTATGTTGGTAAGTTTTTGGCATTGCACAAACAATCAGAAACTTGAAATGTCAAGAAAAAGTGAATTATATGAAATTGAGTTTTAGTCTGGTTTTAAGTACTTACACTGATCTCCGGAAGGCGGTTTAAATCCAATTGAATTAATTGAGATTGGATTTAAGTATCTAAGGATTAAACGAGTGAAAAATATGGAATTGCATTTATTTTTTAGATTTAAATTACTTTGAGCGTAAGAAATTGATTTGGATTAAAAGTTTTTCCGTAAAATGCTTATACCTACCTATAGAGCTACTAACACACTACACGGTTTTCCATAAACGATGGTTCACACATTAAACTGACTACTAAAACATACTTAGGTAAACCACATTGAACCATCGTTGAACCTCAGTAGTTCCGCAAAAATGAGCCAGTAAAAATGTTTGAACCACGGATCAAAATTTGAACGGCTTTTGTACAACTATGCGGGCTCTTACGACTAACAAGCAGATGTTTTTTTTTAAGTTTGAATTTTGTCCAAAGTACATTTAAACTAACGTTCATGTGGGGGCCGGTATCATAACTTTAAGAGCTTGCAAAAATAAATATAGCCTCTAGTCATAGAAAACCTATATGTAGGTACGCCAAAGTTGAAGAAAACTGATTTTTAGGCCTTATAGGCATTAAACTCTCATACAAAATGTTTGTTTCGAATTCATTTTTTTTTCTGATATTAATATATAATTGAATATGAAGAAAATTTGAAAAGAAATTCTTCTGTTTAAGTGGAGTGACCGAATATATAATTCAAAGTTAAAAGTGCCTGGGCGAAACGCAATCATGGAGTTGAGCTCACTTGAACTTTTAACTTTGAATTATATATTAATATATATGTAGCTTTTTATAATTGACTTTATAACAAGTAAAATCCTGAGTCAATGAACTTAATGTAAACAAACCCTAAATTATATGAATAAAAACATACCTTTGTCTCAGTGTCGTAACTCCCTGCTTCCTTTTCCCCGTACCCATGCATACTCGGTAAACATGATAGATTCCCAAAATTACAGCAAAAAACAGTGGCAAGATCAATCCGTATGTTGCAAAGTGGCAATATGCAATATGTCCACCTTCAAATTCGTTATAAGTACTGCGTCCATTTAAGAAGCATCCACAATTTGTTTCGGCACAAGCATTGAGAACGTGTCGCCAATGAATCCATGCAACTCCCGACGTAATGCAGCACAAAAGCGACACAAATATGATTACTGGATAGAAGAATGCTAACAATTTTTCAGCACTATACGTATCCATGATTCACCCAAGATACGGAGAAGATTAGATAACAATATTTCACCAATTGAGTATTTTTATTTGGAACTTAAGAAGTACAAAAAATATATTTTAAAATTTATAAAATTCAATTTTCACATAGCACTATTCTAAAATTTAATTAAGATTCGATTCACTCTTGCTCAACCGACGCCCAATCTTAGTTAGAAACCTGTAGTGCGGTATTGAAGCTCTGAGAAAATAACAAAACACATACACTCTAGCCAATGGAGTTACCTATACTAAACGAGAGAAACGACTATCACTATCGTACACTACGCATACAAAGTTTCACTTTTTCAGCTCTCGATTTTGTATCTTTTGAGTGAATTTTTACCTGCCGAAAATTGAAGATACAAAACAACCTGTGAAAAAGACTGTTGAAGTTGGTTTTTTCTTTGAGTATCTTCTATTATGAAAACCGTTTATGATAAAAAATAAAACCATAAATTCTAGTGTTGCCAGGCAATAGTTTTTTTTTTTTTTTTAACGAAAAGTATAATTTTGTTAAAATGTATTCATAATTAAAGTTATCACTATTACTGCTAATGGTACTTAAGGGAGCAATTATCCATGTCACTGCATAAGTTGTATGCACATAATGTACACCCTTAACAGCTGAATCGATGGAACCTGTGTTTTAAACATTATCTAGGGCAGCGGTTCCCAAACTTTTTAAGCTGCGGAACCCTAAACAATGCCCAAATATATTTTGGAACCCCATCCTGACAATAGCAAAAAATGAAAAACAACACATTTCAAGATCAATTTCTTATTTAGTGTGAAGAATGAATCTGTTTCATTCTTTGATTTATAATTGTTTTAAAACTAACTTCTATGTCCGAAAGTTGAATTGGTATATCTGGGGCAGCGTCTAGCCTCGATCTGTGTTTAGTTTTTGTGTAAGTATACGCTGAAAAGCCTACTTCACAGCGGTACGTTGTTACAAAAGTAAGCAAATTTAAAAGCTTTCTTTGCAAGCTCAGGGAATTCATTCTTAATACCAATACAAAATTCGTTTAATGATACAGAATCAGATACAAATTTTGACGAAGAGGAGCTCTGCAGATCTATCAGGGATTCGTATTCCTGTATACTCAGGGTCATAGGCTTGATAGTTTTCATTAGAAATGGATTTTGTATCCATCGAGTGGATTTGTATCTGGGAAGTAATCCAGCATGGATCTCTCGAGACTAACCAAATGGAGAGCGATAACATTGCTAATATCTGCTCTGAGTTCAAGCATGATTTCTTGCAAGAATTCATGTAAAAATAGAAAACACTCAAAATTTTTCTTTTGTACGCATGAGATAGTACAGTCATATTGTATTTCTACCATGCAAATTGTGGGGTAGCTTTGATTTGTTCGCTCCTTTATGTTTTCGAGGGTGCTGAATCTGAATCTGAGGTTTGCCTACAAAATTTCGTGACGAAACATGGAAAAAAGTGCAAAAAATGATGCAAAAATGCATTTTCTGGGAGTTTTTCACCGATGGGTCGAAAACTACCAACTATTCGAAAATTACATCAAGCTACCATTGAAAGTATACACAATTTTCAATAAATCCCTATTTCAGGTTTTTTTCTGCGACAACCCATTTGGACTCAAGCGCTAGTCGAAGATTGATGTATTTTTACTGTTTTCGAAAATCCACTCGACAGCTCTAAGAAATTATTTTGTGTGACAAAATTTGAATTTTTGTCTGTAATATGGACCGATATACTTTTCTGGTGGTCTTTGATGCGCTGAGCTCGAATCTGACATTAGAATGGCTCTATCACGTCACGTTTTTAAGATATTCAAATCCATCCATCCATCAAATCCATTTTGTTGGTAAGCCTCAGATTCGGATTCAGCACCCCCGAAAACATATAGGAAGGAAAAAATCAAAACTACGTCACAATTTGCTTGCAAAAGCCTTTTTGAGCACAAATTAACTGCACTAAGAGCCAGAAATTTATTTTTCTTTTCAAAGCTGCCAGTTTCTCTCTTGAAAAAATATTGTAATTGATTTTTCCTGCAGAACCGTAGCAGTTTCGTTGATCTTCTCGAAAATGTCTGCAAGATAAGCTAATTTCGTAATCCATTGGTCATCATGCAATACATCAAAGAGGTTTGCAGTTGAAGACATATTTTTTTTCCAGTTTGAGCACATTCAACTCATCACGAAGTTGAAATAACCCGGATAAAGCTTTCCTTCTGAAAAGCTATCGGATTTAAGTATGAAAAAGGAGCGATTCGTACTGACTGCCCATATCTTTACACACTAATTTAAACAATCTCGATTGGAAAAGACGACTCTTTACAAAATTTACTATTTTCACAGCTTCACCGAGAACTTTTTTTTAAATCAGTTCATAACAAGTGCATAACGATGGAAAATACAATGACTGCTGGTACTTCTAGGAGCAAAGTTTTTAATATTTGAAACAACCCCTTTAACCTTTCCCACCATTGCTGCGGCTCCTTGCATATATCAATACATTTTCCCTAATTAGTGATGTGTTTACTCATGAAGCAGTTTATGACCTTGAAGTTCACATTTCGATTAAAAAATATAAACTTCAAAAAAAAAAATTTGTTCAAAATTTGAACAAATTTTATTTTTGTGCAAATTTTTAATCATTTTTATTATTTTTTATTGTTTGTATTTTACTGTTTATACCTTAAGAAATTTGTGGAACCCTGAAAACTCTCCCGCGGAACCCCAGGGTTCCGCGGAACACACTTTGGGAACCACTGATCTAGGGATTTACTTTTTTATGACAGTTTAGCTCTTAAGCTATATTTCAGGCCTTCGTTTTTCATTCGGTGAGCGTTGTTCCATGTAATCGCATTTAAACCTTCGTTGCTCGTACGAACATGAACAAAAAAACATTACTGCAGCTTTTGAAACGTCTTTTACGCTCTGTAAAAATGATAATTTTTCTATGATATTTTAAGACCCTGAATGACCTTGAACTTTGCAGAAAATTTGAATATGATATTTTGTATTGCCACCAGTGGTGTAAAAATGGTTCGATTTTGAAAAATGTAACGCAATCGATTTGCCATGACAAAATCTCGATAGGACATTTTTTATTTTTTTATTTACCATAACAAAAAAAATAAGTACCGAAAAAATAACTTTGAACATTCGAAAAATACATGGATTTTGAAAAATAAAAAAAAATTTTTACGCCCAAAAATTTTACGGCCTTTTTTTATCGGCGCTGTTTTGCTCCTTTTTTCGTGATAACTTTTTACTAAGATAAATAAAAAAAAAAATTATCGAGATTTTATCGTGACGGCGATTGCCGTTTCATTTTTTAAAATTGATACATTTCTACGTCACTGATGGTAACTGTCCAAAAATGTTTTTTGTTTTTTTTTCGGCACTTTTCCCTTTTTTCAATATTTACTATGGTAAACAAATAAAAATGGGTTAGGTACTTATCGAGATTTTGTCGTGACAAATCGGCTACAGTTTGAAAAATTAATGCATTTTTACAGCACTGATGACAGGGCAAACATTTTCAAAGTTTTTTTCAGCACTTCCTGCATTTTTCGTGATAACTTTTTTACTATGGTAAATACAAAAATAAAAATGGCGTATTGTCATGACAAATCGATTGCCGTAACATTTTTTAAAATCGATGCATTTTAACGGTAGGTACTGGTTACAAGTCAAAACATTTCCAACATTTTTTTCGACACTTCCTACTTTTTTCAATATAACTTTCTTACAACAGTAAAAAATAAAATAAAAATGGCGTATCGTATTTTCATATGCGATGCCTCGAATCTGAACCCTTAATTGCTCAAACTTTTCGAGATATTCCGGCTTAAAAATTTAGAAGTGTCTTTTTCTCTTTATTTTTGAGGATATCATGTTATGTAACAACGCTGTTTTTCTTCAATACAATTTAATAAGACTCCTGTTCATATTAATCTTCTTCAGAATTCGGTTTAAGTCTTTCCAATATCTCAATAAATCCTTAAAAATAAGAAATGGTAAAACATGCTAAGCACATTCATCAAGAAAGGGGAAAAATAGATTTGGAAAGATTTAAAATTACTTTTGTTGAGGGTATCGTTAAACATTTTGTTGAATAACAAAAAAATATCGCGTTGTAAAATTACCTCAAAAATAATGAACAAAAGTTTTTTTTTAAATTTTCAAACACTACGGGACTAAGCAAACTTAAACAAAGTGGCGCAAAATTAATCATCAAATTTTGTTTATAAATCACTCAAAATCACTGTAGTTGTCTTGGTCAAAAATGTCAAATAGTTGACCTTAAATTTGACTTGTAACTTCCAGCTGCAAAAATTGTCAAATTTCTTACAATAATTTTAAATACAATTTTTTTTTTTAAACTAGCAGTAAAATTAATTTTAATCCCTTGGGAACAATTCTCAACATTTTGGACTATTTTCTTTAAATTTTGTTCAAATCAGTGTTGGAGTCATTTTTATATGAAGGTATACATATATATATTCAGGCACATATTTTGGGATATTTCAAACATTAAACTTGACCCAGCTCCTGCCTTCGACAACACTTTTTTTTAAATGTTGAAATTTGGGACCATGTTATATGGTGAAGCCCCCGTTAGAAGTAGAAAAAATGGGCTGGTTCACTGAATTCAGCATCCCCAAATCATTAAGTGTACCAAATTTCAAATGGGTCAGCTACGAAATCTTGCAAATCAAAATCTCGCATTTGAAATCTCGCATAGCAAAATCTCGCAATTACAAAATCCCGCTTCTCATAATCTCGCAATAAAGAAATCCCCCAAACTAAAATCCCGCAGGTCAAAATTACGCAAAATTGAATTGCATTGCAACAAATACATTTTTTAAATCAAAATCTCGCAAATTAAAATCTCGCCCGAAATTTTAATTTGCGAGATTTTGATTAAAATAATGTATTTGTTGCAATGCAATTCAATTTTGCCAGATATCCTACCTATTGCAAAATATATAATCCAGTGCCTGAGAACTTTTATACCACACTGTTATTTATTAATTTGAACTGTTGATTTTTCAATATTATTGTTGTCAGAAGAACAAGAGAGAGAACATAGAGATGGTATATCCAGTTGTAAAGTGACATGTGCAAATTGCATTAATCGTGGAACTAGAAAATACTTTTAGTTCCATTATCATCCCAAATGATTATAGAGGTTATTAACAGTAATAAAGGATATACAAATTTTTTATTGACGGGTATATTTATTAGTTGGAAAGAAAAATAATGCAAAGTGCTCTTGGGTAGGTATATGCTCAAAAAAACAAATTTTTCTAAATGCCGTGTGCGATTCGTTGCGGTGAAATTTGAACTTGCGAGATTTTGATTTGGGAGATTTTAAATTGCGAGATTTTAGTTGAAATTTGCGAGATTTTTAGGTTCGAGATTTAAATGCGAGATTGTAAAAGCGTGATTTTGTAATTGCGGGATTATGAAAAACAAGATTTTTAAATTGCGAGATTTCGTTATTCGAGATTTTAAAAAAATGCGAGATTTCGTTATTCGAAGTTTCGGTTTGCGGGATATCATAGCGCTCCCATTTGTAATTTGTATCAAAAATTGGCGTTTGAAATGCTTTTTGTCGCCGAAATTCAGCAAAAGGGACCACTGTGGGGTAGTGTTGTCAAAATTTCTTGAGTTGCTTTGATATACCGTGTGCAATTGAAGCAAAAGTTAGATATGTTGTTTGCGGTTGTATTTAAGAATTGTTAGGATAGGTAAATGGTACATTATATTCATCAAAAATTATGTACTACGTGAGCTTACTAAAAAATTAAACATAAATGAAAAGTATCGCATATATTTGAGTACAACTTTCATATTGAATATCAATTCCAAATGTATTTCTAAACATTTTTGGGGTATCAAACCCCCTATTACCCCCTGCCCCCGCCCACAGACTTGTGTTTAATGCATGTATATTACGGTGGTCGTGAAGAAACAAAAATTTCCTAATTTTTGTCAGATTATTTTTTTCATCCCCTATAGTCGCTGTAGAGGTTAATTAAATTGTATTTTTTGCAAACTGGGTGATTCGCGTAAAATCTGCTAATAATCAGAGCATGTACATATGTGTTGGAAGCAGACAAGAACATAATCCAAGATTTTTTATAAAAAAATTACATAAAATTAGTTAAAAAACAACGACAGATAGCCAGAAGTTCATTCTTATGGTTTGTTTTGCATTTAAGTTCTTTGATGTACAATTTTTGCAAAATTTTTTCAAAATTCAATATTTTGAAGAAAAATTATTATTTATTTATTTATTTACGATCACCCCAATGTGTTTTATAAATGTACCTTTGTAATTATGTACATTATAATAAAAACAGTGAGTGGAATGAAGAAAAGAACCATTGCAGAAAGATTTATAAAAATGTAATAACTTTTGTGTAAATATATTTTTTCAATAAAGTATTTTATGGACTATTTAGTTATTCATAAAAACTCATAAGCAATCCCTTATGAGCAATCATACAGACAGCTTTTAAATATAATTTGGACCTCTACTATTCTTCCACTCCTTATTTTTTTATAGAACTTTGAAAAATTATTTTAAATTAAAACTCATCAAAAAACCCTCAATTGGCAATACTTAAGTCAGTCACACCTTAATATAGTAATTCCCATTCTTTGTTTTTATTCATTCCTTCTTGCATTAAACTGACTTTGTTGGCTTCTCTTGTGAAGAGAGTCAGTAATTTGATGACAAAATCAATTTAAACAAATAATTTCCCCCTTTTCTTAATCGTTTGCATATTTTGTTTTGTCTGCTTTTGAGATATCTACAATTTAAGAGACTACATAAATAATTTTCTTTTCTCTTTAGATCAGACACAGACAGTCAGTAAATAAAAATGAATTAAAAATACTTAACCAACAACAAAATTTGTATTGTCTGTATTTGAATAATAAATTGACGAACTCTTCTGATGGTATCTATCTACATATGACAAGATCGCGATCGCAGATGATTTCCAGATGCCAAAGTATGATTCATTTATTTTTTTGTTGTTGTATTATCACATGCATTTACTACATACAATTTAGCAAATTATAATATCCACTCGTAATTATAGCGGAAATTCTGATATAAAAATATTTTTTTTTATTTACAAAAGTTAAGAACATAATGTCAAAGGAGCTGAGGAAGAATAGGAATGATGTGCTTTTGATTAAGTCATATAAAAAAAAGAACTAGGACGCTCATAGCTCTTCGGTTTTTATTGTAAAAACAAAAGAAAAATAATTAAATTTCCTTTTATGTAAAGTGAATAATTATTTAAAATACGGTTTGGATAAAAATCGACGAGAACCAGTCACTCAAACTAACCTGATTTTAAGTCTTTAAAGTTAAATAAATGGCATTTTTCACTATTTTGAGAGACTTGTCAGATGATACGCTCAAACTGGGTGTAATATTCATTCATGACCATTTAAGTCAAAAGTTCAATTCAAGTGATTCTTAGTTAAAATAAAAAAAAAAAAATTATATGGAAACTCTAATCGCCATCAACTTTTTTCAAAATTTAAAATAGTGGCCAAAATCAACGCATTTGCTATTACAAAGCCGGATTTTGAACATCTTGTTTGTAGCCCTTACCTTCTTGAACATAAACAAAAATAGTGGCAGACGCGTTTTTTCGCTTGAAAGTCCTTACCAGATGAGCTCAACATTTTTAAAATAGGTAGGAAATGCCTTTTTTCCCAAAATTTTAAATAATTGTAAAACCTTCTTTTACAAGGCCGTATTGTCAATACCTATATGTTAGAATAGTTCTTGTTTAATATGGGAAAATAATGCCAGACGAATTTGGCTGTCAAAAGTGCTCGCCACATGGGCCTAAAATTGATGAAGTAGGTATTATAAACAATGAAATTTGTTCAGTTTTTTCCCAAATTTTATATGGGAGACTGACGCAAATAAAAAAACCGAAACTATGCGGGACTATACCAGAACGTACAATACTCGTAAGTGCGAAAATTTTAAACGGATGACTACGATTCACCAAACTATGAAAATGGAGGGCACTATATTGTAGCTTGGTTTAAGGTTGGCAACCATAGGAGGAAAAGTGCCAAATAACATATATATAAAAATGGAGTTGGATGATTCCTATTGGTAGATACATTAAAAAAGAAGGCGTATGAATAAAATATTAATGATGGAGTCGTGGGGATAAATTTATACGAAAACGGGGTCGGAGTTAGGCACAATTAGGATCTAGGATAATTAAAATGCCGGTGGTTGGTATTGGTTAAACAAACGCATTGATTAGGTATGTAAATAGGTTAATATGGTGGACAAGGCCGCAAGGGGGAACATTTATACGAACACGGGGTCGGAGTTAAGCATAAAGAGGAATATCAGGAAATTTAAAGTGCCGGGTGATGATTGTTATTGGTAAGGCAAGAGCATTGTTTAGGATGGAAAATAGGTAAATATCATTGACTGGGCCGCAAGGGGGTACATTTATACGAACACGGGGTCGGAGTTATATATTGTTTTGGATGTACATAAATAGGTAAATATGGTTGACAGGGAGGCAAAGGAGTATGAATATCTCAGGGTACGGAAATGTTCCTGGGGATCAATATATTGCAACTTCGTTGTTTCTTGAGCGATTTCGATGAAATTAACATAGGTGATAGCGAATACAGATTTTTAAAAGAAAAAAATATTTTCAAAACATGGTGTTTCAAAAATGTGTCAATATATTGAAACTTCGTTGTTCCTTGGTTGATTTGACTGAAACTGACATAGGTGATAGCTGACAATAATTAAAAAGGAAAAAAATATTTTCAACAGGGTGTTTAAAAAAAAGTCAGCTTCGTTGTTCCTTGAGCGATTTCAATGAAATTTAAACAGGTGATAGCTGATACAGATTTTAAAAATAAAAATATTTTCAAAATAGGGTGTTGCAAAAAATGTCATCCTGATTGGTGATTGCTATTGTTAATAAACAAGTTAGGTTATATATACAAAATGGGATATTCGCAAAAAAAAGCATGACAAGAATATTCGTCAGTAATTGGTGTAGTCAACTAGTTTTAGAAATTGGCCATGGTTAGCTATAGAATTTTGCTTACCATTGGCATGTTCTAGAGGCCTATAGAATTTTAAAAATTGTATGTAAAGAACATTAAAAATATGGGAGAGACAATTTTTAAATCATGAAATTTCAAGTGAAAAACAAGATTACCATATGGACTCCTGATCAAATATGTATGTATGAAAACAAAATTTGAAAATCGTCGGACCATTTTTTTTCTTTATTTTTATATAATCAAATTCTTAAAACATTTTGGTATGCCATCTTCAGTAGTTTTGAATGAATATATCAAAATGAAGTTAAAAAAATGTCAAGCCGTTTTAGAGATATGGAATTTAAAAAAAAATGCTAGACTAGGTCACACGTACTTGCTTTTATGTTTTGAATTTAAATTATGTACATATCCCAGAGAAAGACGTGGCCACAGCTTAAGTACCTTGCAGCAGACCGTGAAGGATGGAGACGTTTTGTTGACGCCCTATGCCCCAGCCGGGGTTACAGGACACGATGATGATGATGATGACATATGTTTAAAAACTTGGATACATATTGTGAGAGAAAAATGTTTATAGTTATGAAATTTTTGTAGGATTCATTTCGAGGAAAATGAGATTTTCTTCCACGATTTTTTAACATTTGTATGGATAGTATACCTAGCGTTACTTTTTCTTAAAAGTAAAATATTTTTTAAATATCTTAAAAAGTGTTAAAAAATCGATAAGAACCAAGCAATAAAAATCTACTCAGTCGTTTTCGAATTTTGAAATTTAAATTTATTTTTTAAATCCAAAAAATAATTTTTTGAAAATTTTGGTATCTACACAATACTCTAAATCAAATTTTAATGGGATATAAAACACCCTGTTTTGAAAATATTTTTTCTTTTTAAAATCTGTATCAGCTATCACCTGTTTAAATATCATTGAAATCGCTCAAGGAACAACGAAGTTGACTTTTGTTTTAAACACCCTGATAAAAATATTTTTTTCCTTTTTAATTATGTATCAGCTATCACCTATGTATGTCAGTTTCAGTCAAATCAACCAAGGAATAATTAAGTTTCAATATATTGACACCTTTTTGAATCACCCTGTTTTGAAAATATTTTTTTCTTTTAAAAATCTGTATTCGCTATCACCTATGTTAATTTAATCGAAATCGCTCAAGAAACAACGAAGTTGCAATATATTGATCCCCATCAGGAACATTTCCGTACCCTGAGATATTCATACTCCTTTGCCTCCCTGTCAACCATATTTACTTATTTATGTACATCCAAAACAATATATAACTCCGACCCCGTGTTCGTATAAATGTACCCCCTTGCGGCCCAGTCAATGATATTTACCTATTTTCCATCCTAAACAATGCTCTTGCCTTACCAATAACAATCATCACCCGGCCTTTAAATTTCCTGATATTCCTCTTTATGCCTAACTCCGACCCCGTGTTCGTATAAATGTTCCCCCTTGCGGCCTTGTCCGCCATATTAACCTATTTACCTACCTAATCAATGCGTTTGTTTAACCAATACCAACCACCGGCATTTTAATTTTCCTAGATCCTAATTGTGCCTAACTCCGACCCCGTTTTCGTATAAATTTATCCCCACGTCTCCATCATTAATATTTTATTCATACGCCTTCTTTTTTAATGTATCTACCAATAGGAATCATCCAACTCCATTTTTATATAATGTTGTTTGGCACTTTTCCTCCTATGGTTGCCAACCTAAAACCAAGCTACAATATAGTGCCCTCCATTTTCATAGTTTGGTGAATCGTAGTCATCCGTTTAAAATTTTCGCACTTACGAGTATTGTACGTTCTGGTATAGTCCCGCATAGTTTCGGGCTTAATAGTCGTGTTATAGATTCATTATCCTACAAGTCAAAACAAACAAATCTACTTTAAAAAGTTAGATAACATATGTATGTTAACTTATGGACATACCTATATGCATTTCATAATATGGAAAAAATAGTGCCACATGAGTTTAGTGGTTGAAAGTGCATGCCAGACGAGCCTAAAGTTTATAAAATACTGTAATATTTTCTCAGGTTCGTTAATAAAACTTATTTACTTTATCCAAAACGTCCACTTATTTATTTCGCAAAATAAAACACTTTACTGTTCTTACTACAAACAAAACGATTTATTATTCACCACTGAAATTAATTCACAAACTTTACTTTTCACTTTTATTACAACCAACTTTATTCATTCACGATTAAAAACAAACTGTGTCGCTGCCGTTCAAACATGTGCCTTTTATACTTGTTTTCCAATCTCTCGAAATAAGGAGAACGTTCTGGTCTCTGCTTCTAGAGCTTTCCGTAGGGGAAATTTCCCAATAATTTCCCTTCCAAAAGCTTTTATTTGACAGCTGGTAAATCTGCTATAATCCGGCAGATGGCGCTTCCTTCGTTTGAGAGTTGCTATAATTATAGCTAATAAGGGTATGTTTGCACTGCGACCGTAAGCTTTATTGTGTCCGTTTGTTTGCATTTCGGAGTCGTTATAGTTTAAATATGGAAAGTTATTACACTGCCCCCCTCTTAGGATTGATCGTCCCGAGCAAATCCATTACTTCCATCACCATTATAATGATGTAAACGGTCGCTGTGAACTACTTTTAGTTTGCCTCTTAATCCTCTCTGAATGCGGTAGACGACATCGTTTATTCGTGTTACGACAGTATAAGGGCCTTCCCAATTTTGTTGAAGCTTCGGTGAGAGTCCCTTCCGACGGTGGGGATTATAAAACCACACAAGGTCTCCCACTTGGAATCCTGTCGTTGTGGCTTTTGCGTCGTATCTTGTTTTCATCCGATCACTCGATAGCTTTATATTTGCCCTCGTCCTTTTGTGAATGTCAACTAGCTTTTCTTTGAGGTTTTCCACGTAGTCGTCAATTCCTTGTGGCTCACTTGTATTACATCCAAATTTGATCTCGCTTGGTAGTCGTATTGTGGTCCCAAGCAGGATTTCTGATGGTGTATGTCCTGTTGAGCTATGTACCGCACTTCGATAGGCCATCAAGAATAATGGAATATGCCGATCCCAGTCTCGTTGGTTGTCGCTTACAACTTTGGAAAGGTGTTCTTTAAGGGTCCGGTTGAATCGTTCAACCATCCCATCAGATTGTGGGTGAAGCGGTGTTGTCCTCGTCTTTTTAATGCCAAGGAGTGTACAAACTTCCTGAAAAATTTTGGACTCGAAGTTCCTCCCTTGATCTGAATGGAGTTCCATAGGTACACCAAACCTGCTTACCCAGTTGAAAACAATCTGATCCGCGACTGTTTTGGTTTCCTGGTTTGGGATGGCAAATGCCTCAGGCCACTTGCTGAAGTAGTCCATTACTACCAGGATGTATCGGTTTCCGTTTTCGGTTTCTGGAAAAGGGCTTGCAACGTCTATTGCAATCCTCTCAAAGGGCGTGCCCACATTATATTGCTGCATTCTACTCTGGACTTTTCTGCCTGGTCCCTTGCTTGCAGCACAAGTATCACATTTTCGGCACCATTTTTCGACGTCTTCTCTTGCGTGTAGCCAGTAGAATCGCTGCCTTACCTTTTCCAGTGTCTTATTGACACCCAAATGTCCTCCGGAAGCTCCATCATGCATCTCTTGCAGAACGTCATTAACTTTGGAACGAGGTACGACTAGCTGCATCACATACGATTTGCCGTCTGTGGATTCCCATTTACGTCTTAGTACTCCTTCTTGTACATGAAGCGAGTCCCATTGTGCCCAATACGCTTTAAGAGTTGGACTTCTATCGGAGATGTCACCCCATTCTGGTTTCTCTTGGTGTTCCTTCCACGCAAGAATGGGTTCAATATCCGAGTCTTCTTGTTGGGCAGTCCTCAGTTCTTCATTACTCCAACCGTAAATGGGATCGGCACTTAATCGCTGGATGGAAGCAACCTCCTTCTCTTCCTGACGTGTGCAGTGCTTGCAGTCCGATTTGCATGGTCTCCGAGATAAGGCATCTGCATTTGAGTGCAACCTTCCTCTTCGATGTTGGATCTGGTAGTCGTATGTCTGCAATCTCTCAATCCATCTTGCCACTTGACCTTCTGGATTTTTGAAGTTCAACAGCCAATTTAGTGCGCCATGATCTGTTCGAAGAAGGAACTTCTGTCCATAGATGTACTTATGGAAGTGTTTTGTTGCCGATACTAAAGCTAGAAGTTCTCTTCTGGTCACGCAGTAATTTCTTTCTGGCTTTGAGAGCACCTTGCTGTAATAGGCAATGACCTTCTCTTCTCCTTCGTGGACTTGTGATAGTACGGCACGGTTTGCTTTTCTCTGTTAGCTGGTGCAAACTTTTCGCGATCCCAGCAAAATCCTTCACAAATCGTCGATAGTACGTGGCTAGACCAAGAAAGCTCCGGAGTTGATGTTTATCCTGTGGTGTCGGCCAATTCTTTACGGTGTCAACTTTTTCAGGATCAGTCTTTACTCCTTGGGAAGAGATGATATGTCCCAAATATTTTACCTCAGACTTAAAAAACTCGCACTTGTCTGGATTCAATTTCAAGTTTGCTTCTCGAAGCCTCTGGAACACGGCCTTAAGGTTTCCACAATGCTCATCAAATGTCTTACCATAAACAATGACATCGTCCAAATAGACTAGGCAAGATTTCCAAGTAAGTCCTTGTAAAACACACTCCATCAAACGCTCAAATGTTGCCGGAGCGTTGCATAGTCCGAAAGGCATCACTTTAAATTGCCACAGACCATTTCCTGTGGAGAAAGCCGTCTTTTCTCGATCTTCTGGGTGGATTTCTACCTGCCAGTAGCCACTCTTCAAGTCCAATGTTGAAAACCATTCAGCTCCTTCCATCGCATCCAAGGTATCGCTGATTCTTGGCAGAGGGTAGCTGTCTTTCTTTGTCACATCGTTCAGCCTCCGATAGTCCACACAAAATCGAGTACTTCCGTCCTTCTTTTTGACAAGAACTACTGGGGATGCCCAAGGACTTTTAGAGTTTTCTATTAGCCCATCTTTCTTCATGCTCGATATCATCTCTTCAACTTCGGCTTGTTTGGCTAATGGGAGACGTCTTGCTGGTTGTCGAATAGGTCTCGCGTCTCCTGTGTCGATTCGATGCTGCACCAGTTGTGTTCGACCATACTGCCCATTGGGTGAAGAGAGTATATCAGCGAACTCGTGAAGGAGGCTTCCAGCAACACTAAGCTGATGTTCACTTAATTTTGAAGACTTGAGAATGTTTGACTTCATAGAGTTCACTTTCCTGGGGTCCACATATTCTTGTGTATCAACTTCTGTGATTTTAGTTATTGCAGATACGGATTCACATTTTCCAACAACTTCTCCTTTTTTAAGCTTGACTTCATACGGTTTGATGTTGAGTATCCGTACGGGCACCATGTTGTTCTTTGGTGCCACAAGGGTCTTCCCTAGGATGATGTTTTGAGAAGACTGCTCAGACTCTGGCTCCACCATAAGGTATCGATGGCTACCCAAATCTCCCTTTATTTTTGTCCAAACGAACACTTCTGAAGAAGGTGGCAGGCAAATATCTTCCTTTATGACAGTTCTCAGAGTTGATGAATTTTTATTGCCATAAACCATAGGAATTTCCACATTTCGGTATTTGAGAACTTGCTTTCCGATATCGAGAATTACTCCATGCTCTTTCATAAAGTCGATTCCAACGATGCACTCGTCACATATATCTGCTACCAGAAACAGATGTGAAAACTCTAGTTCTGCCAAACGGATCGTTAGACGAACCTCCCCGTACACTCTGGCTGCCTCTCCTGTTGCTGTTTTCAGACGGTAGGCGTTGGTGTTATGCAGCCACGTCATCTTCACCAAGTCCTTTCGAACAATGGAGGCAGTGGCACCGGTGTCGATCGTAGCCACTTGCTTCTTGCCGTTTAGTGTTGCCTCCACAGTCAGACTTTTGTTGTTTCGTTTCGTCTGTGAGACCTGGATGGTGGTTCTGGGGCCATCGGTACCAGAAACCAGCTTCTGCCCCTCGAAGTTGGTTTTTACTCGTTTCCCGGTCGAGAAACGGGGCGAGTAGGAGTATTGACATTGTTGTTGTTAAAGTTTCTGCTTCCACAATGTTGACATGCAGGTCTTCTAGGTGGCAATCTGCACTGGCGTTGAAGATGTCCGGTCTTGTTACAATTCCAGCATTGAGCAGGTCCATCTCGCTGGTTCCTTTGGAATGCAGTTCTCTGGCAAGAACACTCCTCAATTTCTAGTTCTCTTACCCGATGAACTCCTTGAGAAGCCTGTTCTGCTGCTTCCATAGTCAGGGCGAACGCCAATGCTTCAGGGAGTGTGCGTTTTCCAGCCGTTCGAATTGCTCGCTGAAGGTTGATGTCAGATACAGCACGAACAAAGGCTTCTGTTGCGAATTGGTTGATGATTTCATCTCCTGCAGCTGGATATGCTAGATGTGCCAATCGTTCGATGTCTGCTTGAAGCTGTTGCAGAGTTTCTCCCCTCTTTTGGATTCTAGTATTGAGTTGAACACGGAAGACTTCTTGCATATGGCCATCTCCAAATCGTTTGTCAATGGCCTGAACAAGAGCACTGAAGTTGCCACTCTTATCTGCTGGTATGGTTTGCAGCAGTTCAGCAGCAGTTCCTCTGAGGGCAAGCGTCAGAGCTATGTATTTGTCCTCCTCATCCCAGCCATTTGTTGCTGCGGCTGCTTCAAACTGCTTCTTGTAGATTGACCAAGAAGTTTGTCCATCGAAGGTTGGGGGATGCATCTCCTTTCTCCTAGGACAGCCACCAGAACTTTCTCGAACCTTCATTTTTCTTACTTTGTCCAATTCCTTAGTAATGGATTCGATTTTATCTTCCACTTTTTCGAATTTTGATTCTACTGTCGACAATTGCTTATCGACATTAGACAATTGTTGATCGACAGTTAACAATTGTTTATCGATAGAAGAAAATTGTTTATCGACACGCTCGTCAAGGGCAATAATTCTATTGTCAAAGGCATCTAACTTACATTCGAGCATATTTGTCTGTTTTTCCAGCAGACACTTTTGTTCTTGGCTTTGTTGCTCAAATCGTTCGAGAAGATTCTTTTGTTCATTCCGTTGTAGTTAAAATTATTATTATTATTATTATTGTTCTAGAAGATTCTTCTGCTCTTGGCTTTGTTTTTCTAGAAGATTCTTCTGCTCTTGACTTTGTTGTTCGAAACGTTCGAGAAGATTCTTTTCCTGACTATCAAATTTGGCAAGTAGCTGAGACAGCATGTTGGTCATGCCCGATGTACTTACTTGCTCTTGCTGTTCTTCCATTTCAATGTCGAATATAAACGTGTCCGGGTTTTTTCCACATCTTCTTAAATCTTCTTGCAGACGAATTATAAGATCATTCTTTGTTCCAGCAGTAGGAAGATCTCGTTTATTCAGTTCTGCCTTTAGTTCCACTAAATTTAAATCATTCAAAGATTTACCCATTGTCTTGTCTTTTTTTTCACTTTCCACACAATAAATTTACTGAGTGCACAAATAAAATAAATTTTATTCCACTTCTAACACCAATGTAATATTTTCTCAGGTTCGTTAATAAAACTTATTTACTTTATCCAAAACGTCCACTTATTTATTTCGCAAAATAAAACACTTTACTGTTCTTACTACAAACAAAACGATTTATTATTCACCACTGAAATTAATTCACAAACTTTACTTTTCACTTTTATTACAACCAACTTTATTCATTCACGATTAAAAACAAACTGTGTCGCTGCCGTTCAAACATGTGCCTTTTATACTTGTTTTCCAATCTCTCGAAATAAGGAGAACGTTCTGGTCTTTGCTTCTAGAGCTTTCCGTAGGGGAAATTTCCCAATAATTTCCCTTCCAAAAGCTTTTATTTGACAGCTGGTAAATCTGCTATAATCCGGCAGATGGCGCTTCCTTCGTTTGAGAGTTGCTATAATTATAGCTAATAAGGGTATGTTTGCACTGCGACCGTAAGCTTTATTGTGTCCGTTTGTTTGCATTTCGGAGTCGTTATAGTTTAAATATGGAAAGTTATTACAATACGTATTACCTACAAGAAACTCCTATTTTTTTCGGAGTGCCTAACTCGTCTGGCACTATTTTATCCATATAACGAAAAGCATATGCTAACAAATTTTTAAAACCCCGGTCTGTGAAAGTAGATTTATAAATTTTGACAATTTTTTAAAATTTTAACCATTTCTTATAATACCTACTTGAAAAATCTTGAGCTACCAAGAAATACTTTGAATTTGACAACTATTTTTAACTTAACTGGTCATGAATGAATATTACACCCATTTTGAGCACATCATCTAACAAGCCCCTCAAAATAGCCAAAACTGCAATTTATTAAGAGTAAAGTAGGTAGAAATGGAGGCACAGGCATCATACTCGCTCGGTCTCCAATTAGCGCTGAATTGCGCCGTTTTGATCCCATAACTCGTTTGTATGTCATGCAATATCATCGCATCCAATCAGAAGGTTTGTCCCTTTCGTGGTTATTTCGGTTGAAAGGGTGTCCCACTCTTCCAACGGTGACAGCCTGGTCCTGCGCCGAATACGCAGAAACCACCAGTAAGCCATCTGCATTTCGGTTATCAAACCTGACGACTGTCAGATCGGAGGTGCTTGGTCTTGGTTTGCGGTTTTGTAAAACAGATCATACTGGTTGTGTAGGAGGCCTCTTACTCTAAGGCCGTTAACCCACGGTTCTTGAATGATGCCGACGTCGATGTTTTACTCACTCAGGAAAATCCTCAGATTATCTGATGCACATTTTGAGTGCTTCTGATTAATCTGAATAACCTTCAGCATCGCGTTTTTAATTTGGTCTGGATTCTGCGCAGTCAGGGCCCAGCGGTGCGGTGTGGCTCGCTGGGGACCTCGAACCCGTCAACAGCATCGTCGATCTCGACATTGTCATCAACTTTAGGCGTTTTCCTTTGGAGGTGGCGAAGTACTTGCAAGAACTTTGCTAGCTTTTTTCAATGGAACACATCAAACTGCCTTCCCATGTAAAATGTATCTACTCGCTCATGAGAGCATGTGCAGTTGGTAGTACTAGATTAGGGTTTTCATCTACTCGTAAGTACTTTGCCACCTCCAAAGGAAAACGGCTTTTGTCGGGGTCTGCTCCCTGACTGGGCAGAATCTTAATCTTGGCACACCTGATGCCAAAACGAAGTTTAAAATCAGCCTTCTCGAGTGCCCCTTTTTTTAAGTTGTCTAGGGATGACGTTAGGTTAGGTTAGGTTAGGAGGGGTGTGCACAGCACAGAGGCTGTTGCGTACACGGGGGTCCATTGTGATCCCTTTACAAAAAGAAAGCAGAGATGCTCCTAAACGAGGGATGACGTTCGCTGGGATTAGCTTGGCCTCCAGCCGTCCCAGTCATTGCTAATCTTAGCAATGCATGACCCAAGGAAATCCCTAGAAAACATATCAGCGCACTTGACTCCCTTGCATCCCCTGAGCATCTCACCAGAGTCAAAACTAGGATAGGGGCCCTCTGAGAGCGATGGAGTTCCACACTTCGGGCAGACCTCTGCTGTTAGTGCAGAGCTCATCTACGTTTTTTTTGCGTTTGACAGCTTTTTCTTTGCTGGTTTTTTCTTGTGTAGCCGGTAGACTGTTGTAGTCCTCAACGATCTTCTGGTACTTGATTTTATTAGCGAGGTCTTTCTCAAGAAAAGCTTTTCCATTCTTGGCAATCTTGTCAAGAATGAAGGAGGCCTTTCGGAACTGGTACTTGAGAAGAGTACCCACCGATTTAGTTTTACTGCCCCTTACAGCACTAATATGGCTGGCATTACTGGCACGAGGATGCGGTATTGGTGGTCGGTCGGGGCGCATGTGTTATGGCTGGTACTTCAAGTGCTCCCTGAGTGTGTCGGTTGCCCTTCGATGGTCTCGTGCCCTAGTGGCTGGAGGCCAAAATTTCATCCTCTGTGTCAGCTGATGATAAATCTGTCCTGTCAATTTCGTTCATGCTAAAAAATAAAATAAAAAAAAAGATTCCACGAGTAGGTCTGAAAGAGATGGTCAGTCCCGGCGGAGCCGATTAACGGGGTAAGGCAGATTAACTGGCTGAACAGAATGGAGAAGGAGCTGCAACTGGAATAGCTGTCAAAACTTTGAATACATACAAATTCAATGATGCGAACAGAACAAGACGCAGCTGCAGATGGAGCTGCAGACGCAGCCGGACAAGTTGGCCAACTATTAATTTTTGCTTGCAGATTTTTTGACGTTCCAAAATTGCGAGCAAAACGAGGTGCTTACATGTGGGTTAAAGTGATTTTTAAACTCTTTTCAATCACTCATAAAGACGTAAGGCAATTTTAGCTTCTTTTTCAACATTATTCATTTTTATTTTTGTTTTCATTTTTATTTTCGATACTACAATGTCAGAAATGCTGTACAGCAGTATTGTGGGCGCGTAAAAACGACACTTTTTAACAGCTATTCCAGTTGCAGCTGCAGCTCCGGTTGCAGCACTTTATTCTGTTCAGTCAGTAAGACGGACCCTGCCAAGGCATCCCAATGAGCTCGTTAGTGACTGGTTTACCCTCCAGTCTTCCATTTCGTCCGCACGCATTATGAATAATCGCTCACACCTTCACTGAAAGTTAGGGACTCGCATGCATCTATGATCAAATCGTCTTGCTGAGAGTTAAACTATTGAGGAGTAAACGAACACCTCAACAATTCCTTCTTTTTCAAGTTATACGAAAAATACCAAAAAGGGTATTTTTGCACTCCCTCCTCCAAAATGTACCCTCTAATTTAATAGCACTCCGCGGTTCTCTCATCTCTCATAAAGAGCTTATTGGAGATATGACATTGAATTTGGGAGCTTTGACTTTTATTCTGAGTGTTGTGAAATTTTTCACTTTAAATTTTATAGCCCAAATCCAGAAATGTCATTAGACCCAAAAACCGATTCATCATCCAAATTGTTCGAAATGACATTTCTCGTTTTGGGCCCTGCTGTGACATTTCAATAATATTTTGGGTGTTATGGCATTCCTTTTAGGTCTTGTGACATTTTGGCAATATGTGCGTTTTTGGGGGTTATGACATTTTAGGATTTGGGCGTTAAGGTTTTTTGGACGAAAAGGCCTAATCCCTACCCTTCATAACAGATACGAAAAATACTTCAAACTACTCGTCTTGTCTACTTTCCAATGTTTAATATTTAGTTTGCTCGAAATCTCTGGAAGTATAATAATTATAAGAAAGTTGGAAAGCAGTCACTCGAGAGTTCTTCTTGAGGTAGTTTTTTGGTGAATTTGGTTTTGACAAAATCCACACTTTCCCTTTGAACGTATTTAAAAACACTACTGAATCCAACAAGTTAAACAAAACCCGCCACATTATTGTTGAGGTTGTAGGTCATTATGCAAAACTTAAAATTTGATGCAATAGGAATACGGGACCATAACTTTTATCACATAGTTCAATCGTATAAGTAATTTAGTTTGTAATAAAATCTCAATAATTAACATTATCAAACCTTGGCCCTTTGTGGGCTGTCATGCAAACAGATTTTTTTTGTTAATTTGTATAAATAGTTATAGCAACAATGAGAATTTAAAAAATAATTAAATTGAGAATTAGAAATAAACAAGGATGTAAATGACTGCACATACATATGTAAGTGAGAGCAAAATAATCAAAGAAAATTATGAACATTCTTTTACGAAGTGGGCCAACCACAAAATACAATAGATTATTCTTTAAGGCAATTAAAATGTACAAAGTGTTAATTGGATTCAGTCAAACTAAGCGTCGCGAGCTGAAAACAGCAAATCTATTAGAAAACAATTTGTTTGGTTTAAATAATAATTATTTTAAGCTTAAAACACTTCGCCTATGATTTTTAATATTATAAATCAATTTGTTTTACTAAAAACATATGTTCATAAATATGATTTTAAAAATTAAATTACTAAGAATGTGAATGGTTTTATGTCAGTTTTGCCTCGGAATAAGCTAGTTTTAAATTTAAGTGAATTTGATTAAAGTGTGTTGTTTTGTCAAAATAAAAAAAAAAAAAAAAAAAATTTAATATAAAAATTACTGTGCATTTAATAGTAGGTATCCACCTGATTGCATACAAAAGCTAAAGGATTGTTAAAGTAATACCTCAGCATGGAATCTACTAAAGGAGTGAAATACGTTAGTGATCTAGTAAGTTTCAATGGTTTTCAGTTTTAATATATTATGTACATACAACATACCTACCTACTTAGTTTAAAAATTATTTTTTTTATTTAAATGCATACATTCATATACCTTAAAGGTTCAATTTATTTATTTTTAATTTTTTTGTATGGGAAAAGTATGGCGTAAGGGAAACGGGCAGAGATAATATTATCAAAACGATGCGATAAATGTAAATTTTACTCAAACACTTTTTTTTAAAAGTGAAATTTTCTATTGGTCTAATATAGTTTATGGGAGTGGGTCAAAATTCTAGTTTCAAAATTCTGCTTTTCAAAATTCTGTTTTTTGCACGAAAATTATATTTTCAAAATTATGCTTTTTTCAGTTCTGTCTCTCGAAATTCTGCTTTTCAAAATTCTGTTTTTCAGAATTCTGTATTATAAAATTTTAAGCAATAAAATTCTGCTAATTCTGGTTTTTCTCAAAGACGGAAAAGAAAAAAGTGATGTTTTAAATTTATTGTTAGACAATTCAGTGCAAAACTTTCTTCCAATATGTAAGAGATTTTGTTTTTGCTCGTCATTTATTTATGTTATTTGATTGATGCACATATTTTTCTACAACGAACTATCCACGCACAGCTTATATTTCACTATATTTTGTACTTTAACGGGTTAATGAAGCTGTAAACGTACCTAAGTGCAAAAGCTGAGTAAAGCCTAGTTTACAGTTTGATTCAGGTGCAACACAAAATTATATTGCTTGTTGGTTGACAGTTTCATGCAAAATAAACCAATGCTGTCATGGAATTTCAAGAAAACTATTGGCCGGAAATTGTTTTGCGTGCGAAAAATATTGTGGTGAGTAAAAAGTATGTTTTATGGTTGGTTTACACTTTGAAAAAAAAAAAAATATATTCACCTTACAGAATTTTTTGCATGCAAATGATTTTTGCACCCAAAAATAATTGTTTTCCATTTTTAGGCCTATAGTTTATTAATTATGTCTAAGTTAATGACTCAATGCGTGGCTAAGGCCAAGGCAAACTTTTTTCGTTAAGAATATTTTATAAATTTTGCACAGAATAAGTGCATAATATCTTACAAAGTTTTGTTTTTTATGCGCACGGAACTGTAAACTATGCCCATACCTACAATTATTGTCTTAGACAAAAGAGCAGTCTTAAAACCAAATGTAAGAAATGTTCACTATTTTATGATACGACAAGTATGAGAAAATTGCTTTAAAACATTCTGCCAATAATAAAAAGAAGGTTTGGAAAATGTTAAAAAGCACGCGCTTTGTTGTTGTTATTTTTAGAGCTAAAAAAGAATTGACTACTTTCTCACCTTGTCTGAGAACTAAGTTCACTTCGTTAAAGGGGATTTAGTTCTCATTTAATGAGAACTAAGTCCCTCGGTGGACTAAGTTCCCGGGGACTTAGTTCCTTGCACCCACCCGTTCGAACGTTCATTCAAAATTTTCCCTAAACCATATTTCAAAAAGGAATAAAGATATCGCCTTCGGATATTTTTATAAATATAGCAAATTTAATTAACCAAATCGCAAATAGGTGTAACCTAAACGCAAATAAGTTTCACCCAAGCGCAAATAGATTGAACCCAAGCGCAAATAGAATTAACCCAATCGCAATTCGAATTAAACAAAACGCAAATATAGTTAAACTATACGCAAATAATTTAAACTACTAACAAATCATTTTAACCAATACGCAAATTGAATTAACCCGGCCTCAACTTGTTGTTCCAGCTGTGTGGTGAGGAAATGGAAGGGTTATAACAGTATGACACAATAAGATTTTAACAAAACCCCACTTGTCAATTCAACTAGTTCTGCGGATTTTTCCAAGAAAATAAAAGGCCAATGCCTTAATCATTAATCTAAGATATATAACATCGAACTCTTTTTATTCATTTGAACACAAAATATCAGCCTTCCATTCAATGATTTTTAGAGTTTTGAATATCCCAAGAAAGAAAGAGAATATATTGAAATACGAAAGATCAAAAAATAGCTAAGATAACTAAGGCCCATTTGCTGATACGAAACTTAAATATTTAAGTAGAACATAAGCGCTTATGTGACAGTTTACGCAGAGGAAAAAGTAGAACATAAGCTTCTTAAGTAGTACATAAATGCTTAAGTTTCGTATCAGCAAACGGGTCTAAGTTAACTAGTCTTTAATTAGTTGTGACAGTTTCGAATTTGTCGTTCAATGTTTTCTACGTTTTTTGGGTTCCTTGCTAACTTGACATCGAGTTAGCATAGCACTACCTCAAAAAGGGGCAAAACCTGTTTAGACCAAATGGTTTATGGCTAAATAATTAATAGTTAATCAATCATTAACAAGTTTTGGAAATTTCGAATTTTCATTTTATTTTTTCTGTTTTTGTTTTTTTTTTCAAAAAATGGTAAAAATTTCTAAAACTTAACGTTTTATAGAATTTGCCACAAATTAGTCGTCAATTAGTTGTGAAAAATTTAATTTTTCCGTGCGATGTTTTCTTGTATTTTTCAACGAAATTACCTCATTTGACCCACTGAAAACGTAATTAAGCGATAAACAGTTCCATAAAATCAATTTAAAGCTCTTTCTGAATGTTACTTCATTATGGTTTAAGGAATTAAAACAGAAAACATAGAACACATTGCACAACAATGTTTAAATTGTCACATACAATCAATGGCTAGTTAAAGACAAATTATTAATCAATTAAAATTTCAATATAATAGGTTCTAAGAACTTTTCCGGAGCTCTTTGCTGATTTAATATAAATTTAGGGAAATAAAAACAGAAACATAGAAAACATCACACAAAAAATTGAATTTGTCACAACTAATTAACAACAAATTAATGGCAAGTTATTAAGCTATAAAATGTCAAGTTGTAGAAGTTTCTAACATTTTTTGAAAAATAGAACATAGAACGAAAATCGAAATTGCAAAAACATGTTAATGATTGATTAACCATTAACTTATTCAAACAGCTTTCGCCCCTTTTCGAGGTAGTGCTATGCTAACTCGATGTCAAGTTAGCAAGGAACCCAAAAAACAAAGAAAACATTACTAGACAAATTACACTGGTCAACAAAATTTATTTTTTATAGAAACCAAAATATACTTTTCCGTAGGTTTTTGGTGTGCTGAACTCGAATCTGAAGTCAGAAAAATTCTATCGGGCAAAGTTTTTGAGATATACTCGTTATAAAATCGACAAAAAACGTGCTCAATATTTTAGGGAATGATTCTTGAGATTCCTTATTCAAAGAAAAATTTTATTTTTATTCAAATAAAAATAAAAACAAAAAAATTGTCAATCCGTCATTGAGATATTTAATTGAAAAAAAAAAATAGCTTTAATTTTTTTTTTTAATATTTGAACTTATTTGAAATTTGTATTAAAAAAATATCTAATCTAAATTGTAGTTCATTCAAAAATTATTCAATATAAAATCTAAATCCGTCCATTCCATAGTGAGAAAGTTCAAAATATAAAAACATTCCATGAGAGGTCCTATTAAAAGTTGTAAAGTGCAAATTTTTCTAATATTTGGTAGTAGTAGATCGCACTAATATTAGCCTATGGAAAAAGTTTTATCTTAATCGTAGGAGTTGTTTTTGAGAAAAAAAATATTTTACAGTTCTTAAATTTTAAACTTATGTATATACAGAAGGTGCCGTTATTTTTTTATAAAAGCATTTGTTTTTAAAATATTGTAGAAAGTCTTAAAGAACTTCTAAGTACCGAGTTTCAAAAAAATCGATCATGTCGTTTCGAAATATTGGATTTTCAAGAAAACTTTCTTTAAAAATATAAAAAAATATTTTTTTCAAATCTTGGTACTTAATGCTATTTATATTTTTTAGAAGCTTCTGGGCAAAGAAAATGATTGGAAAATAAAAAATAAAAAAAGGTTCTTTGTGAGGTACCTACCATTAAAAACCATTTTTTGTCAACGACAGAATTGTAAGACCAACTTTTTTCGTCTTCCTTATCATTTATTTTACGAATGCAAAACTTGAAGTGTTTCCACTAAGGCACTTCTCTTTTCATCAAGGCGACAGCGGAAGAATTCCCCAGATGGATTTAAAGGTGGTGTCTACAGTTCCAGTTAGGTTGAACTAATTATGGTGAACGCCTTATACGGGTTGCAACGACATATTCGGAGCTTAGGTCTGTAAGGAGCGGTAAATCCGGCTCCCCGCCCTTGGAGTCATACTAAGGATCTGGTTTTCCAGGTTGGGGGTTGTGGTAGGGGTGACTTCCCGTCGACGCACGTTAACCTATTAAGTTGTGTTATACCAACAAAAAATTACCCAAATCAGTATTAATTAAAAGAATTTTTTCTTTTTCGATTTTGGGCTTTTGTTGCAATAAAGTTTTACTGGTCCCACAAATATTAACAATTTTTTTTTTAAAGATTTTAAAGTGTTGGGGCCGAGATTTTGGCAACGTCAAAATTCGTTTTGCAAAATTTTACTTCTGAAATTCCGCTTCTCAAAATTTTAATTTTCCAAATTCTGTTTACATAATTCTGACAATAATAAAAAGAAGGTTTGGAAAATGTAAAAAGGGCGCTGTTTTATTTGTTAATCAAGTTGGAAAATTACTTATTTGCGTTTATAAATATGGATTATTAAAGAAAAAACTGAATAAACAGGTTTTATTGTTTATAATTTTGAATAACAGAATTTTTAAAAAAAGAATTTTGAAAGCAGAATTTTAACAGAAAGAACTGAAAAAAGGAGATTTCTTAAAGACATATTCTTTAAAAAAAAATTTGAAGATCTGATCTTGGCCCGAATTACCGCATCAGTTTTCGAGTAATACGTGACTGATCTATGTATGTATGGGTTTGACATTACCACTTACTTTTTCGAGGCATTAAGTATACCATAATTTGAATCACTGATGGCACTAACTCACTCGGTCACTGAAGCTGTAATTCGGCCCCTGAATTTTGAAACCAGAATTTTATCCACTCCCGATTTAAAATACGAAATTGAGGTCTTGCCTCGTGTGCGCCAAAAATCTTTTTTGGAAAAGGTATATGTAATCTGGAAATTATACAAACCTCTCACATTTTTCAACGTTCGAAGGCAGTTTTTAGCGAGAATTTGCATTACTTTGAAAAGCTATTACATTAAAATTGTCTTGGGTAATTTTAATGCCAAACGAGGAAGAGAAGACGTTTTTGATGGCATAATCATAGTATTCAGGTTAATCGACTTTGCTTCGGGGCGAAACAGTGTGCTAGCTAGTACGTAGTTCCCACATTTTGATATACACAAGCCGACAAGGCGATGTTCCTGGTAGTAATCAACCGCCAACTAGATTGACCTTAGTGTGATCGATGCAAGGCACTCCTCTAGTATCAAGGATGCCCGAATTTTCCGAGGAGCCAACGTATATCCAGATCCAGACCAAAGTAAAAACTGATAAATACTGTGAGGAAGTTCGACGTCGGAGTACATACAGCTAAACAGGCATACAAAGTGGCACTGCCTAGAAAGACCAGAGCTGCTCGCGAATTCTCCTCTGGACTGCACCAGCTACTCATCAGTTTCTTTAACATCGCATACTTGATTTTTTTTGCCGTACTTTGTGATCGCCTGAAGCCATTCTCGTCACAGCCTGATAGGTCAATATCGGTGTGGCTTTAGACCAGGAAGTCTAGAGGCTAGCTATATAGCGCAATGGGTAGTTTTAGCATCCCTGCCAAATAAGTCTGTTTGTGCAGGATGACGATGGAGAATGCACGCTGCTCCATCAAAATTGGAAAAGACCTAGCTAGACCTTTGCTGTCAAAAACGGTTTTGACAGGGGAACGCGTTGTCATGCTACTTCTTCAACAACGTTCTTGATTTAATCGCTTACGCTGACAATATTGACATAATTGGATGAACAAAGCGTGATGTCAGTGGTGCTTACGTGAGTATTAAGAAGGAAGCAAAGAAGAAGAAGGCAAGACCAAATATGCTGTCAAGAAGAAAAAACACTCAACACCGACGCGACATCTCGAACAAAACGCCACAAAAGACAGCTATAATTTTGAAGTGATCAGAGACTTTATAGGCTCCACTATCCACTCAGCGGACGATACCAGTGCTCTTTGGGCTAGGGAGGCAATAGAGACGCAATGATCCCGTGAATCGCTCGGCATCGATGGGAAACGTACTAGAAGATACAACACGAACTGTGCGGGCTGTACAGCGAAACCGATATTGCCACAAAAGTAAAAAGCCAACGATTGAGATGGCTGGGTCAGCCATCAAGTCTTTGAATCCACCCCTTAACAGGTGGCGCAAGCAAGAAGAGGACCTCAACCAACTTGGTGTGTAAAACTGAAGACCAAGCCGGCTGGAAAAAGCTTGTTGGTTAAGACCCTGGCCCTGGTACACGATGAAGTGTAGCACATCCTTAGACGCTATTTAGATTGGGAAGGCTTAGACCGGTCTCACGGCGGTTTCTGGACAAGAGAGGTGGGGGGTCAGGGATGTCGTGAGGCATGAAAAAAATATAAACATCCGACTCATGAGTCTCATTTGTTGTTGTTTCAATGCGCAAAACATTGAAGCTGTTGTTGTTTCTATGTGATTTGAGGCGCCTCAAATTTTCTAATGTAGACACGATGAGGCTCACGAGTCCGGACTCAATGTTCCCAATCTAAACAGGCTCTTAAGTAAACATGTAAACAAGTAAGTAAATATTGAACTGCGGCACTGTCCTTCATTTTATTTTGTATGTATGAGCTTCAAAATCTTTTCACTTCTTCCAAATCATCATAATAGAAAAATAAGAATAAGTTCGAAAATTAAACACTTGGCAGCTCATTAAACATAAAAATATTGATATTTTCCATTCGATAAACTATGTATTTGTCTGTTAAAATGTTCATACAAAAACCAATTAAAATACTTTTTCTAATACAAAACGAAAAACTTTTTCATGGATGCGAATCAACTTTAAATGTTCATCAATTTGAGAAAAAAAAAACAAAAACTACGAAGATATATTAAAATTTCTAGGCGTACGAGCGGGCAGTCGCGTCGCATCGCCGGCACACATTTTATTTAGGTTCAAAATAAAACATGAGTCTGCTATTGCACAATGAAATAATGATAAATCATTATAAATACATCTTTTTGATGGCAAATGTGGTCTTGTTCATCTTGTCGTGTTTGTTTAGCGTCAACGGGAGATTTTAAATTGAAACAATGCATTTATTTGAAAAACATATTTATATAAACATTTGAGCATGTTATGGCAAGAGTCCATGAACAATATACAAAAAAAACATGTTCAGATATTTAGGTGTCACCGGTGGCGGTGTTGCATGCTATAGCTCTGAGTTGCTTAAATATGTAATGGATGAAGGGCAGTCAACCTTCTCAAATAATGAATAGAATTTTTGGGGTATGTATACAATTAGTCCAGGTCCGGGACTGTTTTAAGAAAGGCTGGATTTTTCTCATATGCTTCATGCTTCATTTGGTATCACAGGTTCATAGGTATGTAAATCACAAATCAGCGCGCTGACTAGCGGTGGGTGTGTCTGTGGCAGCAGCCCAAACATGTAAAATTTGTTAAAAAACTGATTTCAGAAAAGGTGATTTTTTGTGGACACGTTTTTGAGTTTGTAGCAGGCTTGCCAGATTGGGCTATTTATCGGAAATCGAGCTATATTTGTCCAAAATTGCCGACAACATTTATAGCCAAATCATAATTGGGCTATAAATAGCCGAAATAATCTTGGGCGATATTTTTTTCGTATGATAAATTATATAGAAAAGCACTTTTCTAACCTTGCACATGTCCTTAACGCATTCCACAATTTGGCACCTCTTTTTATTCACTGAATATACTCAATAGTTTTGACATTTCAAACAACCGCAACAATCTTCAGTTCATGTTATTGTGTTGTTTCCAGAATACCCATTTTTATAACAAAAACAAAATAGCTTTAAAAAGCAGCAAGCAAATAAATTTGAAAGTCATATTGTGCCAAATTCAACTTTCTCAATATTGTTTTTTAAATAAATAAATAAAATGTTATTGAAATAAAAAAAAAATGTTTGTATTGGGCTACTATTTGGGCTACTTTTTCGGCTCCGATTTTGGGCTGCAAATTTTTTTAGATTGGGCTATCGAACTAGTTCAAGACACGGCAACCCTGGTTCGTAGGTAAACAAAAGAACGCAGTCAGCTGAGCTTTGAGTGGGGGGATATATACGAGTACGTCCGCTTCTGATGTAAGCATTGCAATAAGTGCGAAAAAAAGAAACTGATTCCAGAAAAGATGAGCTTTGGCGTAGTGATAGCTATCACGAATAGATAAACACAAATACAAGTGCGATAAACTTTCAGCGGGGGAATCACGCAGGATATTGGTCAGGGGTTGGGGGAAACTAATTCAAAAATTAGTATCAGCATAGAAATCTGGCTTTGAGATACATTCAAGAGACAACAAATTGTATGAAATGTATGCAAAGAATTTTGATTAGGGGGGCACAAGTGCCTCTCAGTACCCCCCTTGCGTACACCTTTAGGAGAAACCCTGCAGCTTAAAGGTTGAAATGCAACGCTCTATACCATGAGTTCGAATCTTTTTTTTTAGAAAACGGGTACCAGGAAAGCTGAAATTTAACAGAGTGATAGCTTATACAAACTGTTATACTAAAAAAAATAATACTTTAAACTTTCTGCAGCGGAACATTGCTAAGTTTTCGTATATTATTGTTGCAGCACATCAAATTCAACGCATGTGTTATAGCTGTATCGGAACAATTCATAGATTGGGCCCTGAGTGACAAGCTCCAGCGACAGCCGGCCATTACTCTACTCAGCGATAATGCTCTTGATCTTGAGCGACTTAAGTGGTGAAAATCAAAATGCCGTCGCCAAGTAACGCCATTTTAAAGTTTATATTTACTTTCAATTGTACTCTGATGTGATTCACGAATAATTGATAGTTTTTGAGCCATAATTAAAAAACAAAAAAATGCATTTCCCTATAATTTTTTGCATTTTTTTCCATGTTGGGTCACGAAACCTCAGATTCGGATTCAGCACCCCCGAAAACATAAAGCAGGGAACACATTTAAACTACCCCACAATTTGCATGGTAAAAATACAATATGACGACTACTAAATTATTTGTGAGTTATAGTTTGAGAGGCGACCGTACGATTTATACTATCTCAGTGTTTTTCAAACTTTTTGAGTACGCGACCCCTTTGTTAGTTAAAACATTTTGGCGACCCCCACATTCATAATAATACTTTGTCAGTTATTTGAAAAGTGACATGAATCGATCCCATCAAAATCTTTGTCAAACAGAGCTCAGATGGTTGTCAAAAGGTAAGGTATTTTTAGATTTATAGCCCACAGCAGATTTTGGGTGTGATTGATAACAAAAAAAGAAGTTTGGGCATCGAAAGCTTCATTAAAGGCTATTCAAAACATCGAAGTCTTGTTGTCTACAACCGAGGCCTTAGTGATAAAACAGTGAATCGAAAAAAAAATATGAATGCATCTTCAAGGGTAATCGTGTTAGGCAAAACTGAATTTCATCCCTCCCTAGATAAGCTCCTCGGATCCCATATCACGGAATCTGAGATCATTTGAGTATAGTTCACCCTGCCAGACTGTTAAAAAAAACGTTTTTCATTTAGAATTTTAAATTTTTTAAACGGTTTGGAAGGGCGTACTAAACACTCAAATGGTCTCAGATTCCGTGATATGTGATCCGTGGAGCTTATCTAGGGAAGGGTGAAAATCAACTTCGGCTAACATAATTACCCTCGAAATTCCATTCAAACTTCACTTTTTGCTATCACTCACACCCGAAATGTGCTGTGGGCTCCCGGTCTAGTTGACACGAGCTCTGGAATTAAAAGCTCAATAATTGATGTTTGTACACGATTCAAAATCGGAATAGTCAAATCATTTTTCTGTCCCCACTCAGCTTTTAAAATTATCATTTCTCGATGATCTTTTTGCCCATTTAAGCATCTTGATACAACTCCAAGGGAAACAAGAAAACATTTTGACTGCAAAAGACAAAATCAGAGGATTCCTCGCAAAACTTCGTTTGCGTTCAGGGTATTTGCAAAAAAAAAGTATGATTTTTTTCCCTGGGTTCAGAAAATTCTCGACGAAATTTTATCAGATGAATCCATGCCATGACATTAAGCGCTCACATTTCTCTAATGAGAGTTTGCATAATTAGGAGAAAAAACTATTAAGTAACTCTCCAGAACTCTATTCTGAAGGTGGAAATGGACAGAGATAGATACTAAATCCTTTTTTGAATATATCATTCCATCTCGCTGATTTTTCAGATGGAATGATGTATGCTCTGAATTCAATGTAAAAACCATTGATAATTTCTGGACAAAGAGAAGAGAAGAGGAAAATATCTAGAGCTGGAAAAAGAGGCTTTAACATTGTTAGTGCCGTTCACCACTTCATACCTATATGTGAACTCACATTATTTTCCTTCAATAGGAAAATGCTTTAACTGTTAACACCTCAAAGATACAACCAAGTTTTGAACATTTAATAAAAGAAAACCTTTTTTAGTACCTTGTACCTAATGGCTTGCGACCGCGACCCCCCTAATTATTCTTGGCGACCCCCTAGGGGGTCGCGACCCACAGTTTGAAAAACACTGTACTATCTCATTGCGGCTTCTGAAAAACAGGATGGCAGGCAACCGACAGCTTTATTCCAATCATTTACAAAACCGCACGCTGCTGGTGGGACAAATGCACTTTCAAGTATACCTTTTCACATAAGGAACATAAAACATAAGAAACATATAGGATAACAAATTAAAGGTAAGACTGTCCTCTATTCTTTCCTTATGGTCGGACAGTCTTTTGTATGTTGTTTCTACGAGTCGGATTGCTTCCCAGACTATAATTCACAAATAATTACTAGTCTTGTAGTTTTATGAAATAGGCCCCAGGCATGTTTGAACCCCAGTCGGAATTTTCAGCTGCTTGTCGCTGTCTGGTGGCTATGTGTTTGGTATGTCAGGTGGTGTGCTTTTTGGTGCGTTTGATATCACGTCGGGGTCACCAGTTATGGAATCCTGGTCGTCCCACAATCAAACAAATGATGGGTTGCTTTATAAAACTTTTATTAAATTTTAAATTACAATAAGGGTATTCATGGAACAGCGTAAAGTCGTCGTAAACATAGTAAAGTTTTAAATTTCGTAAATCTGTCAAATTTTCCATACAAATTGTGACAGAATTACGAAGTTTTAAACTTTACAACGTTTACGACGGCCTTACGCTGTTGTATGAATACCCTTAATATAAAGTTGGGTTTCTTTTATTAAGAGTTTAATTATAGCTTTATAGCACACCAGACACAACCACGGCAGAGCTCCGACCGAGACAACGAACCAAAAATGAATGCCTCATTATCACGTTGCCAAGGAGAAAGATGGCCGAAGAAGATATCATTATGGACATCACAAATTTGTCCACCTCTTTCCTTGGGCACATTTGTAAAAATGTTCTTAATTTAGTACAACGTTCTTCTTCTTAATTTTATAGTTCAGGTTTAGTTACGGATGCGGAATTCGGTGCGCCACAATATTAATACTCAATGGAGTAGTATGGAAAGGCAATTTTTTGTACAGTTGCGTTCATCAGAGATTAGAATTTTGCCTTACTTTTAAGTCCCTTATGTTTGTCTTCTGAACGTATCCAATACTTCAATAAGTTAATCATTAAGACCAATAGCATATACATACATGATCAAGTCTTGAATTTAATTTGATTATTATTTTAAAAATATTTCTTAAAGAATAAAAAAAAAACATCGATCAAATTGAAACCTCGATTTTAACATGAAGAACTTTCTCAAAATAGTTTTTAGTCTTTATTTCACCTTGGCGTTTGCATAAAAAATAAAAAAAAATACACTGACGCAAAATTATTATGGACAACCCATTCAAACGTTTTAGCGTGGGACTAATTAATTAATTGTTTAATTTTAATGCAGCTCTCTAAGGTTTCTTGAACAATTAAAACTTCGAAATAAAGTGTGGCACTTAAACCATTTCCTTGAGTTGGTTTGGCATATCAGCTGTCGAAAATTTATGTTGAATTAACTTTACTATATGTAGTTTTGCGTCATCATATGGCCATAGGTTACTTGACTTTAGCTTTTGTGGTATCGATCGCTTCAATGAATTTGTAATCCATATAGCTACTGAGGTTGCGTGAAATTAATTTTAGTGAAATGAATCCACCGGATCCCTTAACAGATTGATGAAATAATCCACATCCTGCGAGTGGTGCTGCTGGTTTAGAATAAATTTTTCTTGTGTCGATATAAGGAACAGTTGTAATTCCAAAATCCTTTTTCAAATCAGTTGGTTGCAAACTGACATGGCAAGGCTCCGATGGTACAGGAGCCGATGAAATCATGTTTTTCACACCAGAACCAAACTGCTCTGGATTATCACATTCGGACAATACAAGTTCATTCCTATAAAATTGAGATCAAAATAATAATCATTGCAAAACTTGATAAATTCTTTATATTACGATTTATCGAGGTACGAAGATCCAGTTAGAGGACCAGAAGTCGTCCAGTTAGAAGCTCTGTTTCCACCCCTAACATATAATCCTATAATTCCATCAGATTTATTTTTCAACTTAAGTTGAATTGCTAAAATAAAGAATATACAAAAGTTTAAACCAATAATCTTGTTAGAATTAAATTATAATCCTTATAATGATCCTACATGTTAAATGTTGATTATCCTTCACTTCGACGGCACCCATTTCGAATTTCCTTATGTTAGAAGTCAAATAGAAAAAATGTTTACTTCTCGGTGTTTCTGTCCAAGTGACTGTTGCAGGGTCTACTGACATGTCATCTAAGAATTTTCCTTGTTGAATATCAATGTAGAGAACTTTTTGACTTACTCTAAAACGTAGTCCAGTGATGACGCTAAAAAAAAAATATTTAGAATGAAGTTAAAGATGATTAAAATTCTGTTATACAAGGAAGGGAATGAAATTTAAATAATAAAGAATTAATTCGTCAAGCTAACTCGCTGACAAAGTATTTTCAAACAAATCAAATGAGTAAAATACGGGGTAAATAATTAATAGTAATTATGTAATATCTTTTTATATAATTATATCTTCGATTGCTCTTTTTTTGCTTGGGATGGGATGTTTAACATTTGGTTTCAGCAAGAAAGTAAAACTACTCAATTTCCAGGTTCTCCCCGGGTTCCTGAATAATACACTATTTTCGGCCAACATTCCTCCACAAAATGGCACATCGGAGTGTTCATATTCTCACACATGACGTTCGAGTTCTAGTGAAGGCTTCAACTTCTTCCTAAGCTGGGACAACAAAACGCAAATACAAGTTTTACTGCAATAGCATTGTGTTCGATAATGCTGTTTGCTCTAAAGTGTTTCCATGAAATTGACAAAAAACTACAGAATATTAGCATCAGAAATGTATCTCAAGGTTAGGCTCAGCTGGGTGAGGTGAGATCATGAGTTACATCGGTTGTTTTATCAAAAGTATTAAATAATTTCGTGATATAGAAAATCAAGTTTAAAGAAACGTATTGTCCTTTTTTTTGGCTGCCAAGAATATACAATTTATAAACGTAGAACGAAAAAACACTAAAAACTACATTTTAATAAATTCATATTTTATGCTTTGTTAGTTCTTGTCCAAGGGGGCACTTGCACCAAATCCCCCCCCCCCCATGTATCCACGCCTGCATGCATAGCGGACAAAAATGTGCAGTTGCTTTTAATACGTCTGAAGTTATAAGAACAATTATTTTCACACAAATGGGACCACGGCAGGATTTTGCAGTTTTTTGGCATTTATTTCCATTTCTATTCCGGATATAGTGGGTGTAACGTAGGACCATGTTTAGGAGTGCGGCAAATGCCCCAGACGCCTAAATTCGGACAAGAATTGATGATTCGAGATTTTTCTAATTTCAAGCAGAAATTTTTTGAGAATATTGATAGTAACTTAATCTCTCATCACTACTTCACTTCAGTTAATTTGTTCTTAAATACCGCCGTTTGTATCTAAAGGAGGGTCCACACTATGCCGATCAACATTGTTAGTTAACATTGTCGATCAAAATTCAAAATACTAGTGTATACGTCAAAAACTTTAGTAGCAACAATTTGTGCGGATTGGAATTTCCAAACGAAGGATTCAGGGTTCAAATCCTGGGAGTACCCAACTTTTTTTTAATTTTTTTTTGTGAACAATAAAGTTAAAACGATATTATTAAAATTTAATTCTTTTTCACAACAAATATTGCATTTTTCATCTAAAAATAAAATGCACGACTGGGTCGCACGTACTTGCTGTTATGTTCAAGACACTATGGGCTCTAGAAAATTGTATATAAAAACATGGAAATTATGAGAGAAAAATGTAGAGAAGCATGAAATACAACATTTAAATTGGCTAAAACAACTCTTTTGATTGTTTGAGGTGAAAAAAAATAATGCCATCTTAATTCTTAGATTCCTGAATAGTCTTACGGCGGATGCTTCTACAGAATACTCCTTATGGAAAGCAGCTAAGCGCTTAAAAAGACCACAGACACAAAACCCGCCAGTAAAATCTCAAAATGGTAAATGGGTCGGAAATCCGAAACAAAAGGCTGATCTCTTCGCTGAATATCTAGCGAATGTTTATAAGCCATTCTCAGCAAACACAGCTACAGATCCCTTACAGTTTGTTGATAGAAACGACGAATGCGAAATACCTTTTGTCACGCTCAAAGAAGTAAGAAGCATGGGACAGCATAAGTTGTCTAACAAAAAATCACCAGGGTACGATCTCATAACTGCTCAGGTTTTGAAAGAAATGCCTTTAATAGCCTTCAAGAAACTCCAATTTATAATAAACGCATGCCTTAAACTAAGATCTCATCACTGGAAAATTTTAGAAGTCATTTTTATACCTAAACAAGGTAAGCCACCAACAGAAGTAACATCTAACAGACCAATATCGCTTTTACCAATCATGGCAAAAGTTTTTGAAAAACTGCTACTGAAAAGGCTTAGTAAAATAATAGAAGAAAGAAGACTAATTCAGAGCCATCAGTTTGGATTTAGAAATAAACATTCGACGATAGACCAAGTGCATCGAATTACGGATGTTGTGGAAAAGGCACTTGAAGAAAAACAAGTATGCTCGGCTATATTCTTAGATGTTGCTCAAGCCTTTGACAAGGTTTGGCACTTGGGACTTGAGTACAAACTGCATATGGACCTTCCCAGGTAGTACTACAAAATACTGAAATCCTACGTTACGAACCGACTCTTTAGAGTACGGTTCGACCAAAATTACTCGGAACTAAAGAAAATTGAAGCCGGTGTACCACAAGGAAGTGTCCTAAGACCAACCCTGTATCTGTTATATACAAGGGATATTCCAGTGGACATCAACGCTATCATAGGGCCACCTTTGCTGATGATACTGCAATATTGGTGCCAGATAAATCCGTTACGAAGGCTACATAAAAATTGCAAAATGCAGTCGATAAAGTTAGTAATTGGACGCAGATATGGCGCATCAAACTAAACGAAACAAAATCGAAGCACATAAACTTTACAAATAAAAACATAAACAATGTTCCAATTTACTTAAACAGTACAACAGTACCTTACTCCAATACCGCCAAATACATTGGAATGACTTTGGATACAAAGCTTAAATGGAAAGGACATCAAAAAGAAAAGAGAAGAACTAAACTTGAAGTACAGAAAAATGTACTGGCTACTAGGAAAGAACTCTGACCTATCTATCCAGAACAATCTAATGTTATATAAGCAAGTATTGAAACCCGTTTGTACATATGGCATCCAACTATGGGGCTGTACAAAGAAAACAAATGCTGAACCCATCCAAAAATTCCAAAGCAAGGTCCTTCGTGGAATAATTGATGCCCCTTGGTATATAAGAAATAGCGATCTACATCGTGACCTTCAAATTGAAATGGTTACAGAAGTGGTTAAAAAACACGCTGTATCACACAACCAGCGACTGCAAAGTCATACAAACTCTGAAATGGAGACCGTCCTAAATGTACGAAACAATGTTCGAAGATTAAGAAGAACCAAGCCTCATGAGCTGATGGTCTAAAAGCTATGGGAACGTGTTATAACTTTAAACTTCCCCCAATGCGATTTAAAAATTTAGAAATAAAAATCATTTCACGATCTTTCATAGATTGGTCCTGATTCACAGGTGGTTTTAGTGCGGTAAGAGTCCCACACTACTTGGTACCGATTCTTACCGAGTGTCTTTTGAAGATTTCCATTGGATAATAAAAAAAAATCTTAATTCTTGATTGAATATCATTGTATGGGAAAAAAATTTTAAAATCGTTGGAGCGGTTTCTTAAAAAATTAATTTTTTATATATAAAATTCTTAAAACATTTTTAAGAACAAAATTTGGTATGCAAATCTTAAGTATATATTTATGTGTATACAAAAACAAAATTTGAAACAAAATTGTGAACCCGTTTTTGAGATATCGAATTTTCAAAAAACAAAATTGAAACTTTTTTAAAAATCCAAAAACTTTTTTTTTTTAATTTTGATATATGCAATATTATTTCATCTTATCTGAAATTTGTATATGGGTCAATATTTCAAAACATTGATTTTTTCACTCCAAAGTGGACCCTCGCTCAAAAGAACCTATTTTGGTAGACGAACAATTATGTCTCTTAGCAACTCTATAATAACCACTTTACAACAAGGAGTCATAACATTTGATCAAATCTAACGGTTTTTTTAGTCAGGGAAATGATACTTGTATCAGGGGAATGACAAAAATTTATATTTACTCCGTTGATTAGATGGATATTTAATTTTGCGAATGGTTTCAGGTGTGTAAAGAAAAAGAAGAACAAATACTAACATGAAAAATAGCATCCACGACTATGTTGCACGAACTTGCTCTCATGATTCAAGAATTTTGCGAGACTAAACATTTTATAGTATTAATCGTATTTTTTATGATATTTTGACCGAGAAAATGTGAAAAAATTCAAAACTACTAAAAATACTGTAAATATGTTTAAATGTTATACTATTGATTCTTCTAGAGTTACCAAAACGCAATCAATCATTATAATGAAAACTTGAAAGTCAGGGGAATGACACAAAAAATGATGTTAGGGGAATGACTCTTATATGAATGACTTTTATATTATTTTTCACGTAGGCCCTTGTAAAAGACACAGACGAGTAAAACTTTTTAATTTAGTTTAGTAAAAAACACGCGTTAGAGGAATGACAATTTCGCTTGACGAAAAACAAAATCATTGCCTTAACTTGAAATGAAAAAGACAACAATGTATTTTTGAAACCCTTACTTCAATTTTCATAAATATCAATTCTGTACCCTTAAGCATAGTTTACAGTTCCGATGCGAAAAAAAAACAAAATTTTCAAAACGATTTTCCACCTATTCTGCGCACCAAGTTGAATAATATTCAAATCGAAAAACGTTTGCTTTGGCCTAAACCACCCATTGAGTCATTAATTTACCCTTAATTGACTAGCTATAGGCCTAAAAATGGAAAATAATTATTTTTTGATGCGAAAACCATTTGCATGCAAATAATGCCTTGAGGTGAATATATTTTTTTTTTCGGAAGTATAAACCGACCATCAAAAAAAAAAATATTTTATTCACCAGACTTTTTTCGCATGCAAATCAATTGCCGGTCCATTGTTTTGCATGACATTCCATGACAGCATAGTTTTTCTTTTTGCATGAAACTGTAAACCAATCATGCAAACAATTAATTTTACATTTCACCTCAATTATTTTTGACATACGAGAATATTTGCATAGATTTTTTTTTGCGCACGGGAACTGTAAACTAGGCTTTAAACAACAAAAAAATCAGTTTTCTATTTTGAGCCTATATATATTTTTTTTAAATTTCCATTGGTGGGATAGAAATGATCAATTTATGGGGGACACTTACTTAATAGCTCCTATTTAAAAAAATAAAGCAACTAAAAATCATTTAACTATTTTTTAGTTAGGATGCATATATTATTAAAAAGACTGCATCATTAGATTTTTTGTATCGTTTTTAGTTTCGTTGCTAAAATTCAGACAGTGTGGTAAGTAGGCCTGGGGACACGTCAGGGGAATGACATTTTGGGTGTTTAAATGAAGATAGCGGGTATGATATTTTTTTTAGCTTTATTTTTTCTAGAGCGAATATTGGAACTCCTTTGTTTCAAGCCATCCAATTAACAAACTTATAATAAAATTTTGTACTTTGGTTCAAAAATGAAGGAGACTGAAATATTAATATTTTGAAATATTGACCCATATAAGAAAATTCATCTAAATCCGTTTAGCCGATAACAAGAAAATTCAAAATAAAAAATACGTTCTGTGACAGGTACTATTAATAGGTGCTAAGTGTAAAATTTTATAATTTTTAGTAGTAGATCGTACAAATTTTACTATATGAAATAAGTTGTATCAAAATCGTAGGAGTCGTTCTTAAGCAAAAAAATATTTTCCTTTGCGGTTTTATAACTTTTGTATGGAAGGTACCGTTATTTTTTCATAAATGTAATTTTTTTTCAACAAAATATTTTAGAGAGTACTTAAAAATTCAAAAAATATCTTTTCAAAAGTGTTGGTACACAAAACTATTTATATTTTTTAGAAGCTTCTGTATAAGAAAACTAATTGAAATCGCTATTACCGTTTTAAAGAAAATCAAAAATTAAAAAATGGTTCTTTGGGAGCTACCATTAATAACCATTTTTAAAAAAAAAGGAAGCTTTTACCAAAATAAATTTATTAAATTTTAAGAAAAGTTGTCGAGTCGTTTTTGAGAAAAATACAATTATGTAAAATTGCTAAAAAAAATTATATGGCAGGTACCGTTAATTTTGGCTCTGGAAAAAAATGAAAGAAACGTGTGGGCATAATCACCAAAAACCACTATGTACCAAGTTTGAAGAAAATCGATCGAGCCGTTTAGGCTGCAGACGAACAGACAGGCAGATAGACAGAATTGTGCCACCCACTTTTTTGGTGTTCTCTATCATCGTAATATCATGTTTGATTGTTATCTCAAAATTTTTGTTTGTACGAATTCAAAACCTGCCTTATACTAAAATTGATTAATAACGCACAAAACAAATGAATTATGTTCATGAAAAAATTAAAACTCTACAAATGTTTTTAATAAAATGGAATTTGTTGAACAATTTTGTCTATTGCTATCCTTTTGAATCGGGTTGCGTTCGGGTCAACAAAGTTGACTGGCATTGTCGATCAACACGTCTACACCTACTCAACACTGTTGATCAACGATGTTGATCTACACAATTCAACATAATGTGAACGCGGCTTAGTTATTACACCTAAATACTGTCTCTTGATGGAAACTCGCTTAGACCTAAAGAGACGGTTTGCTCTCAAACTGAAGTTAGTTCATTTGATTTGAAATCGTAGAGCGATGTAGTAATAATAAACCAGTCTTTTTCGCATTGTTGTTGGATTTTTGACCATGTTGCTTTTGGCGGTCTGTCAAAAGTCTGTACCTGGGCGGGGAAATGTGGACTTTCGGTAAGCCCACAAAAAACCGAACTGGTTCTTTTTACTAACAAAAGGAAAATACCAGAATTTGTCCTACCATCAATAGAAGGAACCCAACTTAGACTATCAGATCATGCCAAATATTTAGGCGTAATTCTTGACAAAAAGCTAAACTGGGGTATGAACATCAAAGAAAGAGCCAAGAAGGCCATGATCGCTTTTTACTCCTGCAACAGGATCTTTGGTAAGACCTGGGGTCCAAACCCGAAAATCATAATGTGGATGTACACGGCCATTATAAGACCGATCCTCACATATGGTAGCCTGGTTTGGTGGAGCGCGATGGATAAAGAATGTAATTATAAAACGCTTAACAAAGTTCAAAGACTAGCGTGCATAGGAATCACAGGGGCAATGAGGTCCACTCCGACTGCGGGAATGGAAACCATACTCAATCTAAGACCCCTAGATCTATTCGTACAAGAAACTGCAGCCTACGGTGCTCTAAGACTAAGCCAGACCGATAGCTGGAAAAAGAACTCTGTAGGTCATGCACAAATTATGAACAAATTTACGAAGGGGTATGTATGCACAGACTACACAACACCCCGTACAAATTTTGAAAAACCGTTTTCTGTCTCCATTCCCACAAGAGAAGAATGGGAAGCTGGTTTACAACAATCAGATACACCGATGGTAGAAATTTACACCGACGAGTCAAAGATGGATACGGGAGTAGGTGCGGGTTTCTTTTCAGAATCCCTCAATTTACCGAACTCTTATAGACTCCCTGATTATAGCAGCGTCTTCCAAGCGGAGGTTCTGGCAGTGATTAAGGCTGCCGAACAGATCTTAATGTTGGCGATACCACGGGCTGATATCACCTTTTACATTGACAGCCAGGCAGCGATTAAAGCTATCTCTGCAACAGAAATAAAATCCAAGCTGGTTTCATGCTGTCGCGAAGAGCTCAAGGTTCTTGCCACACAGCACAACATCAGACTCTGGTGGGTTCCTGGGCACTGTGGAATTCTAGGAAATGAAAAAGCAGATGAACTGGCAAGGACTGGTTCATCGTTAGATCAAAGCCCAACGGACTTCGGTGTTAAAATTCCATCCTGTGCCATTAAACAGACAATTGGTAAGAAAATAGTGGAACTTACCAATGACAGATGGAACTCACTCGCAACTTGTACCACTACAAAGAATTTGTGGCCTAGCTACAATAAGAAAAAAACGCACCATATCATAAACCTGAAAAAGAGATCCCTGAATCTTTTAATAGGAATTATCACGGGACATAATCTCTTAGGTTACCACAAGAAAAAGATGAGATTAAGTACTGAATACCTATGCAGAGGTTGCGGTGACGTAGAAGTAGAGGAGGACACCCTTTTACTTCCTAGGTCAATGTCCGGCACTCTGCAATATAAGGAAAAAAAGTTTGGGTAGCTATTTCTTCAATGATCTAGCAGAAATCTCGAAAACAACAGGCAATAACATCTCAAGTTTAATTAACTTCATCAACGCCTCTAAATGGTTCGATGCTCCATAAGGTTTCATAGGTTATATTTTTTAAGGGATGGTCCAATCCATCAGGGTACCACAATGGATCAACATTGATCTAAGTGTGACGGGAACAAGATCCACCGTCAGCCCATCAACCTAACCTAACCTAACCTTTTGGCGGTCGAGGTCGAAAGCTTGGATTATTTTCGGTTTTGACAATGTGCATTACAATATGTTTATTGTTTATATTCTGAATAAGGATTTTTTTTTGGAAAATATAAAAGATACTTACTTTCCGGGTTTGGCACTAACAATTTGCGTGGAAATAGCCATGGCATTTTTTTTGAAAGCAGGACAGAATAATGGTGAGCATCCGACATTAATGGAATACTTCCGAGTACGTAAGCCAGGCCCTGTTTTGCGGTGTCCTGAGAATTTTAGTTCTTCCCATGGCCATCTCTTACCAGTGGAAATGTACAAGTAGGGCCAGTTAGAATTAGTCGACTGTAAGTTTAGAGATCTCATTTAACGTTGTTATTACCGTTCTGAGTAAAAACAAATTTACTATTACATTAATATATACTGTCAATCCATTGGGTATATCCAAATTGCCATCGGTACATTTGCCAGCAATTTCATAATCATCATACTTTACATCTTCTTCACGTTTAAAGCATTCATAGTCTGGCAAATCAACAACTGAATAGTGTTTTCTCTGATCATAGTTCCAATCCACGAATTTAGGAAGCATGTAGGCGAATGATAAGCTTTCGAATGTTTCTCCTAAAATTGTGTTTTTATCTTGTTTCTGCATTAGAAATTATCACATAAAAAAAAACCCACCTCGCCTCAATTCAAATGTTCCACAATTTCGAATTTCTCGAGATGCTTTATCCATAGCCAATTTAGCTTTATCCATCAAAATTTTCATATCAGTTTTGTATTGATTAAGTAGTTCTAATCCAGATTCCTGCATTACAATGGCTAAAAACAATAAAAATATATGGTTTAAATTATCCAAATACATTTTGAGTTTTAAATTATTTACCATTTGCAGTGCTACTCTTCAATTTCAATTCTTTTTGATATTGCATTGCATGAGCAGATACAACCATTACATAAGCGTTAGTGAGAGTTTTAAGAATATAAATGTAAGATTTAAAAAGTTTGGTGTGTGTTGACTCTGAATGACAATAATCTCCACCATCAATCTGTAAAATAGTATTTAATAATTTTTAAGAAAGTTTTCAACATTCCTATTTTTTTAGTCATAGATATACTGGAACCGGAACATTTGTTATCATACACTTTTATTTTCTGTAAGGTACCCACCTTTTTTTTCATGTGGTATCACAATGGACCAACTCATGGTCTAAGTGTGTCAGTCTCCATGACTGGCAGCCACTTCAACCTAACCTAACCTAACCCACCTTTTTGTTTTTTGGCCTAGAATTCTTTGTTTAGTTTTTAATATCTTTTTTTCTTTGTACATATGAATGTACGAGTACTTCTATTTTACATTTTTTGAACACAACACATCAGTACCTACTTTATTAATTATATAATTACCCTAGCCATTGAATAATAATGGAAATAATGCGTGCTGTTTCTAGGGCTGGCCACGATACCAAACCAAATGATACTTTTGTAAGTATCGTCTCGGTATCGGTTAAATCGTTAAATTTCAATATCTATCGTCTCAGTATCACTATCGCTCTCGTATAACAAAATCTAGTGTCGGTATCGCTATCGGTCTCTGTATATATTTATATAGTAGGGCCGATATAGGCATACCACCCATCCCAATAAGTAAAACAAGATGCTTTAGAAAGAACAAGCTTTAGGTGGAACAATATCACCGGTTGTTTGGCAACAAAATAAATCTGGCCAATAATGGATTTAAAGCAATCTCTTTTATTGACATTTCACTGTCGAGCTGCGTACTACATAACAAAAATCACTACGAAATTTTTCGTTTACTATTTCGTTGTGTCAATTTCTGTATGAGAATTTTTGTTTCACTTCAGCTGCGTACTATGCTTAAGGTTTGTTCTCTCTAAAGCATTTTGCTTTACTTATTGCGATGACAGGTATGCCTAACTCCTCCCCAAAAGCAAGAGGCCAAAAAACTCAGGCCGACAGCACTTGCGGAACCCAGGCGCGGATCCAGGATTTCGTTCAGGGGGGGGGGCAATTTTTGTGAGTTTCCAAAATCTTGATGAGGTCTACAGAAAATTTGAGTACATTTCATACCGCTCTACACGCCTGGTCATACAAAGCAATGTGAGTTGATGAGTTCGAAATTGGAAGAAAACAAAAAATAAACTCTTTCATAACTGCTACAGTTCTCGAACAGAGGGTACTCTGAACTTTGTGAAATGATTTTTTGCGGTTTGTAGCTATAGCATGGTGTCTTTACAGCGGTTTTGAGTTCCCTCTGGATCTGCGTAACCTTACAATTATTTTCGGAAAACATAATGGTAAAGTGGTATGTCCCTATTCAGACACATGACGTTCGAGTTCGAGCGAAATTTCCAGCCTCTTCTTTAGCTGGCAACCTAACCTAACTTTGCTTGTAAAAGGCCGTTTTCGACAACGTCATCAGCGTCAAAAATGCTTTTGCAGAATGTTCTCAAACGCAAACTGCAAAAGTCTGCTGTTAGAAAAGGCAAATTCAAGTTTTACTGCATAAGCATTTTGTTCGATAATGCAGTTTGCTAAAGTCACATGTTCGAAAACATCATGTGTGGTGCAATTCTGCAGTCAAAAATCGAGTTGGAAACAAAAATATTGAGAAGCCGGATAACGTATTCATAAACGTCAAATGCGTTTGCAAGAAAATTGAAGGACGTTGATAAAAAAGATTTTGTGCAAACAAAACCATTGCATTAATTTGACAATATCTGGTATTTTAGTTGAACTAATATTATATATCGAAACCGAGATGAACCGTAGCGTTTGCTCAGATGCCTTCGTCCATCAATACAAAACCAAACTTTCCGACATTGAAATAAAACACAATGATTATAGTGGAAAATACAAAGAAAAAACCACTCCTTATTAAAAATTTCCGTCCGACCTTCTCGATTGTGACTAACTTCCGTTATACATTTCATTAACAATATACTTAGCATTCGTTAAGTTTTAATATAAATGTTTTATATAAGCTCAAAGCATCGACCACAGAGTTGCCAGACTCATGTAGTTCAATACAATAGCAATATTTGCATCGAAAAATGGCAATAATTTGACAATTGAATTGACGAAACAACTGTCCTTTCCTCAGGTATAAAAGTTCCATCCAACTTCTCTTCGGCAGTAACTGCTGTAGTCATTTCCTGGTTTCTCTCCAATCTTCTTCGTTGGGTTCGCACTCTTCGGTAGTTTAATAATATGGAACACAGAAGTTCCCAAAACACATCCCTAAAAGCGACAAAATTCTCACATCAAAAACGTATCGTATGGCTAGAACAGATATACAGCACGTCTGCAAGCATCGCTACGTACAGTGCCGAATTCGAAACACATGGGCATACTCTTAAGATGCGTATCCATTCCAGAGTAAAAAGGTGGTGAGCAGCTCTGAAGAAGTTCTCGAGAGTAAAACTCGAAAGTGGACCCAGACACAGTCATGAAATAAGCTCACCAGAGGGGTAGACAGATATCCGAGAGTCGCTCTCGAGAGTTTTCTAGTAAAAGTTCTCCCTCAATGGAAACGTAAATTTTAATATTTATCACAAAAATAACTCCATCACCCATTTAGTATGAAATTTGTTGGTATTTCTCAATAACTTTTATACATAAATGTAGTTTATTATTTTAACTTTAATAAGCTATCTTTATCCTGTAAATCCGGGCGTTTGAAGCAAAATTAGAAACTTTTGAAGGTAATTACGCGTAAATCGACGTATTTTAAAGATTTGATTTTTTTAAAATTAAAATCAACTTCAAGGTTGAAAATTTAGATGAGTGCCGCTGTCGAAATTTTCTTAACTTAACCTGGTCAGCCAGTGGCCAACGAACAACCACTCATTGCTGCAACGCTGCGCTGCCAAGAAATTTTTTTATAAACGTATAATGAAATAACCTATCTTTTTGATTAAATTTTTATTAAAGTCATATTTCATTCTTCGTTCGTTCTTGCCCAGGGGGGGGGGCAATTGCACCCATTGCCCCCCCTTGTATCCGCGCCTGGCGGGACCTGACATCGCGAAAACCGTAGAAGAAAGGCTCTCGTATGCAAGTGCAGCCTTGAGCGTCAGAATTGCTGTCCTGCCGGAAAACTACCCTCAGGTAACCTTAAATGCCGACGAGCTGTCGGCACATGAGGCATAAGCTGAAGTTCAATGGTCTGTACTACAGATCCGGTTTGCTCTTGGTTGATTGCGCTGGAACGGAAAAAGCGGATTGGCAAAGGGAGAGTGTATCATTAAAACTGAGTACTTGGAAGGGCATCAAGTTGGTCACGTGCAAGGGAGACGAAATTCGCAAGATGCACTTCATCACGTTGTTCTTGCCGAGAAGTATGGGGCAAGACGTCAAGAAATCCTTGGCGTTATTTCAAGCCCAAACCAAGGGACTTTATGTAAAGGCCTGGTAGGTTGTCAAGAGCACCGTAGAGGGCAATGGTCAGCTGCTCGTGATCACCATAGAGCATAGATAGATGCTCGATCTGTGGAGACAATACTGAGAGCAAACCACCAACTTCACTACAAGTTTGGTAAGATAAATGTCTACGGTTTACGAAAAGCCACAGGTTAAAACTATTCTTATGAACCGAAAAAGGTCACCTCCGCCCAACTCGTCCACGCTCCTCTCCTCTTAATCACAACAAGAAAATCACTAAAAAAAAGTCCAAAGGCTCGCATGCTTATGCATAACTGGAGCAATGAGAACTTGCCCTACGGCAGCAATGGGAGTTATCCTTCATCTATCCCTCTTACATGAAACCATAGCAAGCGCTGCAAAGGGAGCCATCATGAGGTTTGCCAAAGAGGGAACCGGTACTGGCAAATGCATTAGCCTCAGGGTTAGAGACTGCATCCCAAAGTCAGCGGTAACAAACCTAATTGAAATTCCAAGAGATGGCATGATTTAAAAATATAGCTTCGAGCCAAACTTCCAAACGGACTTTAGTAGCAAAAAGGAGTGAGCAGGTGAAACAGTAAACTACACTCTCAAACCCAAATGCCATCAAGTGGTACACTGATGGATCGAGAACGACAGAAAGGATTGGGGCTGGAATCTTTGGGCCTAGAACCAAACTTTTCATACCGATATTTTAATCAGTAATCATTAAATACCAAATTTCCGTCATTATTTTGAACTGCTTCGATATTAATCTACTTAAGAAATTTGATATTAAAATTCATGAACTTAAAACTTGGCATATATTTTAGATCTCATTACTTTTTTTGGCAGACTTTTTACGCACAGGTATATCAGAACTTTTGGCTCTTTTTTAACATTTATGTTTTTGTTGTGATATTATTAATAAAAATTTTTAAAAATGTGGGTAGATGCCACGCCCCTGAAAGGAAAATTCCAATTTTTCAATTTTTTTTCTTTCAAAGTAGTTCAAGCCCTACCGCTCTACCAATTTTCATCGTTCTACAACAATCAGAAGTGCTCCATATAGTTTATAACAATTTTTGAGAAAGTGGGTGGATGCCACGCCCCCTGAACTGAAACTTTCAATTTTTCGACTTTTTTCTTTCAGAATACTTCAAGCCCTACCGACCTACCAATTTTCATCGTTCCACAACAATCGGAAGTGCTCCCAGTGGCGTAGCGAGCACTTTGGGGGCCCCGTATCAAAAAATTTGTAGGGGCCCCCTTTTTCCTAACAGGGGCTCAGCCTTAGTTAGATATAAACTTTTTTACTTGTATCAGCATACCAGATAAGTTCAATTTAATATTTGATTTTGCACGGTAAAGGTGGCAAAAAACTGTTTTTATAAATATGTATCTTGAAAACGGTTAATTTGTCCAAAAGATTTAAATTCAAACTCATGAAATTATACGAAAGAAAGATTATAACACTTTTTTGTACGAGGAAACAAATTTTGAGTGTTGAAAAGATATCAATAATAATTTTGTAACGTTTGTGCACGTTTTTCCCAAAATCTGTTGCTCTATAATGAAATAGTTTAATAATCTTTCTTGTGTAGAATTCTATGAGCTTTAATTTAAATCAGCTTAATTTATGAAAAAAAATAATAGTTTTCTACATATGTATTTCCAAAAATATTTGTTTGTCACTTTACGTCAAAATCAAAGTCAAAAGTCAAATTTTGAAACGCTATAACTTTTGTACTTCAATGATAGCTCTTTATTAAGATAATAAAACTGTATGAAAATCTCTGGTTCATCAATTATTCGTTGTAAAATGAAACTCGAATGAGCTATTAGAAAACATATGCACAACTCACTCCCTCTTATGATAAAACAGTCTTTTCCTTACCTCTTCCACCAACAACTTCATTTTATAATAAGGAGATAAACCCAAAAAAGATTTGTACAAGAAATGTTGTCCATCGAAAAATGAAGTTTTGATAAGTTTTTTCAACTTAACTGGTCATGAAGGTAAAGTAAAACGGAGCTCTCCTAATTTTACCATTTTTTCGTCTAATTCTCCTGGGCCCTGACCAGCAGTCTGTTTTTTTTTTGACACCTAGGGTCGCCCTGAACTCCCCCTGAAGGAGATCTAGGTTTATTGCTGGGGCGAACTGGGGTAAAGAATAAATCTTTTGAGTGACATGAGCTCCAAAGCATTTTTTTACTTTAATAATAACAAATAGAAATAGAAAATGGAAGCTGTGGTTTGTTTCTATTGATTTGTAAAGAAAATGATGATTCTTGCTTATTTCACAATTGAGAATCCTTTTGTGTTTTTTGACAATTCTCTAGGTTAACTTCAACGATCGAACCTATTAAAATTGTGTATCGAGTGCATATCAATGAAAACCTTCTTCCACACGTTAAGTACTCTGAATCTCGGGGCCCCTATATCTCGGGGGCCCCGTATCATTGATACGGCTGATACCGCGGTAGCTACGCTACTGAGTGCTCCATACAATTTATAAGAATTTTTAAGAATGTGGGTGGATGCCACGCCCCTGAATGGAAAATTCCAATTTTCACCGTTTTACAACAATCGGAAGTGCTCCATATAATTTATAAGAATTTTAAAGAATGTGGGTGGATGCAACGCCCCCTGAATAGAAAATTGTATGCACCACAAGGCCTACGGTTGTGCGAAATTTCAAGTTTCTACGATATCGGGAAGTGCTCCATAATTTTGATGATCTGTCAGTGAATCAGTGAGTCAGTGAGTCAGTCAGCCAGTTACGGTTTTTGCGATTTTTGAAGTCCTATATCTCGGGAACTACCAATGCTAAAGGGTTGAAATTTGGTGAGCCACCTGTGTTTGATCAGCTCAGAAAATAATGCTAGTTTGAAGTTTCTGACTTTATTGGTACTAAAGTTAGAGGGGGGGTTGAAAATCGCCTGAGTTTGTTCCTGAGACATATAAAAATGATGTCAATCGGGCAGACGGCATAGCCAAGTTTATACGATTTTTGTAAAAAATATTAATGAAATTTGTATATTAAGAAAAATCAATTAATCGAAATCTATCTATCAAAGGGCACGGTAGTGCCCAGCCAAGTTCGCGGCACTACACCCTTTTTACAGGAACAAACTCAGGCGATTTTCAACCCCCCTCTAACTTCAGTACCAATAAAGTCAGAAACTTCAAATTCGGAGTATTTGCTGAACTGACCAAACACAGGTGGCTCACCAAATTTCAACTCTTTAGCATTAGTAGCTCCCAAGATATAGGACTTCAAAAATCGCAAAAACCGTAACTGACTGACTCACTGACAGATCAACAAAATTATGGAGCACTTCCCGACATCGTAGAAACTTGAAATTTCGCACAACGGTAGGCCTTGTGGTACATACAAAGGAAAAAATCGAAAATCTGCAATTTTCTATTCAGGGGGCGTGGCACCCACCCACTTTCTTAAATATTCTACAAATTATATGGAGCCTTTCCGATTGTTGTAGAACAATGAAAATTGGTAGGTCTGTAGGGTATGAGGTACTTAGAATGAAATAAAATGCACGACTGGATCGCACGTACTTGCTCTTATGTTCAAGTTGTGTGGGGCTTAAGAACTTTAAAAAATATTCAAGTAATTTTAGAAAAAGTATAAAAAGCATTTAAATCGTTCTTTTAATTGTATAAACAGCCTGATAAAAAACTTAAAGCTCAAAAAATAGTATGCCATTTGATTACTTGAAAAAATATGAATAAATGCAAAAAAAAAAATTTCAATTTCCCCTCTGGAGAGTTACAAAAAAACTTTAAGTTCAAAATTTGAAGAAAATCGCTTCAGTGGTTTAGGCTGTAGGTTCAGGTACATACAGACAGACAGACAGACAGACAGACAGACAGAATTGTGCCACCCACTTTTTTCGTGTTCTCTATCATCGTAATGTCATGTTTGATTGTTATCTCGAAAATTTTTTTTTGCACGAATCCAAAACTTGCCCTATAGTACCTATATCGCAAGTAAAAAGTGAAAAATGGGAATTTTCCATACAGGGGGCGTGGCATCCACCTACATTCTTAAAAATTCTTATAAATTATATGGAGCACTTCCGATTGTTGTAGAACGATGAAAATTGGTAGGTCGGTAGGACTTGAAGTACTTAGAAAGGAAAAAAAATCGAAAATTTGGAATTGTCCATTCAGGGGGGGGGGGGGGGTGCCGTCCACCCACTTTATCAGAATTGCTATTATTTGTATGGAGCACTTTCGGTTGTCGTAGAAACTTTGTATGAAACTTTGTAGAGCGGTAGGGTTTGACTTTCACCTGGCAAAATAAATCTTTGCAAAAAGGAGTGAAATCACAACAAAAACATAAATGTTAAAAAAGGAGCCAAGTTCTTATGTGTACAAGAAACCTTTGCGTAAAAGTCTGCCAAAAAAAGTAATGAGATCTAAAATATATGCCAAGTTTTAAGTTCATGAAGTTTAATATCAAATATCTTAAGTAAAGTAATATCGAAACAATTCCAAATCATAACAGAAATTTGGTAATTAATGATTATTGATTAAAATTTGGTGGATTTACTTGGCAAGTTTTCTCTTAAATACTTACTTAATCACAAATTTAAAATGTATGAAAACTTGACCAGTGAACCCACCAAATTTTAATCAGTAATCATTAAATACCAAATTTCTGTCATGATTTGGAATCGTTTCGATATTACTTTACTTAAGATATTTGATATTAAACTTCATGAACTTAAAACTTGGCATATATTTTAGATCTCATTACTTTTTTTGGCAGACTTTTTACGCAAAGTTTTCTTGTACACATAAGAACTTGGCTCCTTTGTTAACATTTATGTTTTTGTTGTGATCTATCTTTCTATCTATCTATCATGCATCTAAGGATAAAACACCTGGGAAACTACCAGGTGGAAGAGAGCGACCTTTCCTCCATAAAAATCCTCTAAACACTCAAATTTCTGATGTCCAATTTCATAAACAAACACTAAAATTGCTTTTATCTTAACTCCTTTACAAGGGCATTTAAAATCTTCTTAAATATAAAAGCACTTGGTGAAACTAAAAAACATCGTTTAAATGCTAAATGGCTTTTTAAATAAATAAAAGTCTTTCGTGAAATTGGCCATGATTGTGAATGTGATTATAATTTGCTAGATTTTAGTGTTTAATATCTAAAAAAAAAGTTTCGTAGCCACATTCTGTGTGGATTGGAATTTTCTGATCGATACGTCAGTATCCAACCGAAGGGTGCAGGGCTCGTATCCTGGGGGTACCCAACTTTTTTTTTTGTTAACCAATAAAGTTAAAACGATATTATTAACATCACTTATTCCCAACAAATATTCGATTTTTCATCAAATAATAATTAATTCATAACGCACAAATTCAATAAATTATGTTTATGAAATTAGAACCCTACAAAGGAACAAATAAAATGGAATTAGTATGATACTAGTTAGTAAAATAACAAAAAAAAAGGTTTTAAAAATTTGGAAGAGCTAGCAATTTACTAAATATTTAGAAGATTATAAATTTGTATCTTGCTAAGCCCTTAACAAAATGCTGTTTAAAATTTTGCGCCAATGTGTTTTAGTTAAATAGATACTTACCTCAATGCTTTCCTTATTCAATATGAAATCAAAGAATAATTTTACATTTCCTTGAGCAGGCATTGTACCTTTGGGTTCGATGTACTTGCTGACAAATGATCTAAGAATTTGCCTATAATCAGTATAGTAATTCAACATGGCGTTCATTCTTGATTTTTTCGCTATTCCTGTAATGTTTGGATTTAAAATAATTTTCATGCTATCATCAAATGCTGCACGAAGAGTGTCAAGATCATTGCGCATATTCTCAAACATTTCGTGCGATTCAATTTCGTAAGTAAGTATTCTTTGCGATTCTTGAACGTGGGTATCGACAGTTTTTATTGCATCAGCAATTTTCGCTTGCGACTCCAAAAAATCGGCTTTTGTTAGAGGATCTTCTTTATCGCCTGTGAATATCTTGGCCGACAGTTGCATTAAGCCTAGAAGACCAACCATCGCAGGTCCACACGGTCCTAGTGAGATCAAACCTGCAATAGTAGTCATATATGCGATAGTATCAATTACAGCATCTTTGCTGACGTCTCCTGAATCTGTTTGCTTGACCACGTTTGCCAGAAGTACACAAAGCCACAGCATCGGAACACAATATTTAGTGTACTTCATTTTGGAAATACCTTAACTACGTACTGTTGTAGCACTAGATATGCACTTATCTGCGAGAGTTTTGCGATGTAACTATAAATTATTTTTGAAATTATACTTGATACTTGAACTGGCTTAAGTAGTATATTCGCACTAGTCTGTGAGAGTTTTGAGACGGAACTGTAAATGATTGTTCAAAACAGCGGTATATATGTTTTTTTTTTGAGTGAGCAAATTCATAATTCTATTTATTTGTACAAGTGTCAAATCGACAGTTCTTTAATATTTGTTTTATTTTTGTTTTGTTTTTTTGTGAATTCAATCTAATGCATGATACTAAACAACTGATACACAAACATACAATTGAAATTAAAAATTTGAAAAATGCGTTACAATCAGCCAGAACAGCCATAGCCTACCAAATTCACCCATGTGTTTCGGAGGGAAACTATTTCACTATATTTTTGGACACTAAGCCGAATTTGACAATTTTACAATTGAATTTTTTTGTTTAAAATTAAATTTTTTATCGAAATGGATAGCTCAAAAAATTTCATAAAGAATTTTAGCAGGAAGAGTTAACAAAAACCAACATACAAAAAATAAAAAAATCAATGTTTTTTAAAATTTATTTTTCTAAATAGCGCATAACTTTTTTCCGAGTGAAGATACACTCAAGACATACTGAAACAAAGCAACGTAGAGTTTTAAAGCCTTAATTTGAATAATGAATAATATCGTTAAGAACCCATGTTATTTGAAAACTGACAGAGATATAGCAATTTAAGCTTTACCATTTCCTCTCATTTTTTGCAGTCTTTTGCCCGAAAGCCTATTTTTTGGTACTTTATTACAAATTTATTATTCCTAGCACTTAGTACCAAATCTTTTATTAATCGGACCAGCCATTTGGTCTGTAGGTCTGAAAGCAGCCGAAAAACTTAATTGCGAACTTTCATACTTTTTAAGTATTCTCTTAAGTCTTAATATCATATTTTATCAAAATATTGATTTCAAAAATTTTTACGAATGTGAAATTTGCCATATCGTACCGAAAAAGGGACTTTCGGGCCAAAACTGTGAAAAATCATAAGAAATGGTAAAGTTTGAATGGGCATATCTCTGTCAATTTTCAACAAATATTACTTTTTGAAAATACCATATTAAAGCATTTTAGTCTCTACTTTATCTTGTCTATGCATATCTTGACCCTATCTTTGCTTCAAAAAAGTTATACACAATTTATTAGAAAATTTAGAGATCCTTGATTTTTTTATTTCTTTTAAGATGGTTTTTGTTTACTTTTTCTGCTTAAATTTTTTATAAAATTTTTTGAACTATCTATTTCAATAGAAAATTTAATTTTCAACAAAAAATTTTAAATGTAAAATTGTCAAATTCGGCTTTTTCGAGTTATACCAAAAATATTGAAAAGTGGCCAGTGTGACCATTCTCTCAGAAACGTATGAGTGAATTTAGTAGCATTTTCGGTTTTAAGCATATGTTTATTTGCCAAACAAACATATTCAATAATAAAAACCCTTGCACGTAATTGTTCTTTTATACCCCTCATTTTCCGCTCTATTCAGTAGGCTACATAGGAGAGTCTACAAAAACTACAAAAAAGTTGATTTTTCAAAATTAAAAATTGAAAAGTGAAATTTTTCCAGACAAAAACTTAATTCTCAATTCAGATTCTGTTTTTATTATTCCACACATTTTGGCTATGCCTTTGACATTAGTTCAATTTTTCTGTGAATGCAAACTAGGGAAGGTATGAATGAATCGCTAATCGGAACCATGAACCCCTGGGTGTGATTCGGAGGTATTAAATGCTAACGGTGCATGAAATTGATACAAAATTACGTTAGCAAAGCTGATGTTTTGATATGTGTTAAGGAAAGTTATGTTGAACTTATTTTGACACATTGCTGGACACCTACAGTGGGACCCAAATTTAAGGTACCAACAAATTGCGAAAATTGCGTTATAGTATCAAAGCTGAATTATGTTCTTAGGGCAACTGTTACTACAATGTAGGTATTTCCTAACTTGCCAGGCACCTACAGTGGGTCATAGTTTCAGTCAGATACCTTTAAAGTTTTCAAAAAAAAAAAAAAATATTTTAATCTACAATAAGGTTAAAACTTAAAATAAAATCAATCACCTTTCTATCATTGATGTCAGAAAAGTGACACGTGCACCACTGTCCTCTCTCACAGGCTTAGCTTCTGAGTTTTATTTGAATTATATTTTGAGGTACAAAAGCAACCATTTATTTTGTAACGATTTTTGTGCTTCATTAACTTGAGAACTCGACTTTAATTCTTTAATCTTCGTTCTAAAACGTTGTTTACATTATTTTTGGTCTATGTTTTGTGTTTGATTAAAAAGTTCAAAAACAAAATCGAAACAGGAGTTGCTCAAGTGTAGGCAAATGCAAACAAGAATGTATTTATTTAGCGTATACACGCGTGCACAATGCTATTTTTTTTCTGCAAAATAAAACCTTTGTTTTGCAGACAAAAACCATTGTTTTTAGTCATTATTTAATGTTAAATATTAAACAGCCTTGTTTAGGATTGTCTTAAAATGTATTTCTGAATTTGTTTTGTAATATAAGTTTGCTTGCGGTTTTAAACATTATTGGTTGTATTTGTATTGGTTTTGTAAATTAAAGACTTATTAATATTTTAAATGATATGCTTAAATCTTATAGTTACATACACCTACATATTTGTTTTTTGCTTAAATTGCTTTACTGTTTCTGTTGGTTAGGTAAGGAATATTTGCGTTTATGATTCAAAATAGATTTTCATGGCCTATAATTGGCATTTCGTCCGGCTTACTCACTTGGACTCATCAGTCATATAGTGAGGGCCTTGTCATACGCAATTTGTATTAAGTTTAGTTGAAATAAATCAGCCTACTTCGCTGATTTATTTCAGTATTTAATAAATTAGTATTATAAAACCTTCTTATATAGAAAGTGTGCCTGGCCCTGGGCAAAAAAAAAACTTCCAGCTTAATGATTATAGGAATTCTAATCTTATTGGGTATAGTTTCCAGTGGTTTTTGGTAAAAAAATCCCCGTAAGTTGAACTTAATTTAATGCAAATAACGTATAATAATTTGAACGAAGAAGCAAGGCGTAGTCTTATATCCTGGGCGCCCATTTCTGCAAGAATAATGACAGCAAGGTTCCGTTCAAAAATTCGCAACGTCACAATAATTCAGTGCTACGCCCCCACAAATGAAGCGACCGAGGAAGACAAAACCGCTTTCTACACTCATCTTAACTCAGTTTACAGTGGTGTTCCAAGAGCCGACATCATAATTGTCATGGGAGATCTCAATGCCCAAGTCGGATCAGACAACTACGGTCTGGAACGCGTCATGGGGAAAAATGGCTTGGGGTCACGAAATGAAAATGGCGATTTGCTGGTCGATTTTTGTAACGCTAATCGTCTTGTACTGGGTGGAACTGTGTTTAAACATAAGACTTGCAACAAAATCACCTGGGTACATCCGGATGGTCAAACTGAAAACCAAATTGACCACATCATGATTCAGCAGCGATGGAGGAAGTCAATGTGCGATGTTCGGAGCATAAGAAATGCCGACATTGGAAGCGACCATCATTTGGTTCTCATGAGTCTCAAGCTACGAACGGCAGCTGTACAACGTCAATCACAGGGTGCAGCAAGGAATTCGAAGTTCAATACAAATGCTTTAAGTGATCCCAACATATGTCGTAACTATGTCACCAACCTTAACGACAGAGCTTCGTCATTAAATGGAATACAACATTCAACAATTGATGAGATGTGGGGTGATATAAAAAGTGTTTTTATGGATGCTGGATCCGAAACTGTACCCAAGCAGTCGAGAGTTAGAGACTCTTGGATATCCCAAGACACCTGGGATAAAATCGAGCTTCGCAAATCGTTGAAGATGCAAATAAATGCCGAAGCAGATGCTCAACGAAAGGCTGAATTGCGAAGAGAGTATCGCTTAGCACATAAGATGGTCTATCGCTGTGTGAGACGAGACAAGAGGGTGAGGTTAGACGGTCTCGCAGAAAATGCGGAAAACGCTGCAAGAAGAGGAGACATGAGGGAATTGTACCAAATATCCAAGGAAGTTGTCGGGAAGAAAACCAACACCAATCATCCTGTAATGGATGTGGATGGTACACTTTTGGTATCAATCGAAGATCAGCTGCGCAGGTGGAAGGAGCACTTTTGTGCCTTGCTTAATGAGGATTCTGTCGAGCAGAGTGCTGAAGTGCCCCAGCTTAACGAGATGCGTAGATCATATAGGGGTATTGACATCGAGCCCCCTACAGTACTGGAAATTCAATCTTCGATAAATCTTCTCAAAAACAACAAAGCAGCTGGACTTGATGGTATACCAGCCGAGTTCCTGAAAGCTGACCCTGTCAGAACGGCTAGTATTCTACACCCGTTGATACAAGCTGTGTGGGAAAATGAAATCTATCCCAGCGACTGGAAGGATGGTGTAATTGTTAAGTTGCCAAAGAAAGGTGATCTTAAGAATTGCAACAATTGGCGAGGTATTACAGTTTTGTCCGTTTTTCCAAAATTAATGGCAACCATCATTCTGGAGCGGATAAAGGTTAGAATCGAGTCTACACTCAAGAGGCATCAAGCTGGTTTCCGCAGTGGGCGGTCTTGTGTCGACCATATCAACACTCTGCGTATCGTTCTTGAGCAGTCTGCGGAGTTTCAATCACCGCTTTACCTCATGTTCGTGGATTTTGAGAAGGCCTTTGACCGAGTCAACCGTGAATGTATATGGAGATCACTTCTTGGTAGAGGAATTCCCCCAAAAATTGTTGCCATTATAAGAGAGTCCTATAACAACGCAAGATGCTTTGTTTTACACAATGGGCAGCTATCCGACTCTTTCGAAGTGCGGCAGGGTGTGAGACAGGGAGATGTTCTATCGCCAATTCTCTTTCTACTGGCGATTGACGATGTCTTGACGGCCAGCGTTGGAACATCAGAGAGGCAGGGCATCCAATGGAGACCGTTTGAAAGGCTTAGCCACTTAGACTATGCCGATGATATATGTCTCTTGGCAAATAACATCAGCGGGCTGAACGGGATGTGTCAAGCTCTGAAGTTAAAAGGAGAGGCGAGTGGTCTTAAAATAAATAGCAAAAAGACAAAAATAATGCTCACAGGCCGCTCCACACATCAGCGTATTTTAATACAGGAGACGCCAGTTGAAGAGGTTGAACAATTTAACTACCTTGGAAGTATTGTTTCAGCAAATGGTGGTACTGATCTGGACGTTCAAAGTAGAATAAATAAAGCTCGCGCAGCCTTCGGTTCTCTCTCCCAAATTTGGAACTCATGTCAAATCTCCTTGCGCACAAAGTTGAGATTCTTCGAATCCAATGTCAAATCCGTGCTGTTATATGCTTGCGAAACCTGGAAAGTCACGACTACCATCTCAAAGAAATTGCAGGCTTTTGTGAACCGTTGTCTACGCCATATTCTAAAAATTCGCTGGCCACAAATTATATCAAACGAGGAATTGTGGCGCAGGACAAGCCAGGAGCGGCTGGACGTTGACATAAGAAAGCGTAAATGGCAATGGATTGGTCACACACTGAGGAAACCAAACGATGAAATTGCAAAGCAGTCTTTTGAATGGAATCCTCAGGGTGCACGGCGGGTTGGAAGACCAAGAACAACATGGAAATCAACAGTTCTAGCAGAAGCAGACTCCCAGAGAAAGACGTGGCCACAGTTAAAATATCTATCTGCAGACCGAGAAGGATGGAAACGATTTGTTGGCGCCCTATGCCCCAACCGGGGTTACAGGACTTGATGATGATGAACGTATAACAAGGCCCTCACTATGTTACTGATGAGACCTGCTCAGAAGAAAAAAGCATAAATAAGATAAATAAATAAATTGGGTGGCGCAACAGCTCGTGGAGAACCAGGGCCTAGTGACTTACAACTCTCAACCATTCCTGTGGGCGTGTTGTTGGCAGGAATGGAGGGGACCTACAGTTTTTTGCCGAGTCCGAACTGCTGAATGAGGCACTTTTTCATGACAAGTATACTCTTGGAGGATTTGTCAGTTGCTCGCAAGAGGCAGTACGTCGGATAAAACATTTCTGTTTTTAGGTGGCACGGCTGGGAATCGAACCCACAACTTCGGCATGACAGAAGAAAAAGCATCCGCAGCCTTAGCTCAAGTATTTCGAAGAGTCTAGCACCGCCACCAAAACCTTTCGGTTCTACACAACAGCCAAGCAACGGCCATCTGATTATAGGACTGGCACGCAAGCTCTTCTAAACCAGTGGCGATTTCTGGTCTTGAGATCTGGGTTGGCTACGAATAATCTTTTGATCAAAGCTGAATGTAATAAAAGCAATCATTTTTAATTTTTTTCCTCTATAATGAGTTTTAATTCAACTTATTTATCTATACCTACATATGTAAAATCCAGTCGTCACTCTATTTTCAAAAAAATTTCGAGAATCGGTTCCTAAAAATGTTCACTTTTCTTATCTTCGACAACATTTCTTTCTCTATTGACACATTTGTCCAAATTTTTACATATATTTAAACACTTTGAAAAATAAGGATAAAATTATTGTAAATATAGTAAAAAAACATGCTTTTAAGCCTTTCGAAGCCTCTCAGGTACTCAAATTTTATGAAAATGTAACCTGTAAACTGTAACGCTCTAAAAAATTGAGGATTACTGGCCGAACAGAATGGTGTAGCTGTAGTTGTCGCGTGTAGCACTGTCAAATTAGCAAGATACAAAAATAGTATATACAGTGCCACAATGAGAAGCTGTTAATGTAGCAAGGAATGTATGGTGTAGCACAAGTTAAACTAAATCCAACTCTTGCTACCAGCTGCAGCTACGTTCATTCTGTTCAAGGGGTTAATTTCGCTAGACACCTTATTTTTAAAAATCAAAGCAACTAATAGCAAATTTAATGCAGTTGGATCGACAATTTTTGATTTTATTTGGTTTCTACGGCTACCTTGTACAGCAATGTTCCATATATCAAATTCCTTATTAGGATTGGTGAAATAGAATTTTGAAAAATTAAATCCATTTTGTGGACTTGGTTGATAAATATAAGCCATATAGTTTGCCAAAAGGGGGATTAATTTAGTAGTTTTTAATGTGAGACTTTTTTAAAAACACATTTTTGATATTTTACTTCCAATTGAGCTTTATAATTTAGATATTTCTGATTTCTTAAGACAAATACTAAATCATAAATAAGGTGTTATGTATTTTTCAGGTATACGTTCTCGAAAAGCATATATTTATAGTATATATGCCCTAAGTTTGTTTCCCCCTAAAATTTCTTGTGAAGTTTTTTATAATTTTGTTTGGCTGAAAATAATTTAAATTATTATAATCCATTATTTTACACCTCATTTTGGAATATTAAAAAAGTTACCAATCTTGATAAGTTACATTTATACTGAATTCTTTCAATTATTTTCATATGCAAAAATTAAAGGTATTTTTTTTGTACATTTTTTCTTGGCTTTTCCGTGGTTTACAATGATGTATGATACATTAAAATAAAAGTATTTTTAATTATTAATCGAAAAAAATCTGATTCATTAAAATCCGTTGGTAATTAAAAAAGTAATAAACGTTTAAGTGAGGCCGGAAAAATGTACAACCAAGCATGGTTTAAATGTATTAAATTCAAATAATATTTAATTCCTGCTCTGGTGTTGGATATACAACTTTGTGATTACCTACATATATTTAGTCTTTATACTAAATTTAAATACTTGATTAAAATTTTTTTTCTATGTTCAATATTTATATGAAATTTTTAGATATAAATGCCATTAAGTAGGTGTAAGAAAACATTACTTCAAATAGTTTTTACATTTTTTTCATAGTTACCATGTAAAAAATAATAATTTTTTTTTATAAATCTAACGATTATCTTACTGCAAATTTGTTTGAGTAATCATTATAGCCCAGTCAAATTAGGAAATCAAATCGCATTTTTCGATGGACAAAATTTTTTGTATGGAATCTGTTTGGCTACGTCTCCTGATCATAAAAACGAGTTTTTGGGATTTTTGAGGTTAGGGAAGACCCACCATCTTTAAAAAGAGATTGGTTTTGTTTTTATGCAATAACTCGCTTGCATTTTATTTTACAACAAAACATCCTAGAACAATCTTGTAGAAGATAAAATTACCTATAAAATAAGCTATCAACGACCTCTGTAGGTGGTTTCATTTTTGAGATATAATGGACCAATGTTCCGCTATGGGTTGTGTTTTGGGGGTGGTATGACTTTTCTTGAGTTATCTAGGTAACCGTTGATTTTTTTGGATGATGCTTATAGAATCATTTTCAGTTCTTGAATCGACCTATAAAATGAGCCGTCGATCGATATCATCGGCCACGAATTGTGCGAGTTATCCAGTTCATAGGATCACACTTTATGAGTAGAGAGAAAAACATAAATATATTTTTTTCGAAAATGTTTATCCGGTGAATCATACAAAAACTATTACTTAAAATGTTGTCCATAGTAATGATAACAATTTAACATACATGGTACGTGGAGTTGCATCCGCACCACACAGAAAGTTGTAAAGCAGCCGGGAAACTTAAGACATACCTACATTTCTTGTTGTTGAAAACTGAGTTATCTTTTCTCGATCTAAATGTAAACCGAAGGTATTGCATGCAATTTCACAGGTGTTACCTAAAAAAACTCAACAAGATTTCAAATTTATTGATTGGTATTCTTTTATAAAAAATCAATTTTTATTAATTTTCGAATCTGAAAATATGTTTAACTCGTTGTAATTTAAATTTGGTTGCTTAGTTTCAAATTAAAATCCTTACAACTCAAATATATTGTACAATACGAATAATTACTTTTTTCAAATAACTATCCCTTCTATTAAACTTTTTTTTGTTAATCAAATAAGCTAATTTAATTGAAGCCACTCAGGCTGACGGCATGATTTGCCATGTCTGTATGTATTCAAGATGTAAATTATAATCACAGAAATGTAAAATTGTTTTTTGGTTGAATAAAAATCTAATCTAATCTCTCTCTAAATCTCAAAACACCAGTGCTCAGACTAAAAACTGAACTAAACTTGCTTTCGAAAACATTTGGGCAAAAATTTGGATTATTGAGTTTTCAAAGAAAAAACAAGATGCTTCCTCTGTCAGCGATGACAACAAGCATCAATATAAACTCATCTCCCGTAGCAGTTGACCCGTTTTTGCTATTTCAAAGAAAGTGCACCACGCAGAAGTCCCTCGATGACATGGAAAAATGTTTTCAATACGAACTTGCCCCGTACCCGTTGGCTCTCTTCACGGAAGAAGGTATGAGAAAAGGTACCAAGTCAACATTATACGATGCATTTTCACCGCTGGCGCTGCTCGAAAACGAAATTTGTCATCTAAACGATATGTAATTTGTGATACACGGAGGATTCCTTCTACATAAAGTTGTATGGGATTTCAATACAAAACCTACTTTCGGTGACATTTGTCAAAAATATATATAGTACGTTGAAAACCACTATGGTTTCAATGCCACCATTATCTTTGACGGATATTCCGATGTTCCTGGAATTGCAGGTACCAAGACATGGGAAAGATTCCGCAGAACAACAAAAAAAAGATCTGTTGATCTGAATTTTAATGCTGACAACAACAGCCCAAGAACCATTCCTTGCCAACGAACAAAACAAAAACAAGTTCATCCAACTCCTAAGACATAAACTTCAAGACACAGGTTATTCAGTTTTTCAGGACAAAAGTGATGCTGATAGCTGATTTGCTTATTATCACTACAGCCATTAAGCAGTCTTGTCTGCATGAAACTGTTACAATCGTTTCCGAGGACATTGATATTCTTGTTTTGTTGACTGAACATGGAAAACATCATGCGAATGTTTTTCTTCGGAAACCCAAAAAATCACACGCACCAGAGAAATGGTTTTCGACAAAAAGAATAAAATGTGACACAATTGTATCAGACAACATTTTATTCTTACACGCTATATCGGGATGTGACACAACGTTAGCAACGTACTTCGCTGAGAAATTGAAATTCGTTACCACAATGGAAAAATATGCTGGCAACCTTGCTACAGAAGTGGAAATTTTTAAACGAAAAGTCGCTGGCCCAGAAGAACTTATTGTGGCAGGGGAAAAATTCTTCATGGCGCTCTATGGTGGAGGCAAGACAACTTCAATTGACGAACTTCATTATAAAAAATTTACGAAGTCTGTGGCAAAAACGAAAAACAATTTATGTTCACTTTCCCCCACAAAAGATGCGCTACGACAGCATATATTTCGGACGTATCACCAGGTACAAACGTGGTTAGGAAACGACCAGGATCCGGAAAAGTGGGGTTGGAAAACAAATACAAAAATGTATGTTCCTGTGATGACCACCAAGGAACCAGCTCCTTCCGAAATAATGAAGGTTATTTCTTGTTCCTGCGCATCAAAATGTGGAGCGGCTTATGGATGTCGCAAAGCGGGTTTAAAATGTTCCGCCGTCTGTGCACACTGCAGCGGTGAAACTTGCAGCAACATCCCCAAATGTATTACAATTGCTGAAGATTATTGCGAAGATGAAAGAACCCTGCTCTTGCAGATTCATAACGATGAAATGACACCAAACGAAACGATTTTTGAAGCTGATGTATGCGATGATGAAATGCTACCAGGACCTTTAAAAATCTCAAAATATTCCCCTTAATATTTTTGTCTCCCCTTCAAATACTTTCACAGAGAAAACTTAATGTAAAATACACTTTACCTTTTTTTTATCATTTTTTCAAATTATTCTGTTAATAAAAACCAATCAATAAATTTGAAATTCAATTAAGTTTTTCTTCGTAGTACCTAAGAAACCGCATGCAATACCTTTTACATTTGGATTGAAAAAAGATAACTCAGTTTTCAACAACAAGAAATGTAGGTGGCTTTACAACCTTATGTGTGGTGCGGATGCAAATCCACGTACCATGTATGTTAAATTGTTATCATTACTATGGACAACATTTTAATTAATAGTTTTTTTGTACGATTCACGGGATAAACATTTTCGAAAAAAAAAATATATTTATGTTTTTCTCCTTACTCATAAAGTGTGATCCTATGAATTGGATAACTCGCACAATTCGTGGCCGATGATATCGATCGATGGCTCATTTTATAGGTTGATATATGAACTGAAAATGATTCTAAGAGCATCATCCAAAAGAATCAACGGTTACCTAGATAACTCAAGAAAAGTCATACCACCCCCAAAACACAACCCATAGGGGAACATTGGTCCGTTATATCTCAAAAATGAAACCCCCTACAGAAGTCGTTGAAAGCTTATTTTATAGGTAATTTTATCTTCTACAAGATTGTTCTAGGACGTTTTGTTGTAAAATAAAATGCAAGCGAGTTATTGCATAAAAACAAAACCAATCTCTTTTTCAAGATGGCGGGTCTTCCCTAACCTCAAAAATCCCAAAAACTCGTTTTTATGATCAGGAGACGTAGCCAAACAGATTCCATAAACAAAATTTTGTCCATCGAAAAATGCGATTTGATGCCCTTTTTTTGACTAATTTGACTGGGCTATAATGAAGCTATGTCGATCAGTTTTTAAATTAAAATGCATTTTATTTGTAAAAAATAATTTAAAAAATTTTAGCACCGCTCATTTGGGTTTGATGGTAAAACATTGTATAACATAATCTTAGAAGAGAAAATAAGCAAAAAATAAGTATTTTTTGTTTTTTTCAAATTGTGAAATTTTTCATCACCTTTTGAATTTAGAATGCTGCAAATCGAATTGAAGGCAGACTTAATCACCCCTTTAGTATGAAATTTTTTACCCCTTTCCAATGATTTTTTCACACAATGTAGCGTGTCATTTTGGCTTTATTTAAAGACCTTAACCTTGAAGATCAAATGAGTAGAATGGGAGTTATGATTTTTTTCAAGTTAACCATATAAAATTCGAACTACAATATTTGCTTCAGATAACTAGGTTCTCTACTGGTGGGTACTGGTCTGGTCGGCAATCAACTCACATTTTTCTACCCAGGCGTTGGCTCTTTCAATAGAGCCAACCTGTTTGGGTATTTTTGTGGGTCTGTTCTTAAAGATAGAGTGACACAGCACATCGGGAATAAATACATAGTTTGTATGAGATTTGTTGGCGCAAATTTTTGTAGCCAACACGGCCAATATTGAAAGAAAAATAATATTAAAAGAGATTCCTACTTTGTATGGGATTAATATAGGACGTTAGGGGTTGCCGTGAATGGCTCGATTTAAATAGGTTTTGCTGGTTTTATAACATAACATAATAAGATATTTTATTCTCAAGTTTTAATACAAACAAATTGTTTGTAGTACGTGTATTTAAGACGAAATTTTAGGGTTTGCGCAGCCAACCTAGCCAACTGAGAGGAATCGCCACTGTTCTAAATAGCGAAGGGAACCTAGTCACCGAAGCACAGGGAATTGTAGACGTGTTTAAGCAGCATTTCCAGCAGCTGCTTAAGGGATATTATGTAGAGAAGGTGACAGGGGAACAAAGAAGCATAAGACCAGTCAATGAAGACCCAGTCCCAGCACTCAGTACTGATGAGGTTAAGAAAGCCATCGACAAGCTTAATAACAACAAATCCGCAAGCTCGGATGGCCTACCTGTGAAACTCTTCAAGTATGGAGGAAGAGTATCTAGTAGCATGTTGAGCAATTCTTCGCAAGAGTTGTTCCATGATCCATATCAGAATTTTTCATGCAGCTAGGCATCATTGTATTTGAAGATAAGATTTTTTCAAGTCTAGAAATTTCATGGAGTTTCATCTATATTGCTACAGAAAATTCTCCAGGAGGATCTCTTTGACTTCCGCAAAGCATGGGTGCATGCACCGGCTCATCAAAAACGTGTGGGAGGAGGAAAGTATGCCCGATGACAGGTCAAATAGCTCCATATGCCCAATCTACAAAAAAGGCGATCCTATGTCCTGCAAGAACTAAAGAAGCATATCCCAACTAAATGTTGCCTACAAGATCCTATCCAACGTACTAGGTGAGCGTCTAAAACCTTTCTGCAACTCTATGATCGGCACGTACCAGTGTGGCTTCAGGTCAGGCAGATCAACGATAGACCAAATATTCACATTGAGGCAAATCATGGAAAAGATGAACAGGCGAAACGCGTTGGTCTTGAAGTGAATGAGGACAAAACAAAGTATATGCTATCAACAAACAAACCCTCATATGTCCATCACCTAGGACAAAACGTCACTGTTGGTTGCAGTAATTTCGAGGCTGTCAAGGAGTTCACCTACCTCGGAAAAAACATCAGTTCCACGAACGACACCTTAGTGGAAATCCGACAAAGAATAATCCTAGCAAACCGCTGCTACTTCAGTTTGGCCAAACAAATGGGTTCGAAACGCTTATTTTAGCAGTTCTACTCTACGGCGGCGGGCGCCGAGTGCTGGGCTATAAGTAAAAAAGGGGAATTGACACTGGGCACTTTTGAGAGAAAAATTCTTCGGCGGATATTTGGTCCTATATGCGAAGAGAGCGATTAGAGGAGAAGATTTAATCGTGAATTGTTCGAGCTGTACCAAGATGTGGATGTAGTTCAAAGAGCCAAAATACATCGACTACACTGGCTCGGCCACATCGAGCGCATGGACAACAACGCACCCAGTCAAGAAAATCTTCGAATCCCAGCCCCCAGGTTCGAGACGACCAGGAAGACCGAACTTCCGCTAGAGAGACTAGGTGGTTCCAGAGTAAGAGCGCTTGGTCCCGCCGACTGGAGGGAGCTTGCGAGGGACCGTAACCGATGGAAGACGGCAATATTTCAGACACCCTGCATGGATCGGGAGTCAGATAAGTAAGTAAGTATTTGTGATTTGGTTAATAGAACTTACGACATCAAATCCGTGGCGGTCGGGAAGAATCAGGTAACTCAAACACAAAAAAAATGTATAAGGTCGGGGTCAAAGATTAATAACATTGACAAGTTCTGAATTATGTCAAAACATCATGTGTTTTAAAATATATAAGGAAAGTATTAGATAAAACCAAAATTTTGTTAAATATTGTTTACTATTTATTTAAGAATTTTTTAAAAATAAAAATTCGCTACAGGTATCTCGACTTATACCTGGTTCTTCACGACGGCCATGGAAATAATTACCAGGAAAATGAGTATCTAGTAGCATGTTGAGCAATTCTTCGCAAGAGTTGTTCCATGATCCATATCAGAATTTTTCATGCAGCTAGGCATCATTGTATTTGAAGAGAAGATTTTTTCAAGTCTAGAAACTTCATGGAGTTTCATCTATATTGCTACAGAAAATTCTCCAGGAGGATCTCTTTGACTTCCGCAAAGCTTTTTTATATAATTAAAAGATTTCCAACCCGACACATCTCGAGTGATTTACGCCTGATTGAAGCATTTTCGACAATCTTTCCTGAGTGATTCAAGGCCTGAATGCCACCAACGTGGCTTCTTTTTCTCCCTTAAGAGCTATTATGCGAGATCATTGACCTAAGCTCATTAATTTTGGAAGGATTTAAAAGATTAAGTTTTAAAAAAGTTTTTAATGTTATCCTATTTAATCTTAAGGGTTTCAAAATCCTAAGTGGATAGGAGGTTCATAATTTTGACGGAATTGAATGTAGGTATCTGTGATCAGAGAATAAGTTTTCATTAGATACTTTCCAATTCGATATCTTCTGATCGAATAGTGTCTTGAGACAAGAGTTATATCCAATACTTCCTGTCGGTTTTTTCTAATGAAGGTAGGTTCATTGTCAAAATTACTTACTAAAGGTTAAAATTTTAAATAAAATCAAAAAGAGACACACCTTTCTATCATTGATGTCAGAAAAGTGATGAATGCACCAGGGTCGTCTTTCACAGACTCAGCTTTGGAGTTTTATTTGTATTATATTATGTGGTACAAAAAGCAACCATTTATTTTGTATCGATTTTTGTGCTTAATTGATTGAGAACTCGACTTTAATTCATGAATCTACGTTATAAAACGTTGTTTACATTATTTTTGGTTTATGTTTTGTGTTTGATTAAAAAGTTCAAAAACAAAATCGAAACAGTAGGAGTTGCTCAAGTGTAGACAACAAAAATGTTGTTATTTAGCGTATACACGCGAGTTAATGCCAGCAAGCATTATAAACCATGAACTAAAAGAAATCATTCATTCCAGGAAGTCATATCTAAATATAGACTTCATCATCAAGCGACAAACAATAGACAATCGTCTACATGAGAAAGGTCACGTAGTCCCATTCAAACATTAAACATAATATAATGAGCAGCAGGAATATAAGAAAGTAACTTCTAGATGTTCCAAGAAAGGTAATTAAATACAGATAGTAAGAACAAAGAAGCTTATCTTTTGCAAGCAATGATAATAATAAAATAAAAAGTAATTAAAAACATGGATGTTCAAAGGGTAGACACGGTGCATTCAAGAGGACATAAGCGTCCACAAGCTTTTTTTTCAAAACGAACCTCTGTCTGTCAACTCCTACTCTCACCTCCCCGCGGTGAACATCGGGTGCCTAGTACCTTTAACTGAAGATGGGGTTCAAATCCCTGTGGACGGTTTTAGGGGGCAGCAAACGAGGGGGGGGGGGGGGGGAGGAGTGTTCTCACTAAGGCACTTCTCCTCTATCCAGGCGGCAGCGGAAGAATTCTCAAGATGGAATCAACGTTGGCGTCTACAGTTCCAGTTAGGCTGAACTACTTAGTGAACACCTTATACGGGCTTATACGACATATTCCGAGCTCAGGCCTATAAGGAGCGGTTAGTCCGGCTCCCTGCCCTTGGAGTTATATTGTAAGGGTCTGGTCTTCCAGGTTGGGGGCCGTGCCGTCGGGGTGACTTCCCGGCCACGTAAAGCTATTTAGTTACGAAGCAACAACAAGCCTCGGATACGGAGGGATTTACTGTTGACGACCATAGCAAACGAAATAAGGACAACGAATTTCGGATCTGCACGTGGAATGTTCTGTCTCTCTATAGACCACGTGCAGCAGAACATTTATCGGAGGCCCTAAACTGCTACAACGCAGACATCACTGCCATCCAAGAAGTGCGATGGGTTGGGCCGGGCAAAATAAAACTGAAAGACTGCGATATCTACTACGGTGACTGTTACCGACCACAAGGGCAGCGTCTTTTTGGATGTGCATTTGTTGTTAGAGGCAGACTTAGACAAGAAGTCTTGAGTTTCAGTACGAACGCCTCACGACAATTCGCATCGAGGCTAAGTTCGCCAACATCAGCTTCATATGCGCGCATGCGAGCTCCTGGACAAGACATATGAACAATGCCCTAGCGATGACATTAAAATTGTCTTGGGTGATTTTATTGCCAAACTAGTAAGAGAAGACGTCTTTGGTGGTACAATCGGAAGATACAGCCTGCACGACACCACCTCCGATAACGGACTCAGACCAATCGACTTTGCTACGGGGCGAAACGTACGCAGTTCCCGCATCTCGATATACATAAGAGGACATGGCGAATTCCTGGTCAATCAACCGCCAACCAAATTGACCACATTGCGATCGACGCAAGGCACTCCTCCAGTATCAAGGATGTCCGAACGTTCCGAGGAGCCAATGTTGACTCGGACCACTACCTCGTTGTAGCAAATGTAATGCTACGGATATCCAGACCAAAGCCAAAACAGGGAAATACTGTGAGGAAGTTCAACGTCGGACGGCTACAGTCACAAGAAATCACCAGGTCCTTTTCCGATCGAGTCTCTCTCGCCCTCTTAACTAGTCCTTTGCGGCCAACTGCAAACATCGAGAACCAGTGAAAAAACTGCCAGGAAGCCATCAGAGATGCCGCCTATGACATGCTGGTCTTCGCATGACCACCACATCGAAACCCCTGGTTCGACGAAGACTGTCAGCAAGTACATGCAGCCAAACAACAGGCAAAGCGGCACTGCATAAAAGGACCAGAGCAGAAGAGGAGAGTGGAACACAAGCTTCTTAGAAGGAAAAAGAAAGAGCATGAGAAGCGCGCGATCGAGGAATTAGAAGGATGTCACTGCAGGAATGAAGTTCGGAAGGTTTACCAAAAAGAAAAAAGAACCTCCCAAGGTTACAAGGCCCGAACCGAAGCCTGCAAGGAAGATCAGGGGAACATCGTGGTGGAATCGCAATCGGTGCTGAGAATATGGAAAAATTATTTCTGCAAATTGTATAACGGCGATGACGAACCGAATTCTGCTACCATGCAGATTGCACCATTCAACCTGGACGACGTAGGCCAACAATTCCGTACACCCGATCTTGACGAAGTGAGGATAGCCATATCTAAACTTAAGTCCAATAAAGCTGCTAGAGCTGATGGCCTTGCGGCTGAGCTATTCAAAGCGGCTGACGATGAATTAGTTAGGAGTATGCACCAGCTTATCTGTAAAATATGGTCGGAGGAAAGCATGCCCGATGAATGGAACCTCAGCATTGTTTGCCCGATCCTCAAGAAAGGCGATCCTCTGGACTGCACCAACTAAAGAGGCATCAGTCTTCTTAATATCGCCTACAAGATCTTCTCCGCCGTACTTTGTGAACGCCTGAAGCCATTCGTCAACAACCTGATAGGTCCATATCAGTGTGGCCTAAGGCCAGGGAAGTCCACCATCGACCAAATATTCGCACTACGGCCGATCTTGGAGAACGACCAGGAGTTTCAAATCGAAACCCACCACCTTTTTATTGATTTCAAGGCCGCGAGCTGTATAGAGCAATGCCTAGTTTTGGCATCCCTCGTCCGTTTGTGCAGGATGACGATGGAGAATGTACGCTGCTTCATCAAGGTCAGCAAAGATCTCATCGACACCTTTGATTCCAAAAACGGTTTTAGGCAAGACGACGTGCTGTCATGCGACTTCTTCAACATCGTCCATGAAAGAATAGTGCAAAAATCAACATTAGAGATCAAACGAAGAATTACTCTTGCCAATCGCTGTTTCTTTGGGCTAAGAAGGCAATTGAGAAGCAAAGCCCTCTCTCAAGCAACTAAACTGTCCCTGTATAAGACGCTTATCATCCCAGTGCTGCGATTTATAGTGCAGAGGCATGGACGCTGTTAACGGTGGATGAGAACGCTCAGAATGTTTTGAGAGGAAAATTCTCCGGTTGATTTTTGGTCCCGTCTGCATAGATGGGGAATGGAGAAGAAGATACAACAACGAACTGTACGGGCTGTACAGCGACACCGACCTAGCCACAAAAGTGAAAAGCCAACGACTGAGATGGCTGGGTCATCTAGAGCGAATGGACACCAATGCTCCGGCCCGGAAAGTCTTTGAATCCAACACCGTGGGACAGTGCAGTAGAGGTGGACAGCGTAAAAGGTGGCGCACGTAAGTGGAAGAGGATCTCAACCAGATTTGCGTGCGAAACTGGAGACAGCTAGCTAGAGACCGAGCCGGCTGGAAGAAGCTTGTTGGTTGAGGCCCTGATCCACCCCGGACTGTAGCGCCACCTTAAGTAAGCAAGTAAGTAATTAAATACATGAAGCCAAATCACATAAATACTGAATGCAAACTCAGCAAGAAAAATCAGTTGAAGGATCAATATCGCTACCGTCACGTCGTCTACATCAGAATTCGTTAATTTGGCAATGTATCGTACTGAGTGAGTATCCGTTGATATCTAGTAAAATTAAGTTTATCGTAAGTTTTTAAATTTAAATAAAGATATTTGTTTTAAACACTTGCACAAAGTGGTTGGCACAATTCTGTCTGTCTGTCTGTCTGTTCGTCTACAGCCTAAACGGACCGATCGATTTTCTTCAAACTTTGTACATAGTGGTTTTTGGTGATTCTGCCGACACGTTTTTTTCATTTTTTTTAGAACCAAAAATAACGGTACCTGCCATAAATTTTTTTTTGGCAAATTTACATAATCGTATTTTTCTCAAAAACGGCTCGACAAATTTTCTTAAAAAAAATTCAATAAACTTATTTTAGTAAAGGCTTTCTTTGGGTGAAAAACCAATTTTCAAAAATGGTTATTAATGGTACCTCCCAATAAACCCATTTTTTTAATTTTTGATTTTCTTCAAAATGGTATGACCAATTTCAATAATTTTTTTTATACAGAAGCTTCCAAAAAATGTTAATAGTTTTGTGTACCAATATTTTTGAAAAAATATTTTTTGGATTTTTAAAAAATGTTTCAAATTTTTTTTTGGAAAATCAAATATTTCGAAAACGGCACCATAGATTTTTTTGAAACTCGATATTTAAGACTTTTTTAGTACTCTCTAAAATATTTTTAGAAAAAATTATGAAAAAATAACGGTACCTTCCATACAAAAGTGAAAGAACCGCAAAGGAAAATATTTTTTTGCCTGAAAACGACTCCTACGATTTTGATTAAACTTTTTTCATATACTAAAATTAGTACGATCTACCATCAAAAATTATAAAATTTTACACATAGCAACTATTAGTAGTACCTGTCATAGAACGTATTTTTTTATTTTGAGTTTTCTCGTTATCAGTTTAACGGATTAAAATAATTTTTTTTTAAATACAAATTTCAGATAAGATTAAATAAAATTGGATTTTTAAAAAAAGTTTCAAACTTTTTTTTTGAAAATTCGATATCTCAAAAACGGGTTGACAATTTTTTTTCAAATTTTGTTTTTATATACACATAAATATATAGTTTAAATCTGCATACCGAAATTTGTTCTTAAAAATGTTTTAAGAGTTTTATATATAAAAAATTAATTTAAAAAAAAACCGCTCCAACGATTTTAAATTTTTTTTTCCCATACAATCATATTCCATCATGAATTAAGAAGGCATAAATAAATAAATAAATAAGATGGCATACTTTTGTTTCACCTCAAACTGTCAAGAGAGTTGTTTTAGCTAATTTAAATGTCGTATTTCATGCTTCTCTACATTTTTCTCTCATAATTTCCATGTTTGTATATACAATTTTCTTAAACTTGCAGTGTCTTGAACATAAGAGCAAGTACGTGCGACCCAGTCGTGCATTTTATTTTTGTATCTATTGCTAACTTTTGTTCTTGGTTGCTTAGTATCGTCATAAGTTCCATACGATTTAGAGCCTTAATCAAGTATTATGATGTTCAATTATTTTGAATATACCGTGTTTTTTGTATGTAAAAGCATTTTCATGAAGAATAAACGATAGTTTGTAAATCACGTCCAGAGAGATGCAGCTTTGGTGTTTTATTGAGCTTTCAAAAAGCTTGATGGCGTGTTAAGTTTATTTTCAGGGGGTGTGATTTTGGGATGGTTTTGTACTAGGCAAAGTAAGGATGACTTAGCAGCGGGTCGGATTAATCTTGGTAAGGGTAATCTGAATATTTAGCTAGATGGATTCCAAGCAGGGTGGGTATCATGGTCAAATGCTGCAACGACACCCGCAGCGCCTCGAAGTGTGGCGAAATTAGAGGAGGTTTCGTATTCCAATAAAAGAATTTATTGGTGACCTCTTCGATTTCGAACTTCTATTTGGTTTCGTATTCCTTTTGTTGGCATGTTATATCTATTTTGAGAGAGATGAGGTCCAGCTGTGGGGTGTGGATGATCCCCCCCCTTTTCCCTATAGTGGACACTCTTTCCCCTTCCATTCCCCTTCTTCAATAATTTAATCATACCTTTCATTTTTGGAATCAATAAATTAATAGTAATTTCTGGCTCTATCTCTTCGCCCACATTTTCACTTCCTTTTTTTTCTCATCTACCAATGATAGGTTCTAATCTGCTTCCTATCCTAAACCAATACCACTCCCCTCCTATTGCTTCATTTCAAATGGTTCCAAAATTCTTAAGAGCATCATAATACACTAGTCAACAATATTAAAGGAACAAATTTTTTTTTCAATTTTTGTTAGCGTTTTTTGAAGAGCTGTATCTTTGTGACGAGTGGTCGTATTGAGTTGAAATAAAAAGCATTTTACAGATTTATGTTTTTTGTTTCGAGATTTGTTTGCAAACAAATTTTTTTGAAGTACCGTTATTGCGTTATTGCAAAAAATGAGACGATTTTTTTTGAGTCAATTAAATGTCATGATCAGATACCTTGTTTATTCAGCTTCAATTCAGTTTTTTTGTTGTTGTCGTACGATTTTTTTTGACATGGTTTATCTGACTTTGAATGAAAAAAGATACTTTTAGCCTTGATTACCAATATCTCAGCAAATAATCACGTTATAAAAAATTCAAAGACAGTTTTGGAAATTTGAAAAAGCGCTTTACAAGAATTTTTAAGATTTTGTAGACATTATTTTTTTTTTACCCTTCACCGTTAGTTTAAAAAAAGGACTAAAAACCGACGTTTTGTGGTCTTTTCGTAAATCTTTTTTTTCTTTGCAAACATTGATTGCATGGCTTGCGTTGGTATGCAAATTTATAGACTTTTAAATCATCAATATTCTTGTAAATTTTCAAATTGATTCATCGAACCGTTTTTCCTCACCAAAACTTCAAAGTCTTACAAACCAGGTAAAGGAACAAATTGTGGTGTTCCTAAACAATGCGAAGTTGTCATCAAAATGACAAGAAAACCGCAATTCCAGTGGATTTTTTTCACAGTTTTGCATTAGTTAGATACTTTTTTGAATTGAAATGAAATAAAAAGTACATTAAACAAAAAAATAAAAAAAATTAATTTAAAAAATTGGCGATAAGGCTGATTATAGTATTTTTTTCTTCATTTAGAGCCAATTAAGGCCCATATTTTCTTAACGACCACCCTAATGTACCTACATTAACTTTGTTTGGATTGTTCAAAATATTTGGCAGAATCAAACAGAATCTGATTCAGTATTTTTTTTTTTTAATTCTTCCACAAACACCGAAAAAATGTCGTCGAAAAAATATTTTTAAATGCTGAATACAGCTATAATGTAAATATTTAAATTTCTCCTGACAGCTGGTTCTCAACTGATGTGTTAAACAAAATATTTTCCAACTTAAATTGATTACTTTAATGAGAAAATGTCGTGAGTCGTGCGTGACCCTCAACACCGAAAATTCCCTCTTATTTCAATTTGTTTTCCGTTTACTTTCGGGGCGTTCGCCAAAATTTTCGCGATCGAGATCGATCAGCTTAACGCTGGCTGTGGCGTCTACTTTTACTGCCACGGCCACCGCCATCACCACCGCCAAACACGCTATGTAATGTATGCACTTTAAGATCTTTTAATAGCACTCGTGTCGATTTTTGCAGGGAAATCGCTCTTTTTCATTCTTTGCTGCAGAAGTTACAAAAATGTATGTAGAATTTCCTAAGATCACCCTTAGGGTAACTTAACTCAACAAGATTCAAGAAGAAACTTATGTTGCTCATGAGTTCGACAAGTTTTTTTTTTTTTTGTGATTTTTCGTCTCTCTATATTTTTAAGGAAATAAGTTTAAGATTAAAATATTTGCATTTTTCAGTCTTTCGGGAATTTCGGTACTAACAAGATCGTAGGTAATTGCTGAAAATCAAATTCATTGGATTTTGAATATATCTAATAAATGTTTTCTGTCCACAAGTTTTTTTTTGTGTTTTTGATATAAGAAATCCAATTCGGTTGCCAAGAAAAATTGATAGTGCTGCAAACTTACTTTGATTGTTATGAAATTCAAAATAGGTATCTTAATTGAGCAAATAAATTAGATCTTGAAATGTTTCTGTGTGCGGAATTTTGAAAACTTTCATCCTGCCAAACTTCAATAAATTATAGAATTGTTTTTTGTATGTGTTTTTAAACAGAATTAGTATCATACTTATTCTTATTACTAACAATTGCAAGAACCTCAACTACTATTTGCTACAAAAAAAAGGATAAACTAAATCAGCTGAAAATCCTAAAATAGAAAATTAATTAGTGCGTTTAAGTTCATTATACAGTACTCGTACACCCCCTGAAAATGAGTAAAAATAAAAATATGAAGTGTATCTTTTCAGTAATATTCCTAATATAATTATGTATTTTTATTTGCGTTGAACATATTGTCGTGAGCAGTTTCTTTTATTTTAAAGTTAAAAGTAGGTAAATATACATCTTTAAAATACACGAGCATAAACATGAATTTATTTTGGATTGGCTTCTCAGGCTTGGATAAGTTTTTTTTGTAGAGCAGCTGGGAAAAATTAAAGACAAAAAAAAGAAATGAGAACCATAAAATGTTAACCTTAGAAAACGATAAGTATTTTGTCTAAAATTCTACCATTTTTTGTTTATATTTTTTTAAATAACAAATGGTTCTCATTACATATTCTTAATTTCTAAAGCATTTGCAGAATTGTGCAAGTTTTGCATGTGTGGCTAATTTTATACTTTGAAAAATTCCACAGTTATTGTGTGCGTAGTTGTTTGATCTTCAACCCTGTAAACTACATAATGTGTATTTTGATTGGTTGTTCGAAGTACTCTTCTTGTACTCTATTTTAACTCCTACCAATCTAAAAAGCCTTCGATTGGCTGTTTCGAGTAATTATCGAGAGTCCCTTTCTGTTCCCGATATCAAGAAGGAGTAGATTTGAAGCATACTCATAGACATATATGTGAATAATATCTAACTTTTCGTGGGATTATATTATGTGAAAAGTAATAAATAAATAAAAAGCTATTTTGTAAAATGGCATCATTAAGTATATAGTGAATATGTAAATCTGACAACATATTCGATTGGAATCAAAAAATGAGTGGAACAGTCAGAAAATTCAATCGCAAACGACATAATAAATTTGAAACAGCTTTTTCAGATAGTGTTTTTGTTTTATTTGTCCAATATGTCTGCTTCGGGTTGGGTACGAAATCCCGAATGCCAAAATCCCAAAATGGCAAACAATTCAAATTCCGAAAGGACAGAGTTCCGAATGGACTAAATCCCGAATGGCAAAAATGCCGAATACTAGAAATCCGAATTATAGAATCCCGAATGGCAAAATCACAAATGACAAAATCCCGAATGGCTTAGTACTGTTTTTGGTATTAAAACTTTCTTGCAGAACCTTCGCATACTGTTTGTGCACCTTCGTGCAAGAATCTAAAATGCTGTCCATATCTCGAGGCTTGAAACTTGAAACCCTAAAATCACCCTTTTCTGGAGCAGTAAAAATAAAATACACGTCTGGATCGCACGTAATTGCTCTTATGTTCAAGTTGTTTCGAGCTTAAGAATTCTTAAAATATGTAAGTCATTATAGAAACAAGAAATAAACAAATAGAACAAAGCATTTAAATCGTTCTTTAAATTGAATAAACAACTAGTAAAATACATAGCTAAGAGCTCAAAACCAAGTATGCCATTTTATTACTTACAAAAGAAGAAATATATGCAAACAAAAATTAAAAATCGTTGGAGCGGTTTTCTTAAAAATTAATTTTTTATATATAAAATTTTAGTAATATGTATTTAAACAAATTTTTGGGATACTAATTTTGAGCATTTAAAAATTTATTTCCAAAAAAATTAATCGACTCGTTTCCAAAATATTGAATTTTCAAAAAAAATTTAATATTTTACTTTTTAAAAATGTTGATATGCAATACTATTGACATTTTAGAAGAGCTTTTGTATGAAAAATTTGATTGAAATAGGTTGAGCTGTTTACGAGAAAATAGATAATCAAAAAACCGTTATATGGCAGGTATACCGTTAATAATACTTTTTGGAAATTGTTTTCATACCAAAAAGTACACCATATATACAATAACACACTAATGTTTTTGTATCAAAGTCGTTTGAGCCATTTTTGAGATAAATTAGCTTTTTCTTAACGGTTGTATGGCAAGTATCGTCATCTTTGCAGATTAAAAAAGAATTCAATTTTCCTTCTGGAGAGCTACAAAAAACCTTAAGTTCAAAATTTGAAGAAGATCACTTCAGTGGTTTATGCTGTAGGTTGAGGTACAGACAGACAGACAGAATTTTGCCACCCACATTTTTCGTGTTCTCTATCATCGTAAATATCATGATTGATTGTTATCTCGATTTTTTTTTTGCACGAATCCAAAACTTGCCCTATAATAGGTATACATACTTATATTGCAAATTAAAACGGGAAAATTTCAAATTTTCCACAGGGTTTCTAGTCCATCCAAATTATATTGCTTCCCATCAAAGGCAGGTAGTAGATGAAGACAATTAGGTTTAGATTTTTAATTAAATTTCAATAATCCCGCTCGGTTCGACAGGCAATATGTTCAGCCTGGGTCTATGGCACACCGAGATGATGTACATGAACCGAAAACAAACTGAAGGCATTCAATTTCAAACAAACCGATCCAAATTGCCTTTCGCTCAATGTTCAAGCTAACTCGGTTTGAGAAAAATTTAAACCAGTTCAATCGGTTTGTTCTTAACTCGGTTAATCACTAGAAACCGACGTACTAGTCCTTTACTGCAAAAGAACGCCATATTTTGGTTTCCTTGAAAGTACTGCAGTTGTACTAAAAAAGTAATAAAAATCGGGAGTTTATCTCGAATGCATTCATTTGGGATTTTGGCAACCGGGTTTTGTCAACTCGTGATTTTGTCCATTCAGAATTAATGGAATTCTTGATTTTGACATTCGGGTTTACGGCATTCGATATTATCTTATTTTGCAATTGGGGATTTATACATTCGGGATTTGGTATTCTTAACTAACTTGTCGTGTCAAAAAGTTAACTGATTTGTAAACCTGTTAGACTAAGAGCCCACAGCAGATTTTGGGTGTGATCGATAGCAAAAAAAGAAGTATAGGCGTCGAAGGCTCCATTAAAAGCTATTCAAAAAATCAAAGTCTTGCAGTCCACAACTGGGGCCTTTGCGAGAAACAGTGCATCGAAAAAAAAATATGAATGCAACTTCGAAGATAATCGTTTTAGCCGAAATTGGTTTTCACCCCTCCCTAGATAAGCTCCGCGGATCCCATATCACGGAATCTGAGATCATTTGAGTGTTTAATTCGCCCTGCCAGACTGTTTAAAAAAACCGTTTTTCACTTAGAATTTTGAATTTTTTAAACGGTCCGGTAGAGCGAACTATACACTCAAATGGTCTCAGATGCCGTGATATGTCATCTGAGGAGCTTATCTAGGGAGGAGTGAAAACCAATTTGGGCTAAAACGATTATCTTCGAAGTTGCATTCATATTTTCTTTTTCGATGCACTGTTTCTCGCAAAGGCCCCAGTTGTGGACTGCAAGACTTAAATTCTTTAATAGCTTTTAATGGAGCTTTCGACGCCTATACTTCTTTTTTTGCTATCGATCACACCCAAAATCTGCTGTGGGCTCTCGGTCTATGTATAATAGTCCAGTAAATAGAGAGGTTTTACCCTGCAAAAGGTCGGGTAGTTCTAAATTTTTGATATGTTATATGGTATGGTTGGTAGATGAAAATTCCACAACCACGCCCCCTCCGCCCCCTTCAAAATCCTGCAAAAACTACAAAAAATCGACACTTTTTTCAGGTTTTTGCTTATAACTTCTTTCCGGTATATTTGTATGAAAAAAAATATAACGAACATTTTTAGACAATAAAATTTCCTACAAATATGATATAAAAAGTATTTTTGTAAAACCACTACAAACGGCGCTATGGAGCTCGCAAAAAGGCTAAAATTTCGTATTTTGTAAGATTTTCAGTTTCTTCGCTCTTTACAGCGCAATAACTCCTAAGCCGTCAAGTTTAGGGCAAAGTTTTTCATAATCAATCTTGTAGATAATTTAATTGGCTACCAATTTCATATAACTACAGTCAACGTCCTCTAAGTCGAACTCCACCTAAGTCGAATTTCCCTCTAACAAGAATTTTTTCACCATGTTTGTTGTATAGGTATACTCCTCTTATATTTCCAAACTTATTTATTTCTCTCAAAATCAAATTTTTGCAAATCTCTCTAACTCGAAATAATTTTGATATCCCGTGAGAGTTCGACTTAGAGGGAGTCGACTGTATTTTCATTTTGTGACCAATACAATCGGTAAATGTAGGCAAATTATGTCCACGTTGTTTGTATACGGAGCAAGTCTTGTCATCCATCTTACTCATTGGAATACAAATTGAAGGTAGTTATGACATAGGACATTAAAATGAATGCCAGTAAAAGATCAAAAATCTTAACCCTGAGGAAAATTCTGGAAATGACGAATGAACTTCAAGTCGAGACACAAAGCTTCTGCATTGGCTTCAAGGCCGCTTTTGGAAGCATATTCATCGTCAATAGCTCTATATGGCGATAACTGAGCTCGAGATCTCGAGAAAAAAGATCCAGATGTATCTCGTGATATTATAAAACACAAGGTGCAATATGCCAAATGCAATGTGCAACTAGAGAATAGCTTCTCCGAACTGTACAAAACATGTACAGTGCACTCGGTGAGGAAATGCGATCACACTTTTGTTCTTTTTAATCTCCTGGATCAGATAGTGAATAGCAGCTGTTAAAACAGAATGCCCTATCTTGTGTTCCATTGTGTCTTTATAGACTTCTTCATGGTGATTGAATAACAGGTGAAATATATTGGTTTTGAAGTAAACGAGTAAAAGTCCAACTAACTGCTGTCAAGCAAAAAAAGCATATGTCTATAACCTAGGCCAAAACGTCACTTTTATTAGCAGCAGCTTAGAAGTAGTAGAAGGAATTTCATAATCTTGGGGTTATTACTCGTATTTAGTTCACGGATGACACCTATGTGTATATTCAACGAAAAAATACTTTTGGAAACCACTGCTATTAATCAGTTTGTCGAACCATTAGGTTCAACACTCTTCTTACCCTCAAGACACTCCTACTCTCGGTAAAATGAAAATCAGAAATAAAAACTTATGCTGGGCTCCTTCGCAAGTCATACTCGTATTATTCGACGGATTTTTGGGGGAGAAGGCACAAACGTAAGCTCAAAAAGACAATGTAGTACAAAAAGTCAAAATACGTTGACTTGGCTAAGCTAGATTGTACAAATGGGAAACAATTCTCCTGTCTTTTGAGTTTTAGAATCCCAAGTTGAAGGAAATAAAGAAGATCGAACCTCTGGTTTAGAGGGTCAGGGTAAGCCATCACCAGAGCACTTATGGTTTCGGCCCTTCATGGGTCATCGAATAACACCTGAATTTTTATAATTTTTTCCGAAGATATTAGCCGCGTTTTATTATCACTCATAACACATATGGTTCACCTCGTGAAAATATAACGATGCGGGTTAGTGCAAAAACAGTGCTATATATATCAGTCTCTTTTTTTCTGATGTTTATTTATTTTTCATTTAAAGCCCTTCTCTTTTTCTCTTAATTCCTAACCCTGCTGAAAGACTGCTGAATTCATTCACAATGGTAAATAGCCCTCTGCCGGGCAGAGTGAAAACCTCTATCTGGGTTATTGAAATTAACCTCGATAGAAACCTAGATCCCATGTTGTTTTTGTAATACGTGTTAAAAAATAACCTCAACCCAGACCCAGAGATAATAAAACGCAGCTATTATGTTTTAAAAAACTGGTAGTGGCAGTGGGTGGAAATTAATTGTATTGGTTTTTCATCTCGTCAATTATCATGTCTATAAATTTCATCAAAACCAGTGCCTATAGTGGTTTAGTTTCCATATGGAATTTTGTGCACTACCTCAAAAAAAAAGCGACTAAAACACCGGGCTCAGAATATCGTGATGTCTATTAAAGTTTTCTGAACCTCCTATGTATATTTAAATCGATTCTGGTGGTAAGACAAATCGGTAATAAAATGTCTACAGTACTCCAGTACACTGTATAAAACAGACAGAAAAGAAAGTTAGTTCGTAAAACGTTTGAATAAAAACACTTTCTCAAAACTCGCCCGATTGTATTGGTCACAAAATAAAAAAAAACGGCTCCCTCTAAGTCGAACTCTCACGGGATATCAAAATTATTTCAAGTTAGAGAGTTTTGCAAAAAATTGGATTTTGAGAGAAATAAATAAGTTTGGAAATATGAGATAAGTATACAACAAACATGGTAAAACAATTCTTGTTAGAGGGAAATTCGACTTAGGGGGAGTTTGACTTAGAGGACGTTGACTGTAGTTATATGAAATTGGTAGCCAATTAAATTACCTACAAGATTGATTATGAAAAATTTTACCCTAAGCTTGACAGTTAAGGAATTATTGTGCTGTAAAGAGGGAAGAAACTGAAAATCTTACAAAATACGAAATTTTAGCCTTTTTTGGGAGCTCCATAGTGCCATTTGTAGTGGTTTTACAAAAATACTTTTTTATATCATATTTGTAGGAAATTTTATTGTCTACAAATGTTCGTTGTATTTTTTTCCGTAAAAATATACCTGAAAGAAGTTATAAGCAAAAACCTGAAAAAAGTGTCGATTTTTTGTAGTTTTTGCAGGATTTTGAATGGGGCGGAGGGGCGTGGTTGTGGAATTTTGGAATTTTCATCTACCAGTCATACCATATAACATATCAAAAATTTAGAACTACCCGACCTTTTGTAGGGTAACCCCCCTATTTTGACCTCTATTTACTGGACTATAATAAGTTAGTCTATGATTTTACTTAATATATCCTATTTTTACTTGGAATATATTCTATTTGAAAAATACACTGTCGAAAAATTGCCTGATGAGTGCGGTCCCTTATAATTTTTATTTTCTTATTAATAAAATTGTAACTAAACCATTTATGAGTACAGATTTTGTGTTTTGTTGACTGCTGAAAGTCAATTGGAGTAGAACGTACTCACATTGCTTCCGAATTCACGGGCTCCCATTCAAAATAAACCGGTTGATTGAGTCCAATTTGAACATCGTCAAGCTATCGGACAGGGAGACAAAAAATAAGAAGTAATGTTAATTGTCAGTCAGAGCTTAAGTTTTCTCTGGATTTTAAAATCTCCTCTAAAATATTTGCGGTGAACTTACATATGTATGTACATTTTACATACATAAGCAACCCAAAAACCTTTATTTATTGAAAAAAAAATTCTAAAAATAAAGACTTAATACTTTCGATCGAATTACATACATATGTACATACATATCTTCATAATGCAGAGTTGTCAGATTGGGCTATTTATCATAAATTGGGCTATCTTTTTCCTAAATTTGAGACAAGAATTTGAAAACAGTAGCCCAATTTCATTAACTGCAATTACTTTTACACGTTACATAAGTTCAACGATATATTTAAATTTTTCCAGACTTTAAGGATTTGCCCTTGAAAATTATTAAAATAAAGAAGTTTAAGTGAGCTCTACTCCATATATTGCGTTTCGCCCAGGTACAACAGTTGGGCTCATCAGTTAGATGCTGTTGTACCCTTCTAAGACGCAAATTTTGGTCGATGTTTACCGACTCATATAGAAATCACAGCATGAATACACTGTGAATTCTATTTATCCAGGGGAATTTGTTTAAATTCAGACACCTAGAAAACAAATGCCAGTGCTCAGGCTTTTTATAATTATGATTTTAAAGAAAATTAAAAATAATATTCTTCTGGTTTAGTGGAGCGAATGAATTAAGTTCAAATAAAGAAGTTTAAGTGAGCTCTACTCCATATATTGCGTATTATAAAAAGCCTGAGCACTGGCATTTGTTTTCTAGGTGTCTGAATTTAAACAAATTCCCCTGGATAAATAGAATTCACAGTGTATTCATGCTGTGATTTCTATATGAGTCGGTAAACATCGACCAAAATTTGCGTCTTAGAAGGGTACAACAGCATCTAACTGATGAGCCCAACTGTTGTACCTGGGCGAAACGCAATATATGGAGTAGAGCTCACTTAAACTTCTTTATTTGAACTTAATTCATTCGCTGCACTAAACCAGAAGAATATTATTTTTAATTTTCTTTAAAATCATAATCTTGAAAATTATTTAAAAGAAAAAGAAAAACGTGGAATGTATAAGTTATTCTAGATTTTTTAGATGAGATTGGGATAGTTTTTGGGCTACATTTAGGGCAGCGATTTTTGGCTACAAGAATTCTGAAATTGGTCTACACAAGTGCTTCTTGACCTGGCAACCTTGACATAATGCATGAATTACTAGCAGTTACCCGCCCGCTTCGCCGGGCTTCCGGTTAAATTCAGGATAATCGAGAGCCGAATGTAATAGATATTGTTTTTTCAATCAAATTTTTGAAAGAAAATTTCAAACTTCATTGATTTGTTAATAATTACTTACATAATTTATTTTTTTTTTCTTGGGTAAAATGAAGTTGTTTTGGTACGAAATATTGTTTTCTTTTTTTGTTTCCTATCATTAAAACAAGTATCCTATAGCTTCTTCGAATACAAAATAGCCAACTCGTCAAAGTTTCAATCAAATCTGTTGAGCCATTTGAGTGTTATTGTCTAACAAACAAACTTTCACATTTATAATATTAGTAAGATTGATTTCATACCGAAGACATAAAAGTAAATAATTTATACAAAAACTGCCATATTAAAATAAAGTACTTATGTGTATGAGATAAGTTTAGATACTCACCAAATTTCACTCACAATTAGAATTATAGCAGAAAAATTTGTTAACTTTTGAAAAAAAAAAACACAATTACGATCAGATTAACACTAATAAAAAGCTCTTTCGATATAATTTATTTTCAAATAAAATTGAAAAACTAAAAGTGTATTTCCCATAAAAAAGTTTATAAATAGTTTGAGAGAAAATAAACTGTGCATATATTTAGGATGATTGAATAAACTGAACTTAACATTCAAACAATATATACAAAAGTGATTCTAATTTGTTGAAATATAAAAAAATAATAAATAAACAAAAGTTAAATGGATAATTGGAATGTTCTTGCTGTGCAGACAACATCTTCAGCAATTGGGAGAGATGGACTGGGAAATGTGTCAAGGGAGAATTTGGTGAGTCCTTAAGTATGAGGAAACATGTTCGAGAACGAGAAGTTTTAAAACAAACTAACAATAAACCCATGTTTTAACATATTAATAAAGTTCTTTCAGAGTAGGCTAACAGTTATTGACTGTTAAATACTTTGTTGTTGTGGTGAATTTATTGTTTGTGAATACCTAATAGTAGGTTGAATGTGCTTCAGGTAAAATGAAACAAATTAATTTAATGTTACGAAGACGCATTTCGTCTATGACTTTGAACATCATCAGGTCAACAATATGGAAATATTTTCTATATTATTTTCGTTTCTGTTTTTAAAATAATGTCACATAACCATGTAAATAAGTTTTTTCTTTGTTACTTTAAGGAATTTAAGTAATTGTGATTTAATTTAATATTATTTTTTTTTTTTAATTTCATCTGAAACATATAATGAACTATAGTGAGCTTGGATTGAAGAAAATAATTCAAAATTGGAAAAAAGAAAATGCAGAATGCCTTAAAAAAAGGAAATCCATCGATAATAAAAAATTAATCTTTAAGAGTTATCCCCCAGACAGAGACAATTTGAAAAACATAAATACTTGATAGTTCCCCATACCTAGTAGCTATCAAATATGAAATAAGTTTCTCACGAATTAATTGTTACCGATTGCAGAAAACAACAAAATAGTTTTCGTAGTTTAAGGAGTTTTTTTTTTAAATTAAATAGCGATAGAGACGGATCTATATATGACGGAAAATACTCACACTAAACATATTCAAAATAGTATTATAAGCATTTTAATTTTAATTCAGGACCCGTATTACGAATTTCGAAATCAAAGGGGATACTCTAACTTTAGGAGACAATAGTCACAAAATTGACCAATTATGATTTACGAGAATGGATGCTTGAAAATATTGACTGATAGAGTGAAAAAATCATAACATAATAAATGTTTGACAGCTACATAAAGTCATGTGTGAAAACTATAAAAAAAGACCACCAAAAGCAGCATAAAATAAAACGAGTATCTCTTTAAAAAAAGACTATATTGTAAAACGAATTCAAAATGCGTTCGTTATTCATAATGTGGGTACAGTTCTGCGCATCTACCAAAATCGGTGAAAATGGCGAATCCATGAGGTCCATTATTAAGTTGTCAAATGTCAATTTTTGTTGTTGATCTTACGTGTTATTAGAAGGGCTTTTGAATAGCCAATTTAAATAACAGAAACTTTCAATTTTGACAACCTGCGCAATATATTAACTTAGATTTGTGTACTGTGGCGTATACTTACTTTTTTATAACATACACAGATTCGAATTTTTACTATTTTAAGGGACAGTTTCAAGACTTGCGGATAAAGTCTCGGATAGCCTATCCGGAACTAATCTGCAAGATGAAATTCAACTTTTGGTCTCGGATAGTCTATCCGCCGGTTCAAGTGGCTGTTATAGCTATATCCAGGAGATACAAAAAATATAAAAATTGCGTTCTTAATACAAATTAGAAAAATAGCCTGTTTTTGAACCTGTCGAAAACTAAATGCTCAGTTTCCTGCGCTTAATGCTCAATAAACATAATATCACTATTGAATATGTGAAAACAGCTAAAAACCTTGGTATCATTTTCAACAGATCTGTCACTTGCCAAAGGCACATAAATTTTACTGTTGGTACGGTGCTCTTAGGGTTTGTCAAGATTCCCAATACTTAGCTCGACAGATGCTAGTTAAGACTTTGATCATTCCACAGCTCCTTACATATGGTTGTGAAATTGACTTTAACTGTGATGCTGAGAGTACTTAGACAAAAGCTTACGGTTGCCTTCAAATACATCTACGTCTACGGTCTTAAATGGTATATGACCATATCTCCGAGTCTGCTTCTACTCTATTCAATATGCAGTTTAAGTATTTTCTACAATATCGAATACTTCTTCTTCTCTTCAATATTAGACAGAAGCATCAACCAGAAACACATAATCTATTTTACAGATCACAATTTCTTACTTCAAACAAATCAAACAAGCTTAACATCCCACGACATACATACATGCCTTACAGCCGAGCGGCAGTTCCTTGTCAACGCCATTCGCATATGGGTGTTTCCATCGTTACGGGTGTGACAGTGAGACACAATATTTTATTAATTATTCACATACTGTTCCCAATTTATTAATAAAAACTTTACTATTCCATAGGACACCTCTGAATTAGTGGTTCAGTTATAGGATGCAATTTAGTTGCGTTACGGGTGTGACCTTAGAAAACTGGTGATTTGCGATTAAGATATCTAATTTTCATTTGGTGTAAAATATTGCATAAGAAGTATGCATCATTCTTTTGCAATTATTAACCCAGATAGTTGATCTTCAGTTTCAGTTAAGAAATGAGAATCAAAACTATGAAAAACTATACAAAATTTTTATTAGAAAACGCTACGGGTGTGACAGGTCATCGTTACGGGTGTGACCGAGTATGATTTGTATGCATGAAAACAATATAATATACTATATTTTGACGGGAAATTGTTGCCATCGATGTATAATCATTTCTCACATGATGTCAGAAACACTTTCTCTAGAAAAATGAAGTTTTTCTCACTGAAAAGTGAATAGATTTCTCATTTCAATGAAATTTTTTCCATTTTCTTTTAAAATAGAGAAAACTTTCACTTAAAGCCGATTAAATTTATATTTAAAGTAGATTTTCTTAAGGGCCCTGGAGACGCTCGAACCTGGTGCGAGTGAACATGGTTCAGGTACTATGTTCGAGTTGATTTTACTTGTCTGCGGGCTGGTTCGAGTACCAATTATTTGGTGTCACTAAACAAAAATTTGGTCTCACCAAAATCAAAAGGAGTTTGATATTTATCGATGTTCGAGGGCGGGGCTTATCGGTTGTCGTACCAGATTCGACTGTTTGCGGACCGGTTTCGTATGTTTACTCGAACATATCGGTAAAATTTCGAGTTTCAATAATAAAAATATAAAGAAAAATGTCAAACAGCCGGAATAAAAATAAAATTAATGTGACAGTGAATATTTTTAATGACATATAAGTCGTAAGAATAATGAAGTTCGAGTAGTTTGGTTTCTGCTTGGTTTCAGTGTCTGCGGAGTTAAGTCGAACTATGTTCACTCGCACCATGTTCGAGCGTCTCCAGGGCCCTTTAGAATGATAAATATCCATACGTCATGAATTTCATATCTAAAAGCAACAAAACTAAAATTGAGTTAAAAAACAGAAAGAATATGATTTAAAATGCCAACTTGATACGGGTGTGACATAGACTTAACATTTTAAATACGGGGTCAGTATTAATTTCAAATTCTTGAAATTTTGTCTGACAGAGTAGATCATAGAATTCTCCTTTTTTCCCCAAATTATCACATTGATACAAATTTTTTTCCTCTAGTAATGGAACATAATTTTTTTTGTTACGAGCGTGACACTATACACACTTTATGAATCAACTGCCTAAAAACTAAAATTATGTTTACTATATTGAATAATTAAATAACATGAAAACGTGCTAAGAGTTCTGATAAGGTTAGGTTAGGTTAGGTAGAAGGGCTGACAGTTGATCTCGTTACCGTCACACTTAGATCTATGTAGATCCGTTGTGATACCCTAGGAAATTGTATTCCACTTTATGTAAAAACCTATGTGTTCTGTTAGCAGTCAAGCCATTTAGAGGCGTTGATGAAATTCAGAAGGCTTATAGCCGAAGTTCCAGAAAGTTCCTCTAGGTCGTCATAGAAATGATTTCCTAGGTGTTTCTTTCTTAAATGACAGAGTGCTGGGCAGTGGCAAAGGAAGTGTAAGGTATCCTCATGTGCTTCTTCGTCACTGCATCCTCTGCAAAGGTCATCAGTACTGAGCCTCATTTCATTTTTATGGTATCTCAGTAGGTTGTGTCCGGTGATTATGCTGACAAGGGAACGGAGATGTTTCTTGTCCATTTGCATAATTTTGTCTGTTCTCTGCTTATTGAAATTTGGCCATAACTTTCTAGTTTTGGCGCATGTTTCAAGCAGATTCCATCTTTCATTGGTTTTTTCTAATATTTTGTTACCAATTTCCTGTTTGATGCTACAGGTGGGTACTTAAATATTTTGTTCGGCTTGACTTGAATCAAGCGACGAACCCGTTCTCGCCAGCTCATCAGCTCTCTCGTTTCCCTGTACATCACTGTGACTGGGAACCCAGCAGAGTCTAATGTTATGCTGCATGCCAAGAATCCTAAGCTCTTCGCGACAGCAAGTCACAAGCTTCGAATGTATCTCGGTGGCAGAAATTGCTTTTATTGCTGCTTGGCTATCAATAAAGAGGGTGATATCAGCTCGTGGTATCGACATCATTGATATTTGCGTAGCTGCTTTTGTCACTGGCAAGACCTCGGCTTGGAAGACACTGCAAAAGTCCGGAAGTCTGAAGGAGCTAGCTAGTCCCAGAGTTTCCGAGAAAATTCCTGCACCAACTCAAGTGTCCATCTTCGAACCATCAGTGAAGACAGTTATCGTAGATGCATTACTGAAAGGTTGGTTGTTTTTCCACTCCTCTCTATTAGGAAAAGAGGTAGTGAAGGGTCTGTTGAAGTTTAAATGGGGTGTTGTGTAGTCTGTGCAAACATTATTTCCCACATATCTCTGCAGAATCTGAGTATGGCCTGATGTGCTTTGCTTCCAGCATTTAGTCTGGCTTAGGCGCAGGGCACTGTATGCTGCAGATTCTTGCATGAATAGATCTAGGGGTCTCAAGTTGAGTATAGCTTCCAGTCCCGCTGTGGGAGTGGTTTTCAACGCCCCCGTAATACCTACGCATGCTAATCTTTGAACTTTTGTCAAGGTTTTCAGGTTTGTTGCTTTCTCAGTCGCATTCCACCAAACTAAATTACCGTAGGTAAGTATCGGTCTAACTATTGCCGTGTACATCCACCTGATAATTTTTGGATTGGGTCCCCAGGATTTACCAAAGATCCTGTTGCAGGAATAGAACGCAACCATAGCTTTCTTTGCTCTCTCTTTAGTGTTGAGACTCCAGTTCAGTTTCTTATCAAGGATCACACCCAAGTATTTGGCCTGATCTGATAAGGGCAAATAACCAGTGGTTCTCAAATTGTGAAACAATTAATTATTGAAAATAGGGCTTTGAATTTCTGATAATAAAAAGTGACTTTTGGAGACCTATACCTAAATAAAACAAACAGAAAAGAGCATTTTTCAAAATCCAAAAGTGGATTAACGATTTCATTTTTAATTCGTGCAAATAATTTCTTTGATTTTTCTAGGCTCGAAAACAAAAATTTGAAGTAAAGGGTGTTTTTTTAGACGTGTGGTTTTCAATCCGGCAATACTTTTTTCAGAGTTGGTCTTTTTGACAGCTGTCACTTGATTTATGCTCTGTTTGGTTTGCAACTAATAATGAATAGACTTACTCCTGAACAAAGTTTGCAAATCGTGAGTCCATCCGCCATCGCGTCAAAAATTGGTGGTCGAAAATTGGGCCTCTCGGCTGGAATTTATTCGAGCCAGCCGCGGCGGCCACTTGCCCGAAATCATTTTAAAAACATAATGGCAAACCCTTATCTTTATAATCAAGCTAAATTCTTGGCCATAACATTAAATTATATGCGTTTTATTTCTTCTTGAAATCCACACGTATAAAAAAACACCCTTTACGTAATTAAAGTACATAACTGCCTTAAAATACTATATTTCTTTCGACATCCCATAATTTAATTCTTTACAGTTTATGCAGATATCAGGTAATGTAGGCATCTCAACACTTATAAAAGCCTTAATTTGTACCTATGCCTTCTCAAATCGCGATAGTCGCATACACCTAAGCTTCACACAGCAAATGCATAACAGTCAATATTAAGCTACAGACAAATAAATTAAATATCATCAATGGAAAACAATTGATTAATATCAATCAAACAATAAAACACACTCAGTTCATTGTTAAGAGTAGAGATTTGTTGCTGAATGTTCTCAAGAATATTTAAAGGTGCAAACAGTTGTTGTATTTTTACTCGGCGATCAGCCACGGTAGAGACAATTCAGCCAAAGTAAAGAACTTTTTTATTGAACTTCAGGCTAAAAATAAAATTTCCTATGCGTTTTGTTGGGTTATTTTGGAAAATGCTCTCAATAGTAAATTCAGTCATTTTGAGAATTTTACATAAGAACAATCGGAAGTAATACGAAATTGAGAAATTGAAAATAAATACAAATTTAACGCATATACATATATATGTACATACATTATCTATATGTATTCCAAAGAAAGAGAGTGATTTCATTAAAACGTTGAATTTATAAAATATCAAAGAAATTAACAATAAATATTTTGTGATCGCATTGAAGTGAACAAATAAAAAAATTCAACAAAATCACTCAAAATGGATATATCTACAGATATTTGGGGACAATTAGCGGTAGAAGCATCTCAAGTGTATCTATCTGATGGAACATACCGAAGTCCATTTGCTAACACGGTAAAAAAAAAAAATAAAAATAAAATAATTCAAACATTAATAAAGTGAATAATTGAAATAATTTTTAGTTAAAATAAGATTATATGGGACACTTGTTCGAAATATTTCATATCACATGCATAAAATATTTCATTCAGGAGTGGCACAAAGATATACTCGAAATATTCTATTTTTAAATCGTTCTGTTTGGGGATAATTTTGTGTTTGTTTTTTGAGTTTATTAAACTAAAAAAACTGTGAACTCTCAAAAATTCTAAATGTTGCCACATTAAAAAAAACTGTCTTATAAAGTCTAGCACTTTTTGTAATATAATAAATTAACTATTATTGTAATCTATCGCATCTTTAGACTCAGTTACAACAGCCCACAGATCCTAGCATGGATATGGTTTTTATTAAATTCTATTGTTATCCCTATTTTGATTCGATATGTGCATTTCAATTGTACAAATTTCCGTCAAAAATGCATCTGCGTATGTTTAAAATATGATATTTAGGAAAATATGAAAATATATTCACTGTGGCGTATGAGTGATATTTTGCTGAAAATTGTTCGGCGAAAGAAAATATACTTTGCTTTCAAGATAATAACTGTTCTCCATGCAGGACTTGCAGCATATACATACATATAAGTTGGTTTGCATTATATGGTGGGCGTGTAGGCTAGTTCAGGAAAAGATAACAATCGTGATCGGGTGCTAGTAATTTTGAAAGAAAAATTCTGAGAATTGAAATGGGATAACTGCTGCCACTAGTAATTGGCTCGGTTCAAGTAATGAACTGTTTTTGGCCAGTTCATCTGTCATTTCATTATCATAAATGTCACTATGTAACGGGACCTATCGAAGGATGACTGAGCTTGATTCACCGAGCAATCTTAGTTCACTACGGCAATGATCAACCAGATTTGACTTTGTGACAGTTGACGAAATGGCTTTAATTGCCGCGTGGCTGTCTATGAAGATTTCGATGGTTTTATTTATCAGTCCACATCTGGAAAGTTATTTTGCAGCCTCGCAAACTGCAAGCACTTCCGCTTGGAAAACACTTAAAAAGTTTGGGAGCTTTATTAATTTGTTTAAGGTAGGGTTAACTGAGGAGATGTCTGACCCTACTCCAGCTTCCGTTTTGGAACCGTTCGTAAAAATCGAAACATGATTTGCGTTTAAGACCCGGTTTTCCTTCCGGAATTTCCTTGTTGAGAATTCTGTTAGTACAACTGGGTTAAAATCTATGTACGGTGATGTAGTCCGTTTGAAAGTCTATGTCAGTGTAGTTCATTATGGTTCTGTGTCCACAGTGGCTCCATTTCCAATTTATACTCTTTGAGTCGTAATGCACTTTTGACCACCAACTCCTTCGTAAATAAATCGAGTGGGGCTAGTGAAAGGAATGTTTCTAGGGCTGCAGTCGGTGTAGTCCTTATGGCTCTAGTTGTGCCAATACACGCCAGTCTGAATTTTAGTCAGGTTTTAAGATTGGTTGTCTTATCCACCAAACCAAACTTACGTACGTAAGAATAACCCATGTAATGGCTGATGTGTTCATCCAATGAATGGTTTTGGGGCTGGGTTCCCATCTCTTACCAAATATTCTACTACAAGTCAGGTATAGAAAGCTATTGCAGCTTTCTTTTCTCCCTCTTTGATGTTTTCTTTCCAGTTTGGTTTTCGCTCGATAACCAAAGCAAGATATTTATCCGTACTATTGGTATGAAGTGGTGTCCCATTTATGATGGGAGGATCTATGTTTTCGATGTTACGTTTCCTCGCAAATAAAACCAGTTCTGTCTTAAAAGGGTTGACATTAAGTCCGCAGCTACTGGCCCAATTACTGAGCTTATCAAGGGCGTTTTGTAGGAGGTCGCAGTGTGAGAACGAATTTTCCTGAGACCATAGTCACGATGTCGTCAGCATACCTTACGACTCAGACACCGGTTGAACTAAGATCCAGAAGCCAGAGCAGAGGAGCAGATGCCTTAAGTTTGCCATTTCTGCATTTACAATTCTAGTTTGAAGGATGAAATCAATCCAGTTTGATAGCATCGGATTGATGTTAATAGAGTAATAGCGTAATTTTCGACATTATTAAAGGCCCCTTCTATGTCCAGGAGTGCACCCAAGGTGAATTCTTTGAAGTTAATTGATTTTTCAATCGTGCCGACTACATAATGGAGCGCCGGCCGTCTCAACAGATTTACCCTTCATATATGCATGTTGGCCCTGAGAGAGAACAGAAAATTACATTCACTTCTCTCCCCTGAATATTTCCACCAGAATCGGTACAATCAAGTCCTTACAGCTTTAGAGCTTAATTTAATGCCAATTATTCCATCCATCGGGCCCTGCAGACTATGTATCCTGAAAAAAAATCTATGTCTCAGGCCACTTTCCTACTATCTACTATTTGGTTACCAATATTGGAAAGCTCACGTATGTTAGGGCCTCTATCCATGGGAGATGCATCAAAAATACATCCTGAGAAATGAGTGCTCATAAGTAACTCAAGGGTTTCGGAGCAGGAGTCAGTCCAGAGGTGTCATCCGGTCTTTTTTTGTTTTCTTTTCTGAGCCTTGCATTTGTAGACTTCCGTCTTTTTTTATATTAATTTTTGCTGATCTGGGAAAGATCCCAATCAGCTGATGAATTGATATGTTAAGCTTTATTGTAAAGCCTCCTGGAGTTTTTCGTTAGGATAGCCATCTCTTTGGATCACCACACGGGGTTGAGCTTGAATACATGTAAGTTCATTGGCACGTTGTTCAATCATATTCCCGCGCAGTCTAATATAGTCAAATTTCAAAAATGGACCAGCGATAGGGCCAATCTTATATTAAGGCTTCCCAGTTTGTTTTCCTAGGGTTCTATCGGGCTTTGGATTTTCTATTTTGTGCTCTATTTGGAATGTTATCATCCTATGGTCCGAGAACCGAGAATGTAATATTACTTGAGACTTTCCAGTTACTGATTGCAATAGAATCAGAATTTGTGGAAAGTGTCACATCAAGAACCTCATTTCCATCTGGTAATGAAGTTTTAGTTGGTTGGTTCATAACCTCTGTTTAGGATCAAAATTTTAATAATATATTCAAAAAGTGACTCAGCCCTTGCTCTTAAAGTACACATTTGCTCAGGGGTGGCAAGATTTAGCTCTCGATCTACAATAAGGTTGCGTCAGTTAAAAGCCCAATATTTTGCATTCTTACCTTAACTTTTACAACTTTTAGATTTGAAGAAAATATGCCAAAACAAGTGAACTTTATCAATCGAAACGCTAACATTATGCATCGTATCTATTTACATATTTTTATTTTTTAAATTTCTCTACATATTTCTGAATTAAACTCAAGTTAAAATTTATATTTTTTTATTTCTTCCTCAGACAATAGAAAAACTTCCCGATAAAGTTCTATTGCATATTTTCTCATACTTATCCCATCGTGAAATTTGTCGATTGGCTAGAATTTGTCGTCGTTGGAGACAAGTTGCTTATGACACCAGATTATGGAAGAATGTGTCCTTGCGACCAGAAGTTTCAGGTCTTCATGTTGGATCCTTGGAATCATTGTTGGCATTGATTTCAGTGCGTTTTGGACCGACGTTGCGATACATTGAGCTTCCAATTGAATTGATCACACACACCGTCCTCCATGAACTCTCAGCAAAGTGTCCAAATCTCACACATATGCTTTTGGATTTTTCAACAGGTATATTTTTAAATACATATAAAGAATAAGATCAAAAATAAGTATTGTGTTTTGTGCTTAGCTATGCAACTTCACGATTTTAGTGAAATGCAAGCTTTCCCTACTAAGCTGCGTTATATGTGTATTTGTTTGTCTGAAGTCATCTTCATGGAAGGTTTTATGAGAAAGATTTATAATTTCATCAACGGCTTGGAGGTTCTGCATTTGATTGGCACTTATGAGAAATGCGAAGAAGAGGAAGAAGAAATCTATGAAGTCATCAATGTACATAAACTTAAGTCAGCTACTCCAAATCTTCGAGTGATCAATCTTTATGGCATCAATTTCATCGATGATTCACATATTGATGCATTCAGTTCGAATTGTATTCAACTTGAATGTCTGGCTGTGAATTTCTGCAATAAAGTTACAGGTTCAACATTAAAAGCCTTAATTCAGCGCTCAAAACAGCTCACGTGCCTTTTAATGAATGGAACCAGTCTTAAGTCCGAATACGTAATGCAAACCGATTGGGAGAAGTGTGCACTTCAAGAGTTGGACATAACTGCCACTGATTTGTCTGCTGAATGTTTGATTGATATGCTCACCAGAATTCCAGCTCTGAAGTTCTTGTGTGCTGGACAGATTAATGGATTTACTGATTCTGTGCTCAAGGCTTGGATGGAATCTGGAATGTCAAGGTTCGTTTGAAGTTTTATTATTTTTTTTTTTAAATTAAATCTATTTTTATTCTCAAGGTCTCTAATCTCTTTGGATTTGGATGCATCAGACAATTTATCAGATGAAGCTCTGCAGAAATTCCTTTCCCGACACGGAAGTCAATTAATTGCATGTTCTTTGTCTGGAATGCCACATATAACAGATCAATTGTGGATGAGCATCCTTCCACTACTTACGAATGCAAAGTAATTATTACCCTGGAGTTTCTTTTTTTTTTACTTAAATAACTACTATCTTTATTTTTCTTTAAGGATTCTTGTAATGGGAACTTCAGAAAAACTTGGAGTTAATATTCATGTTGATCAACTTATGGATAACATTGCATCAAATTGTGGAAGCTTAGAACGTTTAGAACTCAGATGGGATCCTGATAATTTACGTTTCTCTGATAAGAGTCAAAAGGCTATTGATTTATTGCGTGTTAAATGTTTGAAATTGAGATGCATGGTTTTGAGGTAAGTGGAAGTTCTTAGAGTAAAATAATATTAAAACTGTATAACGGTATAACGCCCTCCCAGACTGTTTAAAAAAAACCGTTTTTAACTTTTAATTTTTTAAACGGTCCGGCAGGGCTAATTATACGCTCAAATGGTCTCGGATTCTGTGATATGTGATCCAAGGAGCTTATCTATGGAGTGGTGAAAACCAATTTCGGCTAACACAATTACCCTCGAAGTTACATTCATATTTTCATTTTGATGCACTGTTTAATCACTAAAGCCCTGGTTGTGGACTGCAAGACTTTGGTTTTGTGAATAGCCTTTAATCAATCTTTGGATGCCTATACTTCTTTTTTGCTTCCACTCACACCCTAAATCTGCTGTAGTCTCTCGGGCTTTAAGAGGTGTTACTGTAGCAATAAATCTGAATAATTTTTACTGTCATCATCCTTCTGCCTTAGCGGTAAAAGTATAAACATTATTCATTCAAATACGTTTCTGGTTCAAAGTTAGCATTTTGAACATTTAATGCTGTCTACAGAATTGACTCCATGTCATATAAGCGGATAGTTGTTTATAAACATACGCAATGAAAGGAAATGTGCCTTATGAGAGGAGAATTACTTTGAATCAGCATATTCTCGAGAATTTCGATATGCAGTTTTACTTTTGTTAAATCAATTTCTTTATAGAATAGGTACTTATTTAAAGAAATTACAAAAGCAACGAACGTTTAAAATTTCATTTTATTTACCACTACGGAACTTGTTGTTGAGTATTTTTAGAAAAAGAGTAGGGCCAATATAAGTCTTACGGCCAGAATATTTACTCTGGATTTAAATTGGATTTAATTGAATATTAAATCTAACCACTAAATTCGGATTTATTAAGGCCAATGTATTCAGTTCAACTGACCAAAGGACTTAAAATGTTTGATTTAAGTGCGGGCTTAAGGAGTCAATTACTTTAAATCTGTATTAAAGTTTTAATATGGATTAAATGAGTGAATAATATGGCCATTATAGTTTATTTTAAAGGTTTGAGCATTTATTTAAGGCGGCCTTGAAGATGAACAAGTTTTTTCGCCCAGAATATAGCTTTTATTTATTCATTAAGGTCGGTTTATTTATCTTTTAAGCTTTCCATTGCTACCAAGACGATGAGACACGGTGAAGACACAATCGATTTCATAATATCAACAAAAAAAAATCTGTTACAAAATAGCATTTTAATCCAGCCTCCAAAAGATATGGGGTCAGGGTATAAAATGCAATTCGATAACCAGACTAGATCAATCCTTGTCCTTGATCTTTGAAACAATTTATCTTTTTTTTTGGCTGAATTCCATGTTTAACAACTTGTTTTGGTTCTTTTTCTGTTTACAGTGATGGACGCTATTACGAGACAGTGAAGGCTAATTTCGAACGTGCCGATCGTGTCACAGTTGTCCGCACAACAACCTGTTGCCGGGTATCCCCCTACCATTTGCTGCAAAATTACAACGAATTAATCTTCAACTGAGTAATATAATGAGGTCGCTGTCTAGGAAAGGAGACCAAAAGCCAAAAGTCTCCTTCCCTTTCCGTTGATGCTAGTCAAATTCTTTGTTGTTTTAACTAAATATGTATATATGTATAAGAAAACCATGTATATCTGTTTTTATCGTAAAATGACAATCAACAAAAATTCGTTAAATAAAATAAATTAGCATAAATTCAAATTGTATTATTAAATAATATATTTTATTCATCCTTTAAAATTGTGTTTTTATTTTCTTAATTATTTTGTTTCGCTAGCGATTTCATCATGATTCAGACTTCACAAAAATAAATCATTAATTTTTGTTTTGTTTTGTTTTGTTTCTCTTTTCTCTCTATTCTTCAATTGTATGTTGGCTAAGATTATTAAATAATATTATATAAAATACATAGTACAATAATAATCACCCTTAAATTTATTATTTACTCGCAATTTTTACTAAAAATATCTCTACAAAAACAGAAGGAAACTATTAAAAAAAATATAAAAAGGAAATAATTGTTTTAACAAAAATAATGAACTGAAGAAGTAAAAAAAAACAAATATTGTTGACTGAGTTAAAGTTATTTGATCTTTAAAATCGGTGCAGAGATGTGTGGACGTGTGGACAACTCGATGCGAGAATTTCCGAATATTGATCGAGTTTTAAAAGCAGATTTATTTACAATGTACACCTACACTTTATTCCTCGCACGACGACACGAACTAGGAGGCTTCTAAAATGAATGAGGCGGTAACGGTATTGGGTAGTCGTTGTTTTTGTTAGTTGTTGTTCTCTCCTGTGAGCATTCGACTTGACTGTGTTTGGTTGTTTGTTTATGTTGGTGGAAGTGGTGATTGTGGTAAGTACCTACTCCTGATGTTCAATTGGCGGTGAAAGTCGAAAGTTGTGAACTATAGAACTGCTGCTATCGTTGCCTGTGTTATTGCTCGAGGATGCTGTACCCGATACTGATGAGGCTGCTGCCGCCGTCGGGAGAGAAGTTCCAATTGATGCAACGGCTGCCATTCGGTTTGGCACAGGCTCACGAGGCTCCTGATGTCCAGTCGCCATTCGAAGTAAGTCTTGGGCGTTATTCTTAAAATTGAAACCATTTTTAGCTACACATATTAAAGGATGTACTATAAATTTTGTTCTACATGATTTGGTCGCTCTTCCTGTTGGTTATTGGCTGGAATTTGGTTGTTTTCTCCAGGTTTATCTATGTACATCATTATCTCATGACAAAGTGGACACCGATCCTGCACATAAAGCCATTTTCGGAGACACACACCGTGAAAGAAGTGCCTGCATCTGGTTATCTTAGCTGATTCCATTTGCTAAAATGAGATTTCAAAATTTCAAGATCTAATTTTTTTTTGATTAAATTATCTGACTAACCTGATGACAAATTGCACAAACATCATTTAAATTCTTCAGTTGGGCTTCTGTAGCTTCGGGAAGAGCAGAGATCTTATCCACAGCGGACCTTCGTTTCATAAATATTGACCAGCCGGCACGAGCCTCACACCAGATATTGAAATAGGCATGGATGCACATCATAATGGCTCTGATAGCGCCCCCTGTAGCATTTTGTGCTATCAAGTTATATCATACGGTACACCAAATCAACCAAATAAAAATACATGCACACAGTTTGTTTTGTTCTTTTTGGTTTTTAAATTAAAAAAAATTATAATAAAGTTTCGATGGAAGCGAAAGACGACAGTGAATTGAATGCATGATCGATTTCATCCACACAACAGCAACAATGTGAAATTTAGAAAAAATCACCTTGGATTTGTAATAGTTCAAGTATAAAATGGAATATGTTATTAAAATAATCAATGAACAAGTTGATGAAATTCCAAAGAAACGTTAGGCAATTAGAGTAAAAATTAGACCATAAAATCAAATCGGGATTTGGAAACGTACACTGATGACTCCATGCTGACAGTGAGAAACTCTATTTTAAACTGCTATGCGAATATCATAAAAGTTTATTAACGAGTGATAACGACACTAGGCAAAAATTAAATGAAGGTTGTATGAAGTGGCAGGAAAAAAGACCGCAATTTTCAGTGAACAAAAGCTTCTAAGATCATAGAAATACATAATTAATGATTCAAAATTTTTGTATTTATTGAAGATCATACAATATGGAGATAACACTTTTAAGAAAATTAACAATCCGAATTAACACTGTCGCGAATGGTCACGAAACCCACAGGACCGTATTGGTGAGGCATGAAAATCGCTCTACCTAAAAGGATTTACTACATTAAATTGTAAACGGTAAAAAAATACAGATTTGACTCCGTCACAACGGCTAGTATTCTACATCCGTTGATACAAGCTGTGGGAAAACGAAATCTATCCCAAACTGGAAGGATGATGTGTTTGTTAATTTTTCAAAGAAAGGTGACCTAAAGAATTGCCACATTTGGCGAGGTATTACAGCTTTGTTCGTTTTTCCAAAACTAATGTCAACCATCACTCTCGAGCGGATAAAGGTAAGAATCGAGTATACACTCCAAATGCATCAAGCTGGTTTCGCAGTGGCCGGTCGTGTGTCGACCATATCAACACTCTACGTATCGCTCTTGATCAGTCTGCGGAGTTTCAATCACCGCTTTGCTAATGCTACATGTTCGTGGATTTTGAAATGGCCTTTGACCGATTCAACCATGAATGAATATTGAGATCACTCCTTGGAAGGGGAATTCCCCCAAAAATTGTTGCCATCATAAGAGTCTTACAATGGACGGCTATACGACTCTTTCAAAGTGCGACAGGGGGATGTTCTATCGTCAATTCCCTTTCGCTGGCGATAGACGATGTTTTGACGGCCAGCGTTGGAACAGTGGAGAGCCAAGGAATTCAATGGAGTCTGTTTGAAAAAGTAGTAATTTAGACTTATGTCCAAGATATATGTATGCCTATTGGCAAATAACATCAGTGGGCTGAACAAGATGTGTCAAACACTGAAGGTGAGAGGAAAGTCGAGTGGTCTTAAAATAAATTAAAAAAGACAAAAATAATACTCACAGGCCGTTCCACACGCCCGGGTAATCCGGGCAACGCCAGTTGAAGGAGTTGGACAATTGAACTACTAAATGGTGGTACTGATTTGGACTTTCAAAGTAGAATTAATAAAACTCGCGCAGCCTTCAGTACTCTGTCCCAGATTTGGACAGAATCCAGTCAAATCTCCTTACGCACTAAGCTGAGATTCTTCGAATCCAAAGTGAAATCCGTGCTGTTATATGCTTTCGAAACCTGGAATGTCACATCTACCATCTCGAGGAAATTGCAGGCTTTTGTGAATCGCTTTCTACGCCATATTCTAAAGATTCGATGGCCACAAATTATATCAAAGGAAGAATTGTGACTAAGAACAATTCAAGAGCTGTTGGACGTCGACATAAGAAAGCGTAAATGCCAATATATTGGTCACAGACTGAGGAAACCAAACGATGAAATTGCAAAGCAGTCCTTTGAATGGAATCCTCAGGGTGCACGGCGGGTCCCAGCAAAAGTAGACCCAGAGAAAGATGTGGCACAAGTAAAATATCTCGCTGCAGACCATGAATGATGCAAACGATTTTTTGGTGCCCTATGCCACAACTAGGGTTACAGGACATGATGATGATGTAAGAAACAAAAAAGAATTTTATTTCTTTTGATAATATAACCTATGCACATAATGCCTAAGTACACAGCACTAGGAAGAAGGAAAGTATAGTGAATTCGTAATAAGGTTTTTATTATCTCATGAAATCCCATGGGGTACATCCAGTTGAAACTGGGGAATATAGAAAAAAATGTTGCATGAAGTGGAGCTCGAGCCTACACTTCTAAGTTAGTGAATCTACTGTGCGATGGCCACCCGCAGGTACATATACAATATCGCTGTAAAGTGTTCCCGTGGCCCAATATTGTAAATATATGTACCGTTAATCGAAGATAGGACGTTTGCCTCTCAGTTGGGTTGCTTAGGTTTATACATAAACCTGTCAAATTATTTTAAAAGGGACAAAGCCAAAAGGCCTTTAAAAAAAAAACTACCGAAAAAGTCCTAACTTTTTGTTTTCAATTAGGGTAGCTTCGATTAGTATGTCATTGCCATCACCTATGTGGCTGGCAGCTCATGATGGAGTGCACGATATTTTACTGAAAATTGGAATAACAATTTCTATAGGTAAATCAACCAGTGGTTTTGCATTTTTTATAGCGATATTTTGGTCGTGATAGTGTATACAGGCAACAATGTTTCGAAAAAGGTAACCTAGAAGCACTTTACTGACAGAGTATAACCAAGAGTAAATAAAAAGTTTCTCTATTGTTGTTCACGCCAGCAAGAAGTTGAAACCATAAAAAGCGTGCAAGGTAAATAATTGCATAATGAAAAAATAAATAAATAAATTGGGTGGCGCAACAGCTCATGGAGAACCAGGGCCTAGTGACTTACAACTCACAACCATTCCTGTGTGCGTGTTTGTTGGCAGGAATGGAGGGGACCTACAGTTTTTTGCCGAGTCCGAATGGCTAAATGAGAAGCACTTTTTCATGACAAGTATACTCTTGGAGGATTTGTCAGTTCCTCGCAAGAGGCAGTATCTCGAATAAAACATTTATGTTTTTAGGTGGCACGGCTGAGAATCGAACCCACAACTTCGGCATGACAGTCCTACGCACTAACCATCAAGCCACGAGGTACTACAAAATTGCATAATGACTTTTCTAAAATTTCAAAATATGAATTTAAAGACTAAAGACTCCAATCGAATTAATCATTCTGCAATAATTGAAATCATAGTTGATTTGAAGGCAATCATCGGAGCCTAAACGTTGTGAAAATGTTTTTTTTTTTTTCTAACAACAAAATCATTAAACAAAAAATGAGCATAGAACGAAACAAAGGATGAACATTTGCAGCTTCATACTACATAAAGCCAAAACAAAACTAAAGAACAAAAACAAACTCTAAAGTTCTTATTACACTAAATTTAAATACTCTAAACATAACAATGTGATTTTTTGAAATAATTATGTGCTCTTATTTATTAGCTTACCAGATTCGAAGAAAAGAATCCATGCACCGTTGAAGAAGAGCAAAATTCCAAAGCAAAATTCCACCGAATTACCAAAAGCACGAACATAATACACGTAGTCATCCAATTTTTCCCAAAAGGAATCACGTCTTGCATCGTATAAGAATAGTGCGTATGTTGCTAAGCTCACAAGGACCTTGAAAGAATTGATACATTTGCAATTATTGCTGAAATTTTTATCTAAAACCTTACTTTAACTATGACTTCAACAGAAAAGGCAGTAACGGCTAACATCCAGGTAGAAGGTGAATGTCTCGACCAAAGCACCAAAAGTAGACTTATCGGCGCCACCAACAAGAACAAACAGACGACAAGAGCACGTGTGTGACGTTTCCTTGAGGGACTTCTGGCTGCACTTAGAGACATTAAAATGGGCGAAACAATATTGTGAAGGAAATGCAACAAGGCGGTGACCAAAAGGCACAAGTTTCTACACAGACGAATAAAACGCTTGTCAGGCGACAACGAAGTCAGACCAGTCTGTAGTGCAAGAATATAAAAGAGCACTGCCGATACTGTGCCCAATGATTTCTCTTCATCTGTATCGCCAGACATTAAGAACCATTGGAACATTTTGCCAATATAATGGCAGACTATTGAAATTACACTGGTCATTCCAAGGACAGCTGTCAGGGTCTCACATCCGTCCGCAAGCAGTTTGTGCACTGTTCCAATAACATTAAGACTTACGTCTTTAGCGAATATAAGCGATATAAGCTCTTGACCGATTCTGAAAGAAAAAACCGTGTGTTTCAAGGATTTTAATATGTGTATATAGAAAGAGACATTACCTTATGGACCAGAAGACACGTAGAACACACGGCACATTTAGCCGCTGCCATTCATTTTCAATTAGCGCTGATAGACCGAAGTTTGAGACAAAATTCATTGCATATTCGTAGCCATTCAAGATCGTTTTACCCGCTTCCATTGCACTTGTGTAGAGTGTAATTTTGGTAAGGATAAAAGGAATTATTCCAGCGAAGGCTGGAGTTAGCTTAAGGAATGAGGGAGGTAACGGCAACATTGCCAGCAATATAGGACTCACAAATATGAGAGGCATTTTTTTCTGAAGAAATTCATAGCGTGGACCTAGGTGAATGTATGCAAATAACATTCCCATGAACCATTGAGCGACGAGATGAGGCAACAGCGAAAGCACTACACCTCCTGGATCTAGCAGACGTGATGTGTTGAATGACAGAATGTCGACTAGTAGACATGGCCCACTTTCCATTAGGGCCAATGCCGATACATTACTCCAATATGAAAGAAACGTCAATCCAACCGATATGACGAATAGGTAGACCATTACCAAATGCCGTGTCCATAGCATAAATATACAAGCTGCACACAGAAAACCTGAAATAAAACAAAAAGAAGTTATTGCATTGATGAGTTTATTTTTTTGAGTTAAGAAAGTGATAGTTTATAGTCGAGGCAAAATAAACCAACAAACAGAAGAGAATTTTTGAAAGAATATTTCTGGGTCATCCGATTGCTTTTTCATCTTCTGCTTCTAAACTTTTGAAAAAGCGATCGACAGTGTTAAGATTGTTGAGATTCCAGGATGTACTTACACTTGCAAAAATTAATATGGGTCGAAATTCATTCATTGTTTGAGGCAAAGCAGATCAAAACTAGTGCTGATTCACAGCGATGTTGTGGGACCAATAACACCCGAATCACACAAAGGAATGAGATACTTCGTGACATTCAGGGACGATTTCTTACATTTTGCGATGGCTTATAAAAAAGTAAAAACGAAGTTCTGGAAAAGTTAAGAGAGCACCATGCTGCATGTACTGCGCTATTTGAATGGAAAATGTCAAGACTTCGTGTCGCCATTGGTTGTGAGGACACTTTGATAAGATTTAAGCATTTTTGCACTTCACTTGCAATGCGTTTAAAATACTCCACCATATTGTCCGGAACAAAATGAGGTTGCCAAAAGATTCAACCGAGTCGTAATGGAAAATATAAGAATATTAGGTTGCACCGGTTATGTATGTACATGTTCTCCAGCATCTCAGAATCAAATTGGACGCAAAACCACAAAAATGTGTGATGATTGGATACGCACCGAGTGGATATCGGCTCTGGAATCCGGCAACCAAGAAGATCGTCACGGAAAGGGATACCATCTTCATGAAGTACGTGAAGAACCCGAAAGTGTTAAAGTTAAAATGGATGACAACAGCAACAATGCAGACACCGACGAAGATGGAAGCATTAAAAGAGAATTTGGAACTAAAAAATATGAATCTAAAAGTGTTGAAGCTGAAATTGAAACTGAAGAAATTCCTCAAGAAAGTTGAGAACGGAAAATACTTCACTCACCGGATGAAAACTATGGAGAAGCAGCATATGATTGAACATACTCGTACACCAATTTAAGAAATGTTCCCGCCGAACAATCAAGGCACCAACCAGATGGCAGGAATACGATCTATCGTTCATGGCAACGCTAAAACTTGTGTGTTATTTTACCAACAATCAAAGAGGAAGTCAAAATCTCAGAGAATTTGAATGAATGGAAAGCTGCAATTCAGGAGGAGATGGATTCACTTCGGAAAAGCAACACATGGACGCTTGTAGAATTGCCAGACGGTCGAAAGCCCATCGGAAGTGGGTGTTTAAAATTAAAAAGGATGAGAATGGAAACGTGCAACAATATAAAGCGAGACTAGTCGCAAAACGGATTTGCGTAGACCAAACATTTCTATTGCAACCACATTAGGATTGAACTTGCTGCAGTTAATCATTTCAACCTACACCTTCATCAAATGGATGATTAAGGGTACACGGTGGATTGGAAGCAGGATCCCACAGTGGCCACAGTCAAAATACCTTGCGGCAGAACGTGAAGTATTGAGACGTTTTGTTGACGCGCTTTGCCCCAACCAGGGCTACAGAACACGAACCCCGATTTGTTCGATTTAATACAAGCTAATTCTTAATCTAATTTAAAAACTAAGAGCTTAAGCTACGGTTAGTAAGGGGGAGGGCGATTCAGAAACGGGAGTTTTAAGGAAGGAGTACTGAGGTTAAAGTCGAAGAAGCACATGTTCAAATTAACAGCCCGCATCATACGAGAGATAGGTTTGTTGCAGCCATAAGATTACTTGTATATCGAGGGCTAGTATTAAGAGAGATACGAGTTGTAGAGCGACATGCAGACAACGGAACCAGAGAGTAGTCGATGGATGAAGAGAATGTCCGATATTTCTCTTCGTTCTTCAAACGAATTCAAGTTGATTAGTTTAAGGCGATCTAGATAGAGGGACAGAATCAGAGGATTGTTCCATGATAGACCTCGAAGAGCAAAGCGTAGGAACCGACGCTGGATGCTCTCGATTCTGGAAATGTGAGTAAGTTGGTAAGGAGACCAAACTTGAGAGGTGTATTCAAGGAGTAACGAACAAATGATATATATAAGGACCGGGTTACATAGGGATTGGAGAATTCTTTGGATCATCTTTTGACGAAGCCGAGCGCTGAGTTTGCTTTGAGAACGATACCGTCTATGTGAGTGAGAAAAAATTAAGCTCTGGGTCACATAAAATGCCAAGGTCGCGAATATTATACACGGTGGGTATTGGTTGATTATGGAGCAGGTAGAGGCGGGGAGGTGATTAGATACGTTTGCGTGAAAAAGTGGTTGATTGGCATTTGGCAACGTTTAGCTCCAAGCAATTTAGCAATTTAGACACCAAACTGAAAAACTGTCAAGATCCTGTTGAATAAGGGAAGAATCATGTGTTGAGGAAATGGTCCTGAAAAACTTGGTATCATCAGCGTACAGAGAGATAGAAGAATGCTTGATGACCCTTTCAATATCGTTAATAGCAAGAATTAGCAGCCTAGCTGGCTGCCTTGGGGGACACCGGAGGTATCTAAGAGAGGGCAAGAGGTGGCAGATCTAAAATGAACGCTGTAGTAACGGTTTTCAAGATCAGAAGAAATCCATTGTAACAGAAGGGTTCAAAGTCGAGATTATGGACAGTTTGAAAAGAATAAGCTTATGGAAAATTTTGTTGAAGGCCTTACTGAAATCGGTTGAGATAACATCGACTTCGCAGCCTTTCTCTAAGGCTTAGAGGTTGAATGACACAAATTCAACAAGGTTAGTGGTTGGAAACCGGCATTTGAAAAAGCCATTTTTTGAGGAGGAGATGAGAGATTTGCAGTGGAAACTCAAGGTGTCATACAAAATACTTACAAAGAGTTTGGGTATGTGTGAAAGATTGGCAATGGGAAGATAATTGTTAATATCGCCCTTCGGAACCTTTTGTGTATAAGGATTATGAAAGATGATTTCTATATCTGAGGAAACTCTCCTTGATTTAGAGAAAGGCTGAACATTTTTGAAAGAGGGTGGAAGAGCATTTTTTTTAGGAGTATGGCAGGGAGACCATCTCGACCAGGATTAGATTGATCGCTAAGTTGATTCAATTTATATTCGATGAGATAAATAAATAAAATAAATTGGGTGGCGCAACAGCTCGTGGAGAACCAGGGCCTAGTGACTTACAACTCTCAACCATTCCTGTGTGCGTGTTGTTTGGCAGGAATGGAGGGGACCTACAGTTTTTTGCCGAGTCCGAACGGCTAAATGAGAAGCACTTTTTCATGACAAGTATACTCTTGGAGGATTTTTTTTTGAAAAAATTACTTAGGAAAGGATAGACAGCTATGTCTAAGGAGTTTGAAATGAAGGACATGGGCGAAACAGGTCCTGGGATTGAAGATTGATGGAGACAAGATAAAAGGTACATTGAAATTAAGTCAAAATCAATATTATATCAAATCTCATTGCCAAGTTTAGAATGGAGAGTGGAAAAATCACAGCTACCCCAATGGAGACCAATCTGAAGTTACAGAAAAATAAAGGAACTGAGACAGAAAAATTATATAGAGAACTTATAGGCTGTCTGATGTTTGAGATGTTATTATGTAGACCGGATCTGAGTTCATCACTGAATTTCTTTAGCCAATTTCAAAGTAACGAATCCGATGAACACTGGATCTATCTAAAACTAGTCTTGAGGTACGTCAAAAGGTACAACTGACTTGGAACTAGTGCACAAACGGGATATTTTTGCAAAGCCTTTGTTTGCCAGATTGGGGATATGACATCAATGACAGGAAGTCCATATCCGAACACTCGTTTAAGGTTTTTAGATGCACAATCACACAAATCCCTAGCTCTGTCATCCACTGAGGCGGAATATGAGGCACTTAGCAGTGCAACGTGTGAGGCATTTTGGATCCAGCAAATCCTTATGATCTTGGAATCAAAAATATCACACCATCAATTATTTTCGAAAACAACCAGGCACATTCATCGGTATAGCTGAAAATTCAAGAGAACATAATCGATTGAAGCACATCGACGTCAAGTTCAACTTCGTAAGACAGGTTATTCAGCAACAAAAATTAATGTTCTTTATATTCCTTCAGAAGATCAACAAGTTGACATACTAATAAGGGCAGTACCGAGGCAGCAGTTTATAAAATTAAGAAACTCTTTGGGCATATGTAAAGTTGAGGAGGAGTGTTGTCATGTGGTTCTGCAACACTTTTCAATAGCAAGCATCCTTCTTCTTTCTGCGACCGCTATCAACATTGCTTTTGGTACATTGAATACCAATAAATTTTATTACTTGGTTTATTTTATAATCGAGGAAGTTTCAACAAAAAGTACGGCTAGTGTCCTGGCTTTCAACAGAAATGGCATTTCAAATAAGCTTATTTTTTTCATCAATGCAAAATAATATACGATACGAATTCCAATTTGAATGAACTATTCTAAAAGGTGCTAAGAAACTAGTATAACTTGTATAATTAGACAGTCAAACTAAACAAAATAAAATGCACGACTGGATCACACGTACTTGCTCTTATGTTCAAGTTGTGTGGGACTTAAGAACTTTAAAAAATATTCAAGTAATTATAGAAAAAGTATAAAAAGCATTTAAATCGTTCTTTTAATTGTATAAACAGTCTGATAAATAACTTAGAGCTAAAAAAAAAGTATGCCATTTGATTACTTGAAAAAATATGAATATATGCAAAAAAAAATTAAAATCGTTGGAGCCGTTTTCTTAAAAAAATAATAATTTATATATAAAGTTTGTGTAACATTTTTCAAAAAAAATTTGGTATGTCAATATTGAGTATATATTAATATACATTTAAAACTGAAATTTCAAAACAATTCATGAACCCGTTCTTGAAGTACTGAATTTTCAACAAAAAAATTTTGAATCTTTTTTTAAAAATCCAAACTTTATTTTTCCAAAATTTTTGGTTTGATTTATATTCTAACAAAGCTTTTGAGCAAAAAATTTTATTGAAATCGGATGAGCGGTTAATGAGAAAATCAAAAAAACCATTATATGGCAGGAACAGTTAATAAATGTTTTTGGTGATTTTTTTTTTACTAAAAGATACATCATATTTATAATAATACACTGATTTTTTTTTATAAAAATCTTTGAAGCCGTTTTTGAGATAAATAAGCTTTTCCTTAACGGTTGTATGGCAAGTACCGTTATTTTTTGAGCTAAAAGATTTAAATTTCCCCTCTGGAGAGTTACAATAAAACCTAAAGTTCAAAATTTGAAGAAAATCGCTTCAGTGGTTTAGGCTGTAGGTTGAGGTACGGACAGACAGACAGCATTGTGCCACCCACTTTTTTCGTGTTCTCTATCATCGTAATGTCATGTTTGATTGTTATCTCGAAATTTTTTTTTGCACGAATCCAAAACTTGCCCTATAGTACCTACATATATGTATATCGCAAGTAAACATGGAGGGTTTCTCACAAAAAAATTTTTACGCGACGGAACTCGGAATTTATTTTCCTTGAAGTCTTGTTAATAGAAAAACTAATTTTGCTAATTTAAGCTTCAAACCAATATACCTACATTTTTTCTAATTTATATATTTTGAATTGTTAGTTATTAAGTTATTCACCAAAAATGCATTTGTACAATATTATGAAATAACAAAATAAAACTTATTCATAATAACTGTGCATAATACTTCCTCTTAATTCATGAAGAACAAGTTTATAATTTAGTTAATTTATGAATCACTTTTTTTTCGGGGTCAATACTTTATTAAGAACCTTACCATTTTGTAACCGTACATTTATTCAAGTTTATTTATACATATTTTTCTGTCTGAACTGTGTTGTGAGTAAATAAATTCCAGAATATGTTTCTAAATATATTTTTGTACTTTGATTACGCATAATATGAACTAATTCATATTCTAAATTATTGATTTTGTTTTCATTAATATATATGTACATTTATATTGAACGAACTATGCAGTTTAGATGCCATCAAAATATATATTCAAATCAGTCTTGCTTTTTGCTTGAAGTGTTGTTTGTAATATTAATGATGACTTGTATTTAAAGAAATATCAGAACGACAGTTTCACATTTCGATCGACTGACAGTCGCACTTCACAACAATTAACTCTGTATGTTAGGATTCGTTCGATTTTCAAGGTTTATTAAAAGAGATTGTGAAGGAAACGAACACCGAAAGTATGAACACTGAAACAGCATTCAAAGATGGTTTCTTTAAAGCTATTACTTTTATTTTATTTGCTGAAGAAACGGGACTTATTGTATTCGTTATGAAGCTTATGATCGTATCAGCGGATGAGTACCTAATAAGTTGAATAAAATGTCCAGAGGTAGTTCTACTTCCTCTCAAACAGATTACGAGGGCAGTCACAAAAGTACTCGCCCTGACGTATAAAGATAATTGTTGCAGGTAAAAAAAACTAGGTATGTTAGAAAACAGCCACAATAAAAAGCTTAAGTTAAGAAAAAGCTGTGCAGGATGGCTACCGCGATTACTCACAAACGAACGAAAACAGGTTTCGAATCTGCAGTACAAATAATGGACTGTGAAGGGAGAATCTGCTCCGATGAAGGCGCAAAAAACATGGCTTCAGTTTTTTGGGATGCGCGGGGAATAATTTTCGTGAATTATCTCCAAAAATTGAATTGCACCATCATACACCTCATCCACCAAATTTAGTGTCATTCTACGTCATTGCACTACATTACACCAGCACGTTAACTAGCAGGCGAATCGCAGGCAAAATATCACACTACAAATGCTACTAATCGCCTATCTTTCTCATGTACAGATCAGATATCTGCAGAAAGGAGCTCGTTTTTACAGCCACTAGCAAACTTATTGCCTTACACAGTATTCAATACAACGATTCGAATTCTGTTGTGTTAAGTGCAATGAGCTAGCTATAACCTTTTAACACCGAATCAAAATCAAGAACTCGAGCCAAAACCTCAAAATCTCATCAAATTTTACTAGATCGCACTTGACACTTCGACACTTCAGTTGAAGCTAGGAATAGACTTCTTAGTTACTTACTTTAGATGGCGCTCACAGTCCAGGGTGGACTAAGGCCTCAACCAACAAGCCCCTCCAGCCAGCTCGGTCCTTAGCTGCCTTCAGTTACGCACTACAAGTTGGTAGAGGTCGTTCTCCACTTGTGTGGGGTCTTTTTCTACTGTAGCCACTATCAGAGATAGATTGGAAGACTCCATACTCCATCGATACAGACTGGCCCGAAGATCAACCGAAGAATTTTCCTTTCAAAGCACCCAAGCAGATTCTCATCCGTGTTTGACAGGGTCCATGCTTCTGCTCCATAAACCAGAACCGGGATGATAAGGGTCTTATAAGTCTCCTTGGTTCTTTGAGAGACAGCTTTATTACTTTATTATTAATGCCTTCTTAGCCCGGGGAAATAGCGGTTGGCAAGAGTTATTCTTCGTTTGGTATCTGCACAGATGTCATTTTGCGATGTCCTTGACAAAGTTAAAATTGTACCTATCCATCGTGATGTTTTGCCCGAGTTGACGATGTTAAGATTCCTTTCTCGATGATAACATATACTTCGTCGTATCCTAATAGACAGCCAAGCCCATTGTGCCACATCCCATTCCATACTTGCAAACGCTCCGGTAACAGTCGCATCTTTCTCCCAATGATGTCAATATCATCTGCATAAGCCTGTTGTTGTCTTGCGAATTGCGTACAATTGTTTCAAGTACGATGTTTAAGAGGTTGCATGATAATACATCGCCTTGTCCCAAACCTTTCTCGACATCGAAGGGTTCGGTGGTGTTCTTGCCGACTTTGACGGAGCAGCGAGATTTCTCCATCATCATCCCGCACAAGCAGACAAGGGACAGGGATGCCAAGATGCGACATGGCTCTATATAGCTCGTCTCTATCGACGCTATCATATGCGACTTTGAAATCGATAAAGAGATGGTGTGTATCGATTTGAAACTCCTGTATTTTTTCCAAAATCTTTCGGAGTAGAAACATTTGATCGACAGTTGATTTGCCGGGCCTAAAACCACACTGATAATGGCCGATCAGATCGTTGACAAACGGCTTTAAGCGATCACACAGTACAAATGACAAAATATTGTATGCGACGTTGAGGTGACTTATACCCCTGTAGTTGGCTCAAGTCACAGCATCTCCTTTCTTGTAGACGGGGCACACTATACCGAGTTTTCATTCATCGGGCATACTTTCATCCGACCAAATTTTGGAGATAAGTAAATCACCAAGTCATCTCCCCCTACTTTGAATAGCTCGGCTGGCAGGCCATTTGCACAAGCAGCCTTTGTTTGCTTTAAGTTTGGATATTGCTAACCGCACTTCATTTATGTTGGGTGGACGGAAATTTTGACCATCGTCGTCCAGGTTTAATGGATTGTTCTGTCTAACAGCAGAGTTTTGGCCATCTTCGACGTTCAGCAGTCTAGAAGTGTTGTTTCCAGATCCTTAACACGGACTGTGTGTCTACCAACATATTCCTACTCTAATCTCGGGAGGCTTCCGTTCTGTTATTGTGACCCTGAGAATTTCCTCACCCTTCGGTAAAACTTCAAAACATCCCCCCTGCCGCTACAGTCCTCAATAGACTCGATCGCCTGCTTCGCTTGCTCTCTCTTTTTCCTCCTGAGAAGTAGGCGTTCCTCCCTTCGTTTTTGCACGTAGAGCTCCCAGGCTGCACTCTCAGCACCTCTGGTTCTAGTCTGCAGCATTGATTGGTAGGCCTCATTCTTCATCGAACCAGGAACACACTTCTGGAAGTGCGAAATGTTCGAGTACCCCTTGAACTGTAAGATGAATTAGGTACAAATTCTGGATTGAGACCTTAAAAACCAGTAAAGGCTACCCTTCACCCAAGATGCCATAGAGTAGCACGTGCTGCTTTTACAGTAAAAATGGAAATTGTTCTTACAATCGTGACGAGTGTTTTTTGGTAATTTCATATACATAATGCATATTAAGAAATTAGATTATGAAGAAAGCAACTAATAACCTTCATGAGATAATAGCTTTGCAATATGCTAGAGAAAGAAACAACATTTATACCTTAGAGTTTCTTCCCAGGAAATTTTAAACTAACATATTATGCATCACTCTGCCGTATATGTATGTAAACATCAATAAGAAAATACGTCAAACTATTTTTCCCAGAGTTAAATTGTTGGGTTTCTTAAAATGAACATATCATTTGTCTGAAATGCGGGGATAGTTTGAAATCATCTCTGTTTTATTTATAAAAGCCTATGCAATATATTCAATACTCCAATCAACACACCCTGGTATTTAATAAAACTCGATGCGCTGTCTGTAGTTTTTTTATTTTGTTCTCTTCATTTTAATTAAAATTATTATTCTTGAAATTTAAATTAAACACGATGACTAATCAAAAAACCTAAAATGTATAATGAAGGCTACAACAAAATTGCAAGCGATAAACAAAAAACGTCAAATGATAAGAAAACAATTTATATTGCCAGCGACATAGTCTAAGCATTCGAGTGTTTGCTTCTACTCGTAAGTTGGCCCAAACGCAAATAATTAAATATGAATGCTTTGCGGAAAGCGAAACCAAGGCAATTCAAGTCCGAAATTGAGTCGTAAAAAAAACACAACAACTTTAAATTATTTGCACGTTGCCCTCTAGCATATAGTATTCATCTCTTATAAAGTGTATTTTTCTAGCCAATCAATTAGTGAAAGAATGGTAGAGGTAACCAAATACAAAAACGTGAATGTCTACGAATGGACTTATGAGCGAATGGAAATAATTACTCAAGGTCGTGAAATTCATAATTGAGCCGGTGTTAATGGATTAAAGCTAGTGCATGTTAAGAGTTTGGAAGGTACTTGTTTGATTCACTTACTTACTTACTTAAGGTGGCGCTACAGTCCGGGGTGGACCAGGGCCTCAACCAACAAGCTTCTTCCAGCCGGCTCGGTTTCTAGCTAGCTGTCTCCAGTTTCGCACGCCAAGTTGGTTGAGGTCCTCTTCCACTTGCGTGCGCCACCTTTTACGCTGTCCACCTCTACTGCGTTGTCCCACGGGGTTGGATTCAAAGACTTTCCGGGCCGGAGCGTTGGTGTCCATTCGCTCTAGATGACCCAGCCATCTCAGTCGTTGGCTTTTCACTTTTGTGGCTAGGTCGGTGTCGCTGTACAGCCCATACAGTTCGTTGTTGTATCTTCTTCTCCATTCCCCATCTATGCAGACGGGACCAAAAATCACCCGGAGAATTTTCCTCTCAAAACAGCCTAACGCGTTCTCATCCACTGTTAGCAGTGTCCATGCCTCTGCACCATACACCAGGACCGGGATGATAAGCGTCTTATACAGGGACAGTTTAGTTGCTCGAGAGAGGGCTTTGCTTCTCAATTGCCTTCTTAGCCCAAAGAAACAGCGATTGGCAAGAGTAATTCTTCGTTTGATCTCAGCGCTGGTGTCGTTCGCTGAGTTTATAGCGGATCCTAGGTAGACAAAGTCTCTGACTACCTCAAAATTATAGCTGTCTATAGTGACGTTCTGTCCGAGACGTCGGTGTTGGGTGTCCTTTCTTGTGGACAGCATATATTTTGTTTTGCTTTCATTCACCGTTAAACCCATCTTCTTGGCTTCCTTCTCAATGCTCACAAAAGCACCACTGACATCACGCTTTGTTCGTCCGATTATGTCAATGTCGTCAGCGTAAGCGAGTAATTGGACGGACTTTTGAAAGATTGTGCCTCTGGTGTTGACGTGAGAGTTTTGCACTATTCTTTCAAGAACGATGTTGAAGAAGTCGCATGACAGCGCGTCGCCTTGCCTAAAACCTTTTTTGACATGAAAGGTGTCGGTGAGGTCTTTGCCGACCTTGATGGAGCAGCGTGCATTCTCCATCGTCATCCTGCACAAACGGACGAGTTTGGCAGGGATGCCAAAACTAGACATTGCTCTATATAGCTCGTCTCTATAGATGCTGTCATACGCGGCCTTGAAATCGATAAAAAGGTGGTGGGTATCGATTTGGAACTCCTGGGTTTTCTCCAAGATCTGCCGTAGTGCGAATATTTGGTCGATGGTGGACTTCCCTGGCCTAAAGCCACACTGATATGGACCTATCAGGTTGTTGACGAATGGCTTCAGGCGTTCACAAAGTACGGCAGAGAAGATCTTGTAGGCGATATTAAGAAGACTGATGCCTCTGTAGTTGGTGCAGTCCAGAGGATCGCCTTTCTTGAGGATCGGGCAAACAATACTGAGGTTCCATTCATCGGGCATGCTTTCTTCCGACCATATTTTACAGATGAGCTGGTGCATACTCCTAACCAATTCATCGCCAGCCGCTTTGAATAGCTCAGCCGCAAGGCCATCAGCTCCAGCAGCTTTATTGGACTTAAGTTTAGATATGGCTATCCTCACTTCGTCAAGATCGGGTGGACGGAATTGTTGGCCTACGTCGTCCAGGTTGAATGGTGCAATTTGCATGGTAGCGGAATTCGGTTCGTCATCGCCGTTATACAATTTGCAGAAATGATTTTTCCATATCCTCAGCACCGACTGTGTTTCCACCACGATGTTCCCCTGATCGTCCTTGCAGGCTTCGGTTCGGGGTTTGTAACCTTGGGAGGTTCTTTTTACTTTTTGGTAAAACTTCCGAACTTCATTCCTGCAGTGGCATCCCTCTAATTCCTCGATCGCGCGCTTCTCATGCTCTTTCTTTTTCTTTCTGAGAAGCTTGTGTTCCTCTTTCCTCTTCTGCTCGTAGAGCTCGCGAGCAGCTCTGGTCCTTCTATGCAGCGCCGCTTTGTATGCCTGTTGTTTGGCTGCATGTACTTGCCGGCATTCCTCGTCGAACCAGGGGTTTCGCTGTGGTGGTCGTGCGAAGCCCAGCACGTCAGAGGCGGCATCTCTGATGGCTTCCTGGCAGTTTTTCCACTGGTTCTCGATGTTTGCAGTTGGCGGCAAAGGACTAGTTAAGAGGGCGCGAGAGACTCGATCGGAAAAGGACCTGGCGATTTCTTGCGACTGTAGCCGTCCGACGTTGAACTTCCTGACAGTATTTCCCTGTTTTGGCTTTGGTCTGGATATCCGTAGCATTACCTTTGCTACAACGAGGTAGTGGTCCGAGTCAACGTTGGCTCCTCGGAACGTTCGGACATCCTTGATACTGGAGGAGTGCCTTGCGTCGATCGCAATGTGGTCAATTTGGTTGGCGGTTGATTGACCAGGAATTCGCCATGTCCCCTTATGAATATCGAGATGCGGGAACTGCGTACTAGCTACCACAACGTTTCGCCCCGCAGCAAAGTCGATTAGCCTGAGTCCGTTATCGGAGGTGGTGTCGTGCAGGCTGTATCTTCCGATTGTGCCACCAAAGACGTCTTCTCTTCCTAGTTTGGCATTAAAATCACCCAAGACAATTTTAATGTCATAGCTAGGGCATTGCTCATATGTCTTGTCCAAGAGCTCGTAGAACTCGTCCTTGGTGTCGTCATCTTTCTCCTCTGTGGGGGCATGCGCGCATATCAGGCTGATGTTGGCGAATTTAGCCTTGATGCGAATTGTCGTGAGGCGCTCGTTCACATAATTGAAACTCAAGACCTCTTGCCTCAGTCTGCCTCTAACAACAAATCCACATCCAAAAAGACGCTGCCCTTGTGGTCGGTAACAGTCACCGTAGTATACATCGCAGTCTTTCAGTTTTCTTTTGCCCGGCCCATCCCATCGCACTTCTTGGATGGCGGTGATGTCTGCTTTGTAGCAGTCTAGGGCCTCCGCTAAATGTTCGGCTGCACGTGGTCTATAGAGAGACAGAACATTCCACGTGCAGATCCGAAGTTCGTTGTCCTTATTTCGTTTGCTAGGTTCGTCAACAGTAAATCCGTCCGTATCCGAGGCTTGTTGATGCTTCGCAACTAAAAATAGCTTTACGTGGCCGGGAAGTCACCCCGACGGCACGACCCCCAACCTGGAGGACCAGACCCTATATATATAACTCCAAGGGCGGGGAGCCGGATTAACCGCTCCTTATAGGCCTGAGCTCCGAATATGTCGTAGTAGCCCGTATAAGGTGTTCACTAAGTAGTTCAGCCTAACTGGAACTGTAGACGCCACCGTTGATTCCATCTTGAGAATTCTTCCGCTGCCGCCTGGATGAAGGAGAAGTGCCTTAGTGGGAACACTCCTCCCCCCCTCTCTCGTTTGCTGCCCCCTAAAACCGTCCACAGGGATTGGAACCCCATCTTCAGTTAAAGGTACTAGGCACCCGATGTTCACCGCGGGGAGGTGAGAGTAGGAGTTGATAGACAGAGGTTCGCTTTGAAACAAAGCTTGTGGACGCTTGTGTCCTCTTGAATGCACATGTCTACCCTTTGTTTGATTCACGTCAAACCTGAAACATCAATTGGCTGGCTTAACATATTTTGCAAGATTTTAAGAAAGAATTTTGATTTGTTTAGCATAACATAGTTTCAGCAATCGTGCGTTATAAAATGTCTTGCAGAATACATTTTAAGAGTAATAACAAAAACAAAAAAATGACTTAAAATACATTTTCGGTTGAGTTACTCTTTTGAATTATAGATTGTCTAGCCTTGTTAAGTTGAATCAAAACTTGTTTTGTTTATTAGAAGCAATTAAGTCGTTGACCCGATAGAAACTTCAAATAGGATAAAATATTAAATAATAACCTTTTCGTAGGCAGTTTTATAAAGCTTGGGTAAAATTTTTGTTATTCACAAATAGGGGCAGAGAAGAAAAATAAAAGAGACTTTGAAGGCTTCGTAGAAGTGATTCTATATGGTGATATGAAAAATTAAATACAAGGGATTGCAAAAGCGAAACAAAGATTACAGTGGAAGGAGCTAAAAAGTTTGAGGACCTTGAGCTGACTGATTATGAATACCTATTCGAAAAATGCTCAATAATCTTTGTCAAAATATTTAATTTTAGAGTCTTGGGTATGATAGATTTCTTTACAGTTGGCGAGTATTTTAAGTTTGATTTCTAATTTCTTTTTTCAAGAGAACCTTCAGTTACCGAACATAACAATCCAAATTTTCAGACGTTTAAGTACTGTAAATAAAACTGGAAGTATACTTTAGAGTCGTGGAAAATAACAAGACATGGATTCTGAAAAGGGTAAAGGCGGTAAAGGGAAGGAACAAACAATTTGATTCGCTCATCGTTTGTCGTAATAATACGACAAGCCGTATTGCGCTTCCCAGGCTTTGGGTAGGTAGGTGAGGGGAGGGAAAGATAGGGGATTATGAGGATGTTTAAGTGTGGGGGGCCTCCTTGAACCAAACTAAATTCTGACTGAATTTTAGGAAGTTATTTAGTGGAAACACAATGTCGCCCAGTTCGTAGAAAAAGTATTCTCCTAGGGCTGCTTTTGGTTTGGTTAGGCTGGGCCATTCACAAAGGAAGGGAGGTGAGCCCTCTTCCACCTCTTGATCATGACACCCTCTACATAAGTCCGATAAGCTGATGTCCATTATGCTCATGTGGATTCCCATTAAGTTGTGACCCGTTAGGACTCCAACTGGGAGTGGTAATTGTGGCCGGTTTATCTTTCGTAAGTATTCAGTTGTTTACCCAAAACATTCGGCCATAGATTCCTTGAAACCCCACAAGTTTTAATTGATGGCCATCGGATATCTGCAGTTTCAAGGAAGCTCTGGTGAATTTTTACTTTTTTCTTGTTCCAGTGGCACAAGCACCGAGAAAAAGGTTTGGCTCGGAGATAACCCATTCTTAACAGTAAATTCATATCAGAGATTTACAGAATGACTGCATGTGGTATGTCTAGAGAAAATCTGTCAATTCCGTATGCAAAAATGGAGGGGCATCACAAAAATGTATATCAAGCTGAACTTTGGATTTTGTTGCTCCGAAACACAATAGCATCAAATAAAATTTGGCGCGATAATCCTCCCTACCCCTCGATTTATTTCTATTCCTATTGTCCGAGAATTAAAAGATGTTTAAATACAAAAATATGCCGAACATTTTTAATATTTCTTGTCTCAAGTCAGACTTTCTGCAGTTAGTGCCCAAAAATATAGATGGTAGCAACGTTCCCAGTTTTCAGTTAATTTTTAAAACTTTGCTGCTGTCAACTGAGATTTTGACCTGAGACGAGAAATGTTTAGAAATTGTAGCTTAACGTTTTTCAGCTACATCTTTCTTCCTTGTTTTTAAAATAAGAATCGAAACAAATCGATTATTTTAACCTCATCATCGAAAATTTTATTGATTGATTTTGAGACATTTAGGAAGTAAAATCACTGGTTACTTTGATGAAGCTCGTGGCCTAACTATTATATCTAGCAAAAAAGAAAAATTTAATTTTGGCCCAGCCTTCTACGTTCTTCGAGTATTTCAATGATCATTAGCAATGTACTTCAATCCTTGAAATAATGGGCCTTGTGAATAAAAAAAAAGCTTAAGCTATTTTAGGACCAAGCTAAAGCTAGCTAGTCTTAGCTATTACTAGTAGCTAAAGCGAGATAGTTCTAGCTTAAGCTTTGTTTCATGTGAATAAAAAAAGATTACGCTAAATAGCTTTAGCTAGAAAATTCTAGCTTAAGCTTTATATTTCTAGCTTTCGTTTGTTTATTCACATGTTTTGGCTTCGAAGCTTAAGCTAAAACTATTTTTTTGTGACCGAAAAGCAACGCAAGGAGATTTTTAAAGATCCAAGTTTTAGCTTAAGCTATTTGTTTATTCACAAGACCCGTTGTTTTCATATAAATAGAACTAGTCAAAACTTTCTAGTTAGGGGTCCAGGAATCTTGATATTTTTGTAGCTTTAGCTATAATAGTCTAGCTTAAGCTATTATTAATCACACCATTTGGAGCTTAAGCTGGAAAAACAAACAAAAGCTAGAAGAATCTAGCTTTAGCTATTTTAAACTAGCAATTAATAGAAGACATCTTTTAATTTCTAGTTAAAGCTAGTTTTTAATCACACAAGACCTAGCTTTGACTTGAAATTCCAAGTTTTAGCTTTTTTTTTTATTCACAACGCCCAATAAAACAACAACATCAGCAAAATACTGGAGTTAGTAATCGTTCGGAGACTCAAGGTGTTCTGCAGTGATAACGCGATCATCCCTGTCATGCATATCGGCTTTCAAGAAAAACACTCGACGATGCATCCGCTGCTAAAGTTCCAACACGATATCACCTCAACAGTGACCGTGTCACCGTTGGATGCTTCCTGGATATCGAGAAAGCAATCAACAGCGTATGGATAAATACCCTTATTTACAAACTACATCTATTACATTTACCTCTGCTACTAAAAAAAATTCTTTTTTCTTTTCTTTCTTTCAGACAATTGTTCGTTCAACTGGACAACTTTAAATTAAATATGAACACTGTTCTGAAACTCCCAGATGGATCCATCATAGCTGCCAAACGGAACACAAAGTACCTGGTAGACCACTTCAATGAGTTGCTTAGGTTCAACCCGCACTCAAGAAGTGAGTCCAAAAGAGAAAGTTAGGCCTTCCACCGTTTACACCCCCTGATGAGAAGAAGAACCGGACTAAGTCAACAGACGAAAATACTGATGTACAAGCAACTCCTGCGGCCAGTCATAACCTATTGCTTTCTAGTCTGGTTCTCAATTTCCAAGACAGCCATGAATAAACTTCAAGTGTTGGAAAGGGAAATACTTAGAATTTGCACCGGAATACACTTCGACCAGCAGCGACGAAAACACTAGAGGAAGTGTGAAGTGAAAACCTCTACAAAGCTAGTAGAGAACATCCACAGTCACCCAAATGAGTTGATGAGAAGCATGGCCACCGAGCAACGACAACCCGGACCGAGGTGTGATGGAAACCCTGGGCGACAACATTATGAACATGGACAACGAGGAAGTAGTTTCCTTCTACGCTGACACAGTGTCAGCCTACTGCTGCAATAAAATGCTAAACCTTCTAACAATCTACACCGAAATCACCACTGGACAACTAGAATGGAACACCCCGAAGATGAAACAGGCAGCCTGCAATTAAATATTTTTGTACGTGTATTTTAAATAATTATAAAATTTTAGACTTAAGATATAGTAAGGGTATTCATGTAGTCGTAAACGTGGTAAAGTTTTAAACTTCGTAAATCTGTCATATTTTCCATACAAATTGTGACAGAATTTCTAAATTTTTTTAACTTTACAACGCTTACGACGACTTTACGCTGTTGCATGAATACCCATAGTAGGGTTCATGCGAAGTCGTCGTAAACATAGTAAAGTTGTACCTAAATTGCATAAATCTGTCTAATGTTTCATACAAATCGTGACAGATCTACGAAGTTTAAAGGTTCTCCCAAACCAACGCGAAACTTTCGCCGACGACGCGAAATCATTCACAATAATACAAAATGTGATAGATAAACAATGCTAAACAACAACAAAAAACTGTCTTTGCGAATAATTCGCTATGATTTCGCGTTGGTTTGGGAGATCCTTAAAACTATACTACGTTTACGCTGGCCTTACGCCGTTCTTTGAATACCCATAGTTAGTAAGGCATTAGAGGTCTGCATGAATGTATTCATTTGCTCCCTCTTAACGGGTGCAATACTTCAGTGTACACCATTCATTTCAATTTTTCAACACATTATACAGTGAAGTGAAGTACCCACTCTATAACAAGCAGTTAGTGTATTCTATTCGATCACCTAAAATGAGTACACTGTTTTCTTTTTCTCGCACGCTGTGTTGCTTGATATGAGCCAATAGTGTACAATGTTAACTGAGGGAAATACACTGAGTACACCGAGTGGATTAAATGAAACGATTTCACACTGAGTACACCGAGTGGATTAAATGATTAAATTTGTTTATTGCAATTCGAGAGATTTGATTTTAAAATCTAGAATTGTGGATTAAATGATTAAATTTGTTTATTGCAATTCGAGAGATTTGATTTTAAAATCTAGAATTGATGTCTTGAATGAAACATCTGGAAATGTTTTTGAGTAGATTCAGTGAAATTGAAAAAGTGCAAAAACGACTTGAGTTCAAACACAAACATAAACACACAAGAATAACATGAAATGAAATGAAACCAGGCAAGAGGACATTTCGATGGGAAGACACATTTGTTATGAAGTGGATTTGTGGTCAATTCAAGATTTATGTCAGATGGAGGGAGGATTTATGCCAAAGTTACTACTAGCTACTCGGCAAAAGTAAGAGAAATATTAAAATATTGGCAATCCATTTTAATGCCAAAATAAATAAAGAATATATCTTAGATAGGAAAAAGTAGCATCTTGCGAGCAACTGACAAATTCTCCAAGGGTAAACTTGTCATGAATAAGTGATTCTCATTTAGCTGTTCGGACTCGGCATAAAATTGTAGGTCTCTTCCATTCCACACACGAATGTTTGAGAGTTGAAGTCACTAGGCCCTGGTTCACTACGAGATGTTGTGCCACCAAATTTAATTTATTTTTAGAGGAAATGTAGCTCCACAACATAACTTATGCTGAAATCATATTGGCGTATATTCATAGCTGTTGCTAGGTAAAACCGATTCTCATTTAGCTGTTCGGACTCGGCATAAAATTGTAGGTCTCTTCCATTCCACACACGAATGTTTGAGAGTTGAAGTCACTAGGCCCTGGTTCACTACGAGATGTTGTGCCACCAAATTTAATTTATTTTTAGAGGAAATGTAGCTCCACAACATAACTTATGCTGAAATCATATTGGCGTATATTCATAGCTGTTGCTAGGTAAAACCGTTGCTTGAATAATGTCTAGGGATATGCGATATGCCCTATAATACATGAGAGTAAGATCGACACAATACTGTGTCATCAGATTTTAAATAAGTATATAATTCATATGCAGGGTTAATTAAATAGGATTTACCTCATGATAAAATTACTATTCAAAAACTTAATCAAAGTGAAATTCGCCTCTATCTAAACAAAGATATTAAATCAATGAAAACATAACTGCTTGTGATCAAGTTAGTTAGCTTATTCTTATTCTAAATGAATTTGAACAAGAAGAATAAAAGATACTACTATATGAAACATTTAAGAAAACGATTAGAAAATTTAACTAAAAAAACCCAGATAAGATATTTATTTATACAAGTTAGTATCGCCCAGCGGTCGAAATTCGACATTTCCCTATTAGTATCTTAACGGAAACATTATAGATATAAAATTTAGATTCTGCAAGAGCGAATGGCTTAAAAAAAATTTAAACAAAATATAGGTATGAAAATACCTTGCCATTAAGAGGAGATATAGAAAAGTGTTTACGTATTAATATATATCCGCTGAAGCTTATAAGTCCTTTCGCTCGAAAAATCTAGATAATTATAAACAAAGCATAACTGGCTCTTATAACCTTTGGTCGCAAACGAAATCGACCAAGTCAGGTGAATGTACATTTCTTTGAGTCACTGATTTGCTTGGTAGAGCTCAGCGCTTTGCGTGATCATGAACTCAGCTGTTGACATTGAGATACGAGGTGTAATTGCGCAAAAATGAAGAGAAAATCGAAGAAAGAAAAGAAAAATAGATACCTCCCTTGGCGAATACAAGGTTCATAAATCATAACTTACCCACTAGACAAATGATGAATTTCACCGCTGTTATCGACAGAATATCATTCAGATTGCTTTCTATAGCTGCCTCGAATCCTTCCTCGACTACGAACCCACTGCCTCCAGCTTCACCGCCGCCGACCGCCTCGGTAGCGTTTTTTATTAGTAATCCTATTGCTGCCGATGCTAGGCCAGGTACGTTGGTTAAATTGCTAGAGGTGCTTAAATTGGATGACGATTCTACAGCGGCAGAGGCTGTGCTGATGTTTCCCTCTACAGCACCGCCACCTTCGATTACCACATCGTCTGTGAGAGCTCCGGACTTCTCCAGCGGAGGATACAATCGTGTGGGCAGGCCCATTCCGATTTTGAGAATCTCATCGATTACCAGAATGGGTGGAACACGCATCATCACGTCCACAAGACCGAGAACCTTCGCACGAAACGACATTGTAATGGCCAGTGAGTGGTGTGTTTTTGTGTGACGGCCTCACGCTTTTGTCTGCCTTTCAGCTACGTCCGCAGACGTCCGACGCAGTTTTTTATATCTGCCCGTCCGATGAAAAAAAATTTAATATTTTCTCGCAGTTCACAAACAATTTTTTGTGGAAAATTTTATGATTTTCGATTTTATTCAAATAGAATTTACCGAGGGCGGATTGAATGGATGTAATTGAAACAATTTTCAGCACTTATTCGTATTTTCTTTTTGTTTTTTTCATCTACAATTTGTAAAATATTTGACAATTCGCGGAGTCATATTTTTGCGTTTTCTTTGCACTGGTCGTGGTCGATGTTTTATTTTTCTTTGTTGCCTAATTCGTGTGTATGAGGGCGTTTATGTCGAATAAGAGCGATTTTTTTGCTGCTGTTTTTTTTGTTGTTGTGTTGTTGTAGAACTGTCATTGTCGGTTTGACGTGTAATTTAGAAAGGGACAGATCTATTTCGCGAGCTTGACAGTCGATAATGTAGTAAGTAGAATTGGAAGTTTGGCTAGTTGATACTAGGTGGCGATGGCTGACCAAGTTACAGAAGAGGCTCTTTTTGTTTGCTATTTTCTTAGTGTCCTTTCACACGAGGAAACTGAGTTGCCAGCAACTTTTAGTTCCTGGGTGAAAAGGGCAGGAGGAAAGAGGGGCGAACAGAATCTCCCCGGTCGAGGATTTGAGGAGATTTTTTGACATTTCCTTTCACATCTAGGTTTAGGTGTGTTTAACCAATAGACTTTCAAAGGAAATTTCAAAAATTGCCTGGAGATTTGTTTCCTCGTATGAAAGGTACGAGAGATTTTTAAGGAGATTAAAAGAAAACGTCAAAAAAATCTCCAGCAACTTGTTTCTTCGTGTGAAAGGGGACTTAAACATTTCGAATTCGTATTTTTGTTTTAATAACAAATGGAATGGATTTCATAACGTGGAATGTGGGCGAATAAGATAATTTTTCTGAAAATTTCCAAATTAAAATCATGAATGGTTTTTTTTTCGTTGTATGTAATCACGAATGTACGTACCTGTAAAAAAAACGAAAGACGAAACGAACAAAATAAGGAACGGTATAATCAGGGTTTTTAAAAAATGGTTATTAATGGTACCTCCCTTGAATCATTTTTTTATTTTCAATTTTCTCCAGAACAGTATGACTCATTTAAAAAAAAATTTTATCCAAACACTTCCAAGAATATAAATAAATATAAATAGTATTGTGTACCAAAATTTAAAAAAAATATTTTTTGGATTTTTAAAAAATGTTTCAAAATTTTTTGTTGAAAATCAAATGTATTGAAAATGACAAAATTAGTTTTTTTTTAAACGCGAGTTTTTTAATATTCTCAAAAATACTATGAGAACAAATTTTACTTTTATGAAAAAATAAAGGTACCTTCCAAACAAAAGTGGAACAAAACGGTACAGGATATCTAGTATTTTTTGTTCTCAAAAACGACTCGGTTCAGACAATTACGGACTGGAACGCGTGATGGGAAGAAATGGCTTGGGGTCACGGAATGAAAATGGTGACTTGCTTGTCGACTTTTGTAACGCGAATCGTCTTGTGATAGGTGGGACTGTATTTAAGCATAAGACGTGCAACAAAATTACCTGGGTGCATCCGGATGGTCAAACCGAAAACCAAATTGATCATATCATGATTCAGCAGCGATGGAGGAAGTCTATGTGTGATGTCCGGAGTATAAGAAATGCCGATGTGGGAAGCGACCACCATTTGGTTCTGATGAGTCTCAAACTACGAACCGCTGCCGTACAAAAACCAGCGCAGGATGCAGCAAGGAGCTCAAAATTCATTACGAATGCTTTAAATGACCCCAACATATGTCGAAACTATGTCACCACCCTTAACGACAGAGCCTCGTCATTAAACGGAATCCAGAATTCAACAATTGATGAGATGTGGGGTGAAATTAAAAGTGTTTTTATGGAGGCTGGATCCGATACTGTACCCAAGCGAACGAGACGTAGAGACTCTTGGATATCCCAAGACACCTGGGATAAGATCGAACTTCGCAAATCGTTGAAAATCCAAATAAATGCTGAAGCAGATGTTCAACGAAAGGCTGACTTGCGAAGAGAGTACCGCATTGCACATAAGATGGTCTATCGCTGTGTGAGACGTGACAAGAGGGTGAAGGTAGATGGACTCGCAGATAATGCGGAAATCGCTGCCAGAAGAGGAGATATCCGGGAATTGTACCAAATAGCCAAAGATGTTATCGGGAAAAAAAGCAACACCAATCATCCTGTAATGGATGTGGATGGCACACTTTTGGTATCAATTGAGGATCAGCTTCGTAGATGGAAGGACCATTTTTGTGCCCTGCTAAATGAGGATTCAGTTGAGCAGAGTGCTGAAGTGCCCCAACTAAACGAGATGCGCAGGTCCTATAGGGGTATTGACATCGAACCCCCGTCAGAATCGGAAATCCAGACATCAATAAATCTCCTCAAAAACAACAAGGCAGCTGGACTGGACGGAATACCAGCTGAATTCCTGAAAGCCGATCCCGTAACAGCGGCTAGTATTTTACATCCGTTGATAAAAAACATTTGGGAAAACGAAAGCTATCCCAGGGATTGGAAGGATGGTGTGATTGTTAAGTTGCCAAAGAAAGGTGACTTAAAGAATTGCAACAATTGGCGTGGTATCACCGTTTTGTCCGTTTTCCCAAAACTAATGGCAACCATCATTCTCGAGCGAATAAAGGAGAGAGTCGAGTCTACACTCAAGAGGCATCAAGCTGGCTTCCGCAGTGGTCGATCGTGTGTCGACCATATCAACACCCTGCGTATCGTCCTCGAGCAGTCGATGGAATTTCAATCACCGCTTTACCTCATGTTCGTGGATTTTGAGAAAGCCTTTGATCGAGTTAACCGAGAATGTATATGGAGATCGTTGCTTGGTAGAGGAATTCCACCAAAAATAGTTGCCATTATTAAAGAGTCCTACAACAACGCAAGGTGTTTTGTTTTGCACAACGGGCAGCTATCCGACTCCTTTGTAGTGCAACAGGGTGTGAGACAAGGGGATGTTCTATCGCCAATTCTCTTCCTGCTGGCGATGGACGACGTATTGACGGCCAGTGTAGGTACAGCAGAGCGACAGGGCATTCAATGGAGACCGTTCGAAAGGCTCAGTCATTTAGACTATGCCGATGACATATGTCTACTGGCAAATAATATCAGTGGGCTGAACGGGATGTGCCAAACGCTGCAAGTGAAGGGAGAGTCGAGTGGTCTAAGAATAAACAGCAAAAAGACAAAAATAATGCTCACAGGCCGCTCCACACAGCAGCGTATTATTCTACAGGAGACGCCAGTTGAAGTAGTGGAACAGTTCAACTACCTTGGCAGTATTGTCTCTGCAAACGGTGGTACGGATCTGGACGTTAAAAGTAGAATAAATAAAGCTCGTGCTGCCTTCGGTACTCTGTCCCCAATCTGGAAATCAAGTCAAATCTCCTTACGCACTAAGTTGAGATTCTTCGAATCCAATGTCAAATCCGTGCTGTTATATGCTTGTGAAACCTGGAAAGTCACGTCTATCATTTCGAAGAAATTGCAGGCTTTTGTGAATCGCTGTCTTCGCCATATCCTAAAGATTCGCTGGCCACAAATAATATCAAATGAGGAATTGTGGCGCAGGACAAGTCAAGAGCGGCTGGACGTCGACATAAGAAAGCGTAAATGGCGTTGGATTGGTCACACACTGAGGAAACCAAACAATGAAATTGCAAAGCAGTCCTTTGAATGGAATCCTCAGGGTGCACGGCGGGTTGGAAGACCAAGAACAACATGGAAATCAACTGTTTTAGCGGAAGCAGAATCCCAGAGAAAGACGTGGCCACAGCTAAAGTACCTTGCAGCAGACCGTGAAGGATGGAGACGTTTTGTTGACGCCCTATGCCCCAGCCGGGGTTACAGGACACGATGATGATGACTATCAAAAATTATAAAATTTTACATTTAGCACCTATTATATATGTGTGTATATAGTATATGTGTTTTTTATGTTGAATTTTCTCATTATTAGCTAAACGGATTTAGATTAATTTTGTTATATACAAATTTCAAATAAGTTCAAAAAAGAAATTTTTGAATTAAAAAAAATTAAAATTATTATTTGAAAATTCTCAAAACGAGTAAGCAATTTTTTTTCCAATTTTATTTGTTTATGCATATAATTCTTAAGATTTGCATACTAAATTTTTCCTTAATTTTTTTTTAGAATTTGATATAAGAAAACTTAGTTTTATAAAAAGCTTATCCAATGATTTTATAAGTTTTTCTCCATACAATCATATGATTAATCAAGAATTAAGATAGCGTTCCTTTTTTACCTGGGGCCAAATTCCGCAAGTGTGAGTTTTTCTGTGAACACAGAAATTCGTATACCTACACATCGATTTTTGCGATTCCGCAAGAGTAAGTTTAAAGTTTTTGACAGATAACGCATGCACAATCAGTCAAATTTATTCACACTTGTTTTGGGTTGTGAACAGAATGTGTACACAGAAAATCATTCACACTTGCGGAATTGGGCCCCTGAAACTATTGTTATATTTTCTCAGGTTCGTTAATAAAACTTTACTTTACTTTATTTAAAACGTCCACTTATTTTTTTCACCAAATAAAACACTTTACTTTTCTTACTACAAACAAAGCGATTTTTTATTCACCACTGAAATTAATTCACCAACTTTACTTTTAACTTTTATTATAACCAAATTTATTCATTCACGATTAAAAACAAACTGTGTTGATGTCGGTCAAACATGTACCTTTTATACTTGTTTGATAAAATCTGGAAAGTAGTAGAAGGTTCTGGCCTCTGCTTCCGGAGCTTTCCATAGAGGAAATTTCCCAATAATTTCCCTTCAAAAAGCTTTTATTTGACAGCTGGTATATCTGCTATAATCCGGCAGATGGCGCTTCTTTTGTTTGAGAGTTGCTATAATTATAGCTAATAAGGGTATGTTTGCATTGTGACCGTAAGCTTTATTGTGACCGTTTGTTTGCTTTTCGGAGTCGTTATAGTTCAAATATGGAAAGTCATTACACTATCAAAAGAGTTATTTTATAAGAACAAGTACGTGTTACCCAGTCGTGGGTAACTTACAACTGTAGAAAATTATGTTATAGAACATAAGAACTTAGCCAACAGCTATATCGAAAATAATGCTCTTGCACACAAAATTTCGTTTTGGGTTTTCTAATAGTCAACTTTTGGAGTTTGCGTTTAAGAACTTCTTGCAATTATTGCATTTTTGATGCGAATAATGGATTTGAAAATGGCTATGCGTTGTTTAATGAATTTTGGATCATGGTCCAAAGAACAGAGAAAGATCTTTCGTTGCAGCAGCAGTAGCTGTACCTATAATTTTGGTAGATCTTCAGCAGGGAGAATCTCACACATTTTTTCCTTAAAAAGTCGACAATTTCCTTTTATTTTTGGATTCAAAAGTTGTTTCAACTAAAAATTAAAAAATATTTTATATGATTTCTGATGAAATAAGTGATTTTATGTTGAACGTTCATAAATATAATTAATTCTTTTATTTTTTTCTCCAAATCTCGAGTGGGTAGTGCTACCCACACTACCCATATTATCTGCCGGGCCTGGTTATAACTGGCGCCTGTAATTTGACGCCCTGGAATTCAATTTGTTCTTTAAATTGAAAATATGTAATTTTTTTTTAAATATTTGCAAAAACACCTTTTTTTTAATTTTATTAAATGGCTTTAAAAGAAGATATAACGTGACACTGTAAGCATTGCCGCTTATTTTTTTGTTTGAAAAAATCTTTTTAGAAAATTTCCCCTCCCGCCTAAACGGGGGGAAACAGATCTCCACCCAAAATGATTTATTTTTGTCTGGATCCAACTTAACGCACTTGCTTTTTGCTACAAAATTTCCAGTATTATACGCAAAGAAAAACTTATTAGGTGCCAGTTATAGTTATCAGTATCAGTGGAACTCATTATTGAATGATTGATTTTGAGGCATTTAGAAAGCAAAATCATCTATTATTTTGATGGACGATTAACTGGCTGAACAGAATGGAGACGGAGTTGCAACTGGAATTGCTGTCAAAATTTTGAATACACACAAATTCAATGATACGAACAGATCATGACGCAACTGCAGACGGAGCTGCAGACGCATCTGGACAAGTTGGCCAATTTTTAACTTTTGCTTGCAGCTTTTTTGACGTTTCGAAATTGTGAGCAAAACAGAGTGTTTACATGTGGGTTAAAGTAATTTTTAAACTCTTTTCAATGTCTCATAAAGACGTAAAGCAATTTAAGCTTCTTTTTCATCATTATTAATTTTTATTTTTGTTTTCATTTTTATTTTCGATACTAAAATGTCAGAAAGCTGTACAGCTGCATTGTGGGCGCGTAAAAAAAATCACGTACGACACTTTTTGACAGCTATTCCAGTTGCAGCTGCAGCTCCAGTTGCAACACTCTATTCTGTTCAGCCAGTAATGCTTAAGACTTAATTATCTAGTAAAACAAAATTCAAACAGGCTCAACTTTCCACAAATACTGACTTTTAATTTGTCAATTATCAATAGTAGGGTAGTTCAATCATTGAAACAAGAAAAGTTGTTTTATGTGGAAAGTTGGGCCTATTTGAATTATTTTTTGGCTAGAAATATTAATTGAGTCTTGAGATTTGTCTGTCTATCAAAATAATAAATGATTTTACTTCCTAAACGTCTCAAAATCAATCTTTAAAATTGTTAATGATGAGTTTCAATGATAGCTATAACTGGTGCCTTTACAGTAGTGAAGTAATAAAAATCAGACCAAAATATTTGTTTGGGCAGAAATTGCCAGTTCTGTCAGTTGAGAATTAACAACAGAAAAACAAAATGGCAACTAAATATTTGGATATTGAAAAGAGTTGTCAAAAGTGTTTTTAACAGAAAGATTAGATTAGATAAATACAAAAAAATCTATTTTGGGGTAATAGGGGCCGAAAAAATCGAATTGAAGCATTCATATCGAACTTTAACTTAATGTGGATAAATCCCACGATATCTAATTTGAATTTCAAATCCTTTCCAAAAATACCTAGTTTTGTCCCTCTTTGTCTATGCATAATGTGCATTGTCTGGTTGAAAATTACATTTATCTGAACTTGAACAGGAGTTAAAATTGGTGCAGTATTGCCGTGTTTTAATGATGAAGAGTGGGAAGATTCAGATTTTCCATTGAATCCATTGCATGAACTTTAATGTAGTATGGATTCAGTTGTTTCATTGGGGCATATTCATAGATGTTGTTTAAGCTTTTCCTAGACAAAACTGGAGTTTACCTGATGAAGTTTCAATATGATAAACTAAAGATTAAACAACATCCAAGAATATGCCCCATGTGCTTAGCTTTTTGTTGGTGCCCCTCTGTCTTGGCGCCCTTAGCCTGGGCCTAGTCGGCCTTATAGAAAATCCTAGGTTCCTTTATGGGGGTTAGCCCTACCACATAAAATAATAGGTAATCCATAGACTATCCCACCGAGTATTTACACATTTCAAAAAAGTGTGAAGAAAAATATGTATAATAGTGTGGAAAAAAAATATGAAATTTCATCACACAAAAATTGACAGCACATCCGACACGATTTGACATTGTGTTTATACCTGAAAATATTTAGGATGGGTTCTAAAACCATCACACATTCTATCCCACTTGGGCGTTTGAGGTTATGGTGAAACAGATTTGTTTTGATGCAAGTGTGGAAGCAAAATATGAAAATTATTTTCATCACAGAATCTGTCACAATTTGTGTGGAAAATTAGACGACTTACACTTGACTAAGACTTGAGAAAGCTATTGAAGTTAAGATGAAAATGTCTAAATGTACCCATAGGTATACATTATGAAGCCATATCATTCAATGATTTTGTCATTCAAGCAAAAAAAGCTGGTATAAGATAAACATCAAATAATAAATAGATTAATGATAAACAGCTAATCCAAATGATATTATTTTTTAACAAAACAACACAAAGAAAAAGCTGTTGTTCCTTTAAGCACATATGTACCTACATACACACAAAACGGCAAACCGTTCTCAGCTTAATCCCTAATTGCCAGACCACTGCCATAAATGTTCATCCCACTGCAAATTGACACGAAATTGTATCTCTTACTGCCTTAAAAAGTGTCACCAGGCTATTACTCTGTCTTGGCCCTCTCGTCTCTATGCCACAGCAATCACCACTCTGGTCACTTAGCGTGTATGTCCTCGTCGTCGATCGCAAAGTGCAGACTTTTAGTTCGATCTCCCTTTAAGCAGCAAGTGCAGCTTCGACGTCTGTCGACGGGCATCTAAGTACAAACGCGCACGCTCGCTTTGAACACAAAAAAGCACAAGCATTCCAGCAGTGACATATGGCTAATTAGAATAGAAATTAGCATCACCATTTCTGATAATGTGGCCCCAGTGCGCTTGTGTGCACTGGCTCTGACTCTGACTCGTTTCGACCACATAAGGTAGCATCATCAAGCTATTGGTGTTTCTTTGGCCGGCCTCCATCGCCTGGCAGCGCAGCATGAGCTGCCAGTCCAAGTGTGTGTATGGGGACGACGATATGACCAGACCAACTCTTGCTCCGGTTGATCCCAGCTGACAAACTAATTGACTCTTGATGAATTTCTGTCTTCTATATACATTAAGTTGGTCGTCCATTGGAGGCATAACATTTGATCCAACTCTGAAGGAGGACTCTGGACTCTCATGAGGGCTGACAAACTGTCCATCACCGTTTGATATGTGTCTCTGGTTGGCACTGTTTTGCTTCACTTCAAGCAAAGAGTACTTTTTTTTTTTTAAAAATGGAGCTAGAAAGCCAGCCATATCATTCCGATGTGTGCTTAGAGTATTTGTTTGGTATAATTTCTTGACAGATGTCTGTCAATTTGAATATGGTCTTGATGGCCTTTTGATACTTTCTTTTTGACTGACAATTTCAGTTAATAAAGTTAATTTGTTCAAAGCTTTAACTGCAACAACAATAATTGTTTACGGCAACAGTTTTTATTCACATTTTGATTTGGTTTTAATCTCAAGAAATCGATTACCTAAGATTGAGGAGATTTTTTATGAATTTTTAAAGATCGTTAAAAAATAAAAAAAATTGGAATTTATAAGGAATTTTTCATTGATGTGTTTTTGGGACAAAATTTGCTTGAAAATCGCAATTTTTCGAGATAAATTTTTTTAAATATCTATTTGAAATTTATATTTTTAACTGATGGGTTTAAAAATCGGTGATTATTCGAAATGATCTGGACTATCAATCTCTCTATTTTCGATCAATCGATTCATCACGTAAGTACCTTTAATATTTTTTAATAGCAGCTTATAAGAGTAAAGTGCGAGCATGTATTAATTTGGGTTTTCAAATATATAAATGTTATTTTGCATATCAGATACGTGATTATACTTGTTCTGCAAGCTTCCACTATCAAGAAAATAAAGAAAAAATTGCAATATTTTAAGTGTGATACTGCTTTTCAGGTGCAACAGTAAGTAAACAACTGTTTGCACTAAAACATATGAAGATGAAACTGTAAGTTAAAGATTTTAAAAGAACTTTTAGGAGTAAATTTATACGTATCACTGAACAATTTTTTGCTTATAATTGGTTATAGCTCAAAACATGAAAAAATATCAGATAAAATTTGAAATTTGTAGAATTTATTCTTCTTTTCAGGAATGCATTTATATTTTTTCGATAAAATTAAAAATATACGGAATTTATTTGTGAAAAACGAGTTCAGAGTCCTTAATTGAAAGATAGCGGCAACCCTGTTATGGATTGATGGTCAAAAACTTGGATTTAAGCTTTCTTTATAGTACTTTAACGAGCTCAAAAATAAAAAAATTTCTTCCCCGTTTCTGTATTAAGAAAAAACCACTCACATTTTTAAAACACTTTATGATGATGTGCGGATACCTTTCAGGCAATACAGTTAGTAAACAAAAATACTCACCCCGATTACCGAATCCGACGAATGAGCTGCGGAGGGAATCAGACTTAATTTTGACATTTTTAATATGAGCCAAACGTCAAAATTGAGTCCAGACTCCCTTCGCAACTCATTCGTCGGATTCTGTAATCGCGGTGACTGTATATTCAAATTTGTAGAACTTGCTTGTTAGGAATGCATTTTTTTCCACAAACTTTAAATTACGGATAATATTCGTTAAAAACGAATTCACTTTTTAAATCAATATAGCGGCAACCCTGCAAGGGGCTGGTGGTCGAAAATTTGGACTTCAACATTCTGTATGGTACTTTAATGAAATCAAGAAAAAATTGCTTCCCCAATCTTTTATTGAAAAAAAAATCTAAATTGACTGGACAAACATTTTCAGAGCAGTTTTGAAGCAAATTTGGAAAGAAACCAAAATTATTGTTTCGTCCGAAATCATAATCGTCCCCTGATTGCAAGGGTAATTCAATTTTTTCAATGTCTCGGCTAAAATGGTATTATTTAGTACAGTTATCAAGATTTTTTGTCAATTTTTTGGAGTTTACTCCTTAAGAATCGATTTTCATATATAGCCCCCGGTATGAAAAAAATATGAGGAGTAAAATCTGCTGAACGATGAAACGGAAACAGATGAAACGGAAACAGATGAAACGAAAAAGCGACACCAGATACAGGGTTGCCACTTCTCAGAAAATTTTTCGCAGTATATTTGTAAAAAAAAGTGCAGTAGATTCAATATTTTCTCATTAATTTTTTTTTAATTTATTTTTTTAATTAAACTAAATATGTCATTCGAACAAAACTGATAAATAGATAAAATATATATAACATTTGTTTTTCTTCAAAACAAAAAAAATAAACAAAATAGCTATAAATAAATAAATAAATTAAAAATAAAAAAAATATCATATTATTATTAATGCTATGTTCCCACCAAAATGAAAACCGAGATTTCGGTTGAATACTTTTGATATTTCAAGTTGATGGAACAAGATTTCATGGAAATTTCAACGAAATCTCAATGATAACTCTAGATTTCAACGAAATCTTAATGAAATCCCGCTCCACCAAGTCGAGAACTCCAAATTTTTCAGCTGAAATCTCAGATTTCGTTTTGGTGGGAACATAGTATAAGGCGTGAAGGGTAATTTTGTCCATAAAATCAAGTGCAGTAGAATTTATTTTAAGGGAGCAGATTGATTTTGTGAAAAAATGCAGTATATCTACTGCAATTGCAGTTAAGTGGCAACCCTGTACCAGAAATAGAAATTGAAATGCATTTTTTTTTCTCACTCGCACTTGCTTAAAAAAGTACGAAGTGATCAGAGAATATCAAATAAAGAAGCCAATCCTCAGCTGTCACTTTGATTTGCGATAAGCGAACAGCTGATGTATTAGATTTGCAAAGTATTAGTGGGCGCGTTCGGCGGCGTATCTTAAGCGATCCGGATTTGTTTGTGTGTTGTAATCCCATAGGAAAAAACAGCTGATGTGAGAAAGAAATCTCAAGCTATCCAAAAAATTTCGGGATACTCAACTATCCGATGGGAAATTTGAAGAACAGCTGACTTTGCTTAACAGCTGACCATTTATTTGGATTTGCGATTCCACATCGGATTTTTTTTTGTTCGAGCAAAAACATTTCCAAATTATATTTAAATGCATATTAAAATCATTTGCAATGCAAATTAATAATAAATTTTTGATACAGAGGAGATTTGGTATAAAATAATTTATGTAAGGACACAAAATCGTTGCTGAAAATTTCAATTTATTTTTACTTTTGTTAGCAGCTCTCACTCTTTTGACAGCAAATGTTACCTATCCGGTTTTGGTCGTTCGCCAACGTATCGGATACTAAATTATCTTGGATACCCTATCGGACTACCGGCCGAACGCGCCCAGTGAAAAGCGAAGCGATAAGCGAACAGCTGATGTATTAGATTTGCAAAGTATTAGTGAAAAGCAGTGAAAAACGCACACATAGAATCAACTCGCCATTAAGCACAAATCATTGAATTATATTCTTGCATTATGTTCCCTGTGCGAAAGAGAACAAAATGTATAAATTTAAAATAAATAACGTAAAAAGCTAAAAACAATACTGTACCTAAGTGTTGCCTATTTTTTTTAATGGGATAGGTAAGTTGTTTCTATTTAATTTTGTTTTGTTTTTATAAACCTGCCCCTCCTGTCCAAGCGCGGGGAGATATTATCCCCGTCCTATTGGATTTTTGTCTAGAATTCTTCCAACCTAAATTCTTGGGAAGATTTTACTTGAATCAGCTAGTAGGTATATTTCCAAAAAATCGAAATTTATTTAACCCCTAGACCCCTACTCCTACAGCGATTATAGAGGATGAAAATAGAAATCTATTTTCATTTGTTCTTCTTCTTTTATAGAGCCAATTTAGGCCCATTAAAGATGACCTTCTTTTTAACAACCACCCTAATGTACATACTAGGGTGGTGATCGTTACATGTTTTTTTTTTTAGTTTTGATATTTGGATAGGCCTAAATCAGCTCGAAATTGTTTAGTCTGTCAAATGCTTGGTTAAACGGTAAAGTATAGCATTAGGTCACATATCAGATAAAAAAAAATAGCCTATCTATCGTGGCAGAAAATTGTTTCCAAAAGTTTGATACCACATTTGTTTGGCAATTTGCTTTCCTCTGAGAGAATTTCATCATTGCTCTGGAGTTTGGCAAAAACACATATAAAACCTAGAAAATATAAAAAAAAACATTCTTTTCTTTAAATTCATGGTTCAAGGCTAAAAAATCAAAATCACCAGAATCCATTCAATGTAATACAACTGTGTTTCAGGTTTTTCTTTTTGATTTTTTTTTGACTAGACTTCTCATAAGAATAATAAAAAAAAGTCAGGTTCTACCGAGATTTGAACTCGGATCGCTGGATTCAAAGTCCAGAGTGCTAACCATTACACCATAGAACCGATAAAAATTTGAAGTCATATGTAAGTTTTATTGCTGGAATCAGCCAAAATACATAAAAAATTCGTTGTATTTAATGCTGACGATGAATTTATGTTTATGTATCAAGAAATGTTTCTCTAACCAAAAAAAGATTTTCTTGCATAATTCAATAGATTTGAGTATGCATTTTGAATTATTTTTTGTTTTATATCTGAATCTGAATAGGTACCTAAGTAAGTAACAATATTTTGCCAGAGTACCACCTACCAATACATTCCTATACAAACATACGTAGGATCGTTATGTTTTTTCAAACTCTTCTTGGTATGAAAATTTAAATTACATTACAAATTAAATTATCTAAATTAATTTGGTGTCTAGTCTCCATGTTGTGTTTTGCATGAATGTGTATTTGAAAAATAAAATTAAAAAATGAAAAATTTAAATAATTATTTTAAGTTTTAAAATTTTATTTGATATTTATTGAAAATATTTCACAACATTTGAAAGATAATTTACTAACGGCCAATTTCTTCACAGAGTCCTAACGTTAGTACCGACCGGTATAAGTCCTAAAGTTAGTACTCAAATCAGTATTTCTTATTTCTTTATACACACAAGTATGAATAAATGAGAGATATTAATATGAGTATTAACTTTAGGACTAGGACCGGTACTAACGTTAGAACTCTGTGAAGAAATTGGCTGTAAGCGACGCGTTTCGGTTTTAAATAACCATCTTCGGGCGTATTGTGTTGACTCCTATCTAAAAATAAACAGTTGCAAAAAAATTGCTTCGTAAAAGAAAAGCGTGATAGATTTCAAGATAATAATTGTTTAGCTCTGTAGCGGTATTTTAATTAGCAATTTGTTGAAATAGAATATTTTTGAAATGTGGTTTTCGCCATTTTTTTACTTTCCATTGGAAGTTATTGTATTTGGTCCGATTTGTCTAATCGAAAATTTTGACATATCTTCACGTTTCGAGCTCTCTAGAATCGGAATCCATCATTTCTAGAGAGATGTCTGTCTTTGTACGCACGTTCGTACGTTTCTACTAATTTTTTCGTTCACCATAATCTCAAGAATGAACAAAGATATCGACTTCGGACGAATTTTATTCTATAAATAATAATTGTTGTTCGTGCAAAATGGACTTTCAACAAAATTTAACAATCGGTTTTTTACTATAGCAATTTAAAAAAATTGTTAAATTAATTTCATTACCCTCGAATATCTCGAGAACAAAAATGATGCTAGCAGACTAACAGGAGATTAAGGGTGTGAGTGATAGCAAGAAAAGAAGAATAGGCGTCGAAAGCTTCAGTAAAGTCTATTCAAAACAATCAAAGTCTTGCAGTCCATAACTTAGGCCATAGTGATTAAAACAGTGCATACAAAAAAATTAAATGCACGACTGAATCGCACGTACTTGCTCTTATGTAAAAGACACTGCGGTTTTAAGAAAATTTTATATAAAACATGAAAATTATAAGAGAAAAATGTAGAGAAGCATGAAATACAATATTTGAACTAACTAAAACAACTCCTTTGACAGTTTGAGGCGAAAAAACAGGTCCATCTTAATTGTTACGTTAGGATTTAAAGGAAATAAATAAATAAATAAATTAATATGAATGTATGGAACAAAAAATTCAAAGTCGTTTTAACGGTTTTTTAAAAAACTAATTTTTTATATATAAAATTCTTAAAACATTTTTAAGGACACATGTTGGAATGCAAATCTGAAGTATATATTTATGTGCAGAAAAAAAAAATAAAAAATGTCAAGCCCTTTTAGAGATATCGAATTTTCAAAAAAAAAAAATTGAAACTTTTTTAAAATTTCAAAAACTTTGTTTTGAAAATATTGATATGCAATATTATTTAATCTTATTTGAAATTTGTGTATACAAAAAATTATCTAAATCTGACTTTCAAAAAAATTGATCATATCGTTTTGAAATATTTTCAAAAGAAAATTTTGAAATATTTTTTAAAAATTCAAAAATTTGGGTACACAAAACTATTTAAATTATGCGGAAGCTTCTGTATAAAAAGAATTATTAAAATCATTCATTTTGACGAAAATCGAAAATTTAAAAATGGCTCTTTGGGAGGTACCATTAATAACAGTTTTTTTGAAACATGGTTTTCCACCCAAAGGAAGCCTTTACTAAAAGTAATTTTTTTAAAGAAAAGTTGTGGAGCCGTTTTTGAGAAAAATACGATTATTTAAAATTAGTAAAAATTGTATGGCAGGTAGCTACCGTTCATAATCACCAAAAACCACCATGTACCAAGTTTGAAGAAAATCGATCGAGCCGTTTAGGCTGTAGAGTGTAGACGAACAGACAGACAGACAGAATTCTGCCACCCACTTTGTTGGTGTTCTCTATCATCGTAATGTCTCAAAATTTTGCACGAATCCAAAACTTGCCTTATAGTACCTACATATATCGCAAGTAAAAATATGAATGCAACTTCTATAGGGAAGTGATTCCTAAAGTGATCCAGGTGGACCCTCAGGTGTGATGAAATTTAATATTTTGTTTCCACACTATTATACATGATTTCTTCACACGTTTTTGACATGTATTAATACTCAGTGGGATAGTGTGGAACGACTATTTTCCTGAAACACTCTCCACAAATCTTGCAACAGTGTTCGATAGTATACAAATACAACAACGTGTTTTGGACGTTGCTGAAAATAATGCCAATAACGGCAAGGATAAGATACTGCTACTCTTTTAACTACGCCATGAAGGTTTTGAGGCTGGAATCTCTGAGAAGAAAAGAGCTTAACGACCTCGAGTCTTGCAATTATACAAACTAGAATTCCTCAAATGAATATATTTGCAGTTTGACAGATCTAAGAGCTATTGTTGACATTGTCGACATCATTGTTGACATTGTCGTCATTGTCGACATAGTTTACGCAATTGTCGACGTTGAAAAGTAGGAAAAAAATAACGTTTTTCTCTTAGAATTTTGTATTTTTCAAACGGTTTGGCAGAGTGAACTATTCACTCAAATGGTCCCGGATTCCGTGATATGAACCCAGTAGCTTATGTATATTTAATTTAATTCTGTATATTAGTTTATGATTAATTACTGATAGGTTTAATACAAAAATTCAACAAATGTATATTTTTAAGTGGCAATAAAAAAAGAAGTAACTTTACCAAAAATTGTTGAAATTTGTTTTCACCTCAAATATCTTGAGAACAAACAATGACATGGATATTGGGATAATTTCATTCTATACACACTGAATTATATTTTATACTTGATAGCATTAGTAAAAACAAATTTAAAGTTTTTGCGAATTTAGTCCAAATGCATTTCGCCCAGGTACAACAGTTGGGCTCATCAGTTTGTAAAAACATTCAATAAGTAGTTTTTTAAAGTGAAAAAAAAATAAGATAAGATTTGTAAAAAATGAAGTTTTTGAAAGAAGTCTTGAAACATATTATTCAACAATATTTCTGTCTCTAATATCACGAAGGCAAACCAATCAAAAGAAATAACTCAGAAAATTTCATGCTTATCATAGTAGACTTTTCTGCGAGAAACAAAGAAATAAATAAAGTGGGCGTAAGAGTGGGCGGATTTCAGATAAACCAATTCTTCTCCTCCATAAGAACAAACTCTGAAATTGGAGCCATTTCCGAGAAATAAAGAAACAATGAAAATGGGCGTGGCAGTGGGTGGATTTTACTTTAACTTTTTTTTTTCTATTTTTTCCCCGGTCATAATAAAAAAATGAAGAAAACTTCGTCCACTTCAGTGCAGCCATTTCTTAATAAACCAAGCTTGAAGAAAGGGGCAAGAGGTCCTCAAATTGTATTTAATATGTGTACCTATCCTTGAAACGACCTTGAAACGACATTTGCACCTCATATGATGGAAACTTGATAACAAATATGCCATCTAATTGGTCAGAAAAGGTCAGTGGTCCCAGAATTTGGTCAGCCCTAGATAACTTGTAATAAACGCTTAAACTTTCTCAAGGTCGCTCAAGGTCACGCGCGATTTTTGGCACCTCATTTATGGGAAATTTGCAAAAACTGTATACCATCCGAAAAATTTCTAGATCGTGATAAAAGGTCAACTATTTTCAGTAATTGGTCAGCCATAGATGTTTTTATGAATATTTAATGTTTATAAAAAATTTCAAGGTCAAAACGATTTTTGGCACCTCATTTTAGGGACATTTGGAAAAAATTTTGTACCATACGAAAGATCTCTTGATCTCTATAAAAAGTCAGCTAGTTTCAGTAATTGGTCAGGTATAGATTTGTTTTTATGAATTTTTAAAAATTTCAAGGTCATAGCGATTTTTGGCACCTCATTTATGGTAAACTTGCAAAAATTTAATACCATCGGTAAGACCCTGAAAACTTTATAAAAGGTCAGCTAGTTTTAGTAATTGGTCAGTCCTATTTTTTTAATGAATTTTTAAGTTATTGTTCAAGGTCAGGCGCGTGTTTTGGCACCTCATTTATCGGAAATTTACAAAAATTTAATACCACCTGAAAGGCCCTAAGATCTATATAAAAGGTCAGCTTGTTTCAGTAATTGGTCAGCTATAGATTCATTTTTACGATTTTTTAAAGTATTTTTTTTTCAAGGTCACGAAACGTTCATGACCCTGAAAAGAAAACTTAAAAAAAATCGTATAAAAGAATCTATAGCCGACCAATTACTGAAACTGCAAATTTCCCATAAATGAGGTGCCAAAAATCGCGCGTGACCTTGAGCGACCTTGAGAAATTTTAAGCCTTTATTACAAGTTATAAGAATTACGATTAATTTGGTTGAAAATTGTTGATTGACGTCAAAGAAGTATAAAATCTAACATGCCTAAGTAAATATACATGAAGGTACCTAACCTACCAGAGTTGGGAAGTAATTATTTCAATTTGTAATTGATTACAGGGTCAATTACAATTACCTAGATGTAATCAGTAATTGACTTTTTCCAATTACAATTACATGTAGTTGTAATTGGAAATTTTCAATTACAATTACATTTAATATGTAATTGAAAATTTTCAAATAATAATAACATGTACATAATTGGGAAAAAGTTATTGAAGACAAAAACTAATTGAAAAAACCTGTAATGATTATTTTTTTGTAATCATTACAAACAAATGTAATTGATTACCCAAAATATTAGTTACATGTAACACAATGTGAGGGAAAAATTAGTTAATAAGTTAAAGATCGTTAGAAAGGTTTATCCCCCAGATGTTGACAAATTAAAAATCGTGATTGTAAAGGTATAGCGGTTGAGGTACGTAACGGTTATTTGAATTTTTGACAGTTTTTGATTTTTATATTAAAGTAATAATACAAAATTTCAATTTTTCTATCATTTCCCAAAATTTCAAGCTTCTGAAAAATATAAAAATCAAAAACTGTCTTTTTAACGATCTATATTCATCTAATATGAACCTTATAAGTGATTTGCAAATTTTGTGTAATCAATTACATTTGTTTGAAATGATTACTAAAAAAGCAATCATTACAGGTTTTTCAATTATTTTTTTTCTTCAATTACTTTTTTCCAACATGTAATTTGAAATTGAAATTTTCAATTACAATTACGTGAAATCAGTAACTGAACTTTTTCAATTACAAATTACATGTAATCGTAATTGATTTCTTTTTAATGATTACTACCCAACTTTGGACCTACCTAGTCTGCGTGTACGTATTAGCAGCTCTTTTATTCATTAGAACATACATTTTGACAACTACAAGACCTTCCCTCAAACTAGAGCGAGCACCCGAGGATAGAGAATATTCCGAAACGTCGCCTAAAGAAATATTAAGGGTATTCATGCAACAGCGTAAAGTCGTCGTAAACTTAGTAAAGTTGTAAACTGCGTAATGTCAAATTTTCCATGAAAATTGTGACAGAATTACGAAGTTTAAAGCTTTACGATGTTTACGACGACTTTACGCTGTTGCATGAATATTCTTATTAATTTTTAAATTTTTTAAAGTTGTGTAATTGTTGTAGGTACCTACTTAAAAAAAAAAATCAATTAAAATTAATTTTTCGCTTTTTTTAAATCCACCACATAATTAGGAGACAAACACCAACAAGAAAATTAAAGTATTGGAAAGACTTTTGTTTGACTCTTTTTCAGGCTTACGACATTAAGTTTGGTTCTTGATTATTTCTATGAAGTTACCGACCGCTCCAACTTAACTGACTTAACTTTGAAGAGCACTTTCCTGCATGCAATTAGGCAATATGGAACAAATAAATCGAATCCTTATCTCGAAACATCGCACCATCAACACCTCTCTTAATTCTATCAAAAGCTCCCACTTTTATCTCGTTACATGTGAATGGTGTACTGCCATTTCGAACTCCAGCAGCACTATCTCCAGCTCCATTAGAACGACTATTCCGACAACATTCAATTCCTCCCAATTACGCGAATTGGCAATCTATTAAGGCAACAGCTATTACTTAACATCAATTCAGCCTACTGCAATCATTGCCAACAACTTCATCGGGGATACAGAGTTCAATTCGATTCCTGGATCCCTGCTTTGGTCAATAGCCAGATTCCTGGTGTGTGCCGCTCTGCCTTCTTTCTTCATCGTGCGGCTTTTTATATAGGAAGGTAAGGTATACCATCACTATTGTGGCCTTGCTGATTCTTTGAGTGTTGTGTTCGGTTTCGGTGCTCCAAACGTGAGCACAGCAATTAATTAGCCAAAACACAAGAACCCTTTTGGGTTTGGTTTGGTGGAAACTATTTTAATTGGCAATTGTTGTGCGCGCTCTGAGAATGGTAATAAAAATTCCATTTCCCTAAAAGTTTCAACGTATCCCCAGATATCCTCCACCATCAGTTGTCGGTAAATGTATGTAAGGTACTCTATTGGCATTTATGCCGCTGGATTGGCAAATAGAGAAGAACCCAATCAATTGGATCGGATCGTATCGCTACGGAATCGAAGGTCGGCGTCAGTGTTTCTCGAACGACAGGTCTTCTCTCAAAGGCATACCTAACCTTTTCTATCTTTTCTTATGGTTATCGATCGAAGATCTTATCCTTGCTGTTTGTTAGGAGTCTGAGAGATGAAGACACAAAAAGCAGGTTGCCTGTGCAAATCTGTGCATCTGAATTCGATCACCAAATAAATAAACCAATTGCGACACACAAATCACGGTAGGTATACCCGATGCTGGATGTTTACTGTTCAGACTGTTTAGGGGATCTCGGGTTGAGTGACGGTCACGCTTTTTGTGAGTTCAAATAGAGGAAACTTGTTGAGTTGAGAGGCATCAAAAAATAATGGATGGAGAAAGACATTTTGAAAATAGATTTGTTTTGTTAAGTATTTTTTCTTGCTCTCTTTATCTATTGCTTTCCTGTAGAAAAATTGTCGTGTTAATCAAACTTTACAGTACAATGATGATGATGATGATGATGATGGATCTGTGCACATCGATATAAATAACATTGATCTAAACTAGAGCGCTAACGAATGGTCGTATTTGATTCTAACTGAAATTTTCGACTTTTCTTTTGATTTCCTTATGAACGGAAAGTAAGTTTTTGATTATTTTTAAGAACAATACCTGATTTTAAGGTTATCTTGATTTAAGTATGTTTATGTACGATAGTTGGCTTCAGTGTTCTTGTTTCAATTTTGTAAGTAGGTACTTCTACATATATCCGAGTGAATTTTTTTTTTGGATACGGAAAATTATTAGAAGTCACTTTTTATTGAAATAAGATACAAGACTGGATCACACATGTACTCCCTCATATGATCAAGTTGCTTGGAACTTAAGAACTTTTAAAATCTGCAAGTATTTAAGGAAACAAAAAGCATTTAAATCGTTTTACTAACTACATAAACATCTCGCAAAATAGCGTGAAGCTAAAATTTGACCATTGACAGCTCGATGCTTTGCTCTTAGCTAAAAATGAAAAACGCCTAATTTTAAAACACATCTGAACACTGAACCACAAGTAGCACAAAAGTCATAAATACACCAACATATTTGGGGTATTTTCTGCACTTACGTGATATGCATTTTAAATATGAAAAAATACTTTTAAGTAAATTTTTTTGGACATTTAATTTCTATTCAGAAGAAATAATACCCCGTTCTCGTTTATAATTTACACCGCCTCGCCTGTAAACAAATTATACCGATGTCAATGGAAAAATATACCAAAATTTAAACCGGAGTTTATTTTTTCATTTGGAAACTATTTTAATTTACACCATTGTTTATTTTCTGGTCGAAAATGTATCTGCAATAGTTTTGAAATCTGTCAATGATTCTAAGTGCTTACCAAAATAATATGGACGCAAGAAAATCATGAATAAATAAAAATGTGAGTCCTTAAATTAAAAACGAAGCACATTCTGTCTATTTATTTTCTGTCCTACCTACCCCGTCTAGAAATGGAGCGCCTCGAAAATTTTTATGAAATAAAGATTTCTCAGTCTATTCTTGAAAATTTATTTTTTTGAAATTGATAATTTTTGGGTTGTTGTAAGTTTTTTTTTTAGAGAAAACTGTTGAAAACTACTTGAGTTTACCCAAAAAAGCCGATAAATATAAAAAAATAACTTATCATTTTCTTTATTATAAATATGGCGGCCATCAGCTAAACTTCATTTTGTACCTACCATTTAAAATGGTGTATTTTATTTACAAAATATAGTGTACAAAATATAGTGTAGAAAATATGTGATGTCCAGGGCCGGGTTAAGCCTCAACGGGGCCCTAGGCAACCATCAATTTGGGGGCCCTTTTTTCAGGTCCGTTCCCTTCTTTTTTCGATTAAAAAATACAAACTTATATCTTTCATAAAAATTTTACTGTCACAATGTAATAATATCAATAAAATTACTATCTACATTTTAAACATGTCGATTTCTACATTTGTTTTCGGAAAATTCATCAATTAGGTATATCATCAATATCGATTTTGTTCAATAAATCTGACTCAATGCAAAGTATACCTAACATCTCGAGTCGCTCTTGTCGCGTTTTAGCTCTTTCAGCAGCTTTGATTCTTTTTAATTGCGAGAAGGATCGTTCGGCAGAACAATTTGTGATCATTAATGTTATAAAAATCCGAAGAGCTATTTCTGTGTTAGGAAATACATCGTCTTATTGATCTTCCATTAGAATCTTATAAAAATGACTATTGCATCAGTGTATCTGGAGTTCTCGTAACTTTGGAATTGTTTCATTTCAATGAAAAATTCTTCCAAATCTCTAGAGTAAAAACGAACTAAGTTATTTATAGCTTCGTGGAGGTCTCCATCACTTAGAGAAAAGTTGATGAGAAATGCAAATCTCTCTGAAACTTCCGTATACACTTTCGCACGTCGTTTGATTTCACTGTGAAGATTGTCGATGATTTCGAGGAAACCTTTTGTCCTAAAATCATCGCGAGGCGAAAATTCTACTTCTGGAGCATTTCCGTCATTAGGTTGTTTTTTTCTACAACGAGTACGTTTTACGATTTCTGTATAACCTACACCAGGTAATAATTGTTTTGTTTTTTCCTCGAAATCATTGATCTTTTCACGGAATGAAACTAAACTCTCTTCTAACGATCCGTACAAAAAAGCACGCGTTTGCAAATCTGCTTTTTCACTTTGCAATGACTTACTCACTGATCGCATAGCAGTCAAAATAGTCATGAAACCAAATTCGAATTTTTGCATTTTATTCGCGATACACGTCGCCTCATAACGAGTATCAGTATTTTGTGATTCATCACAGCAATGATTTCTAGAGCCTCTAATATGATATCAAATGAATCGTAAGCTGCATTCGTCGCATTCGAACTTCCAGCAGTAGCGGATCCAGGATTTGGCTGTGGGGGGGGGCTTGGAGTTCCTTCAGACACATCTTTTGAAAAATTCTTTAATCATACGAATGCCCTACCAACCCAAATTTTCCTTTCTTAGAAAGTAGGCTAGTCGGCAGCTGAATCAAAAAAGATTTTGTATAATGCAAAAATATATGTAGGTACTTTATAGGAAAATTCTGCAAAATTTTATGATTGGAAATGGAACATCTGGTAATTAGTAAGCTCTTCAGCTGCTGTTTTGAAAAGACGCTTTAACCCGTTTCGAGTTTAAAGGAACTTTAAATAAGTAGGTAGGTACCTTTCTTAATATTTTTTTTAGGATTTATAAAAACCTCATCCTAAAGTACTCGGTTTAACTTTAGGCAGCCGTCTGCCTGCGAAAAGTTATTGATAAACTTTGTAGGTTACTGTTGTCCTAAAATTTTTTAACTTGGATTGGCTGTCCATGATTTGATTAACAAGACATTTTATTAACATATTGAAATAAAGCATATTTCCAACTAATGAGAAGTTCTGAGAAACTTTCTAACAAGTAAACGTCTAAAAAATCTAATAACTAAGATTAAAAGAGTCACAGTGCAAATTTTTTTTTCTGTTTTTGACACTAACATAAGATCCGTATGAGCGTTAAATGAAAAAAATTGAAACAAAAGACCGTATGCAAGGGGGGCAGCTATATGTGCTTGGGATTGCCTTATCAGAATATATTTCATATATTATTCAATTTTGCTTCTTTTGATGAAAACATTTTAAAGCAAGATTTCGGTCATAAAACTATTTTTTGAATGAGTTTGCTCCCACCTAATCGAAATCCAGCGTACGCCCTTTTATCTCACCTATCTAATTCTTAAAATTTAATTCCTATAGAAGAAAATGCTATAAATGGCAAAAAAGAAAGGTAATTAAGCTCCCTACAAAAAAGTTGCAAATTTTTTGTACAAGTAGCAGTTCCAATAAATTACCTAAATCATTGTAAATTTGAGGAAAAAAATGAATTTGGATGTTCTGTACCTATTCCACCTCAAATGACTTTAGTCCATGTGGATTGGTATTTCGAACATAAAAATTCGTGTTCAACATTCCGATCATTAACAATTTAAGAGCGAATTCCATTCATATTTTATTTTACAGTTTATATTACAGTTTGATGAAGATTTGAAAAAAATCTGAGTTCAAATTTTAAAATTTGTTCTGCCCTTCAATTTCTAATTATTTATAGTTATACGAGTATGGGGTTCTTATTAAAACAAAAATGTATATTACGCTTTTTAAAGAAAAAAAATTAACCGTTACAGCTGATTTTTACATTTCGAAAACGAGTTAGAAGTGAATTGAAATTCTTTCTCATTTCATTTAATGAATATTGCTCGCGGAAAGAGGTCTCCAATCTTTCGTTAGAGCATAAAGGAAATCAAAAAAGAAACTAAGATCAAAAATTGCTTCGTCTTAAAGCAGTCTTTGAAATCGTCAAAATATCCTTCGGCACACGAAAATAATCTGAAATAAAAACATAAGTTTCAATTTCTAAATTAATATTTTGATGTTATTATGCAAACTATCCATATCAACGTTATTCAGCCCGATTACCTATAGCATCCGTCCAACTGCGGAGCAAATCACACTGAATTTTGACATTTTTACTATGATCCAAATGCCAGAATTGGGCCTGACTCATTCGTCGGATTCTGTAATCAAGGTGATTTTTTACACTGGAAACTGAGTTTTTAAACTTAAGCCCCAAAAGTTATCTGGGCTTAGCTAAGTCCGAAAAATATCAAGAAGAATTTAAGAAAAAGCTAACATTCATTCGTTTTGTCAAACTTAATTTGTTTTTTAAGAAATATCGATACCCAAGGAAATCAAGGTTAAAATAATAACATGAGAGTCAACCTCACTAGTTTTAATATAAGGGCTTGGAAAAAAAACACAGCATTTAGGAATGCATACTTACTAGCCCCAAACTTGTTATTTGTTTAGTCCGATTCCTTAGGGGCTTAAAAAAAACAAAGCTTACACACAAATTGTTAAGCCCCAACCTTCAGTTTCCCTGGACTTCGGAAAACAACAGCTTCCATGGACATTTTTTTTGCTTTTGCCTCTTACTTTCGTCGGATTTCTTTAAAGCCTGGAAAAAACACAGCTATTATGCAAATTTGTTAGCACTAACAGTGTTATAGTTTTCATCTGATCCCCTTGCACGCTTAGGAAAACGCTTCGTAAAGGCTTAGCCCCAAGCCTCAACTTTTTGTCTTACACCTTTAAGGTTTGAAATACGTATACGCCTACGTAGATATATTTTATTTTGTATATAATCGTCTTTTTTCATCCAATTCTCTTGGGGCTTCGAAAAAAAAACACAGCTTGCATATAATATGGTTCAGCCCAACAACTCATTCAATTTTCCTAGGGCTTGGAAAAACACAGCTCATATGTTTTGTTTGTCTAACTCTCTTCTGAATCAGCCGTGGGGGGGGCTTCAGCCCCTATAGCCCCCCCTCTGGATCCGCCACTGCTTCCCAGCGCCAGCGTGTAGTTGAAGTCATTTTTGTTTATTAAAGTCGATTTTGTTTATTAAAGTAATGCTTTTATAATTTGCGTGTAAAATTTAACTAGAAATTGTTACAAAGTAGTGAAAAAGTTGTTATTAAAAACCGTTTTAATTGTGTTATTGAAAAACTTATAAGCAAACCCTTTTACAAGTGGAATTCAGTAGACAAATCTGCAATTATAGCGACTGAAAGACCTACTCCATTGCTGCCGGACTTGAAAACAAAATGCCTTACCTTTGGCCTTTGGCCGTCGACAAATTTTCATTTCCGGTTTGTCACTTAAGAGAATTGAAAAGTTTCACATATCTTTTTAAACAGTTTGTTCTGACCTTTTATATAGTTCTCAGGACCTTTCTGATGGTATTAAATCTTTGCAAATTTCCCATAAATGAGGTGCCAAAAATCGCTATATGACCTTGAAATTTTTAAAAATTCATTAAAAAAATCTATACCTGACCAATTACTGAAATAAGCTGACTTTTTATAAAGACCTAGAGATCTTTCAGATGGCACACTCTTTTGGCAAATTTCCCTAAAATGAGGTGCCAAAAATCGTTTTGACCTTGATTTTTTTTTAAAATTCATTAAATACTCATACAAAAAGTCTATGGCTGACCAATAACTGAAAATAGCTGACCTTTAACAACCGTAAAGAGGCCTTCCAAATTGCATACTTTTTTTTTTAAATGATCCAAATTAGGTGCCAAAAGTTTTTTTGTGACCTTGAAACGAACTTCAAAAATTCATACAAAAAAAATCTATGGCTGACCAATTACTGAAAATAATTCACCTTGAGAAAGTTTAAGCCATGATTAAAAGTTATCTAGGGCTGACCAATTTCTGGGACCAGTTCACCTTTTCTGACCAATTACTGACCAATTAGATGGGATATTTTTTTTTATCAAATTTCCCTCATATGAGGTGCAAAAGGTCCAGAGCCGCAAAAACGGTATTATTTTATACAGTTTTAAAGACTTTTTGTCTAATCTTTTTCTTTCACAGACAAATATAGGATATTTGTGAAGATCCAGGGACATACAAATTAAACTTTCCATCGTTCTCCAGTAGCCATGTTTCTATAAAGGCTGCTATCTCCAGCATTTATGAAATAGAGTTACCTAGGTTTTGCAATCAGGTGACGATATTATAATTTTTTTCGATTCAATAAAGTACCTTAAACTTACTTAAACTAACTATTCGTTAAACGGATAGAAGGTACATAACATTCAATGTACTGCACATATGTACATATGTGTTTACCATGTTATGCCACTTACAATTAGAATTTTTTCTCTGAATTTCAGGTTCGGTCCACAGTGCAACGGACGTCAGTTTGAATAATTACTTGATGAGCACTCAAAAGAGGAGAATGTATAAAGCAATCGTTTTCAAACGGAATTAACAAAGCTTAACGGGTACATTTTTTTTAAATTATCTTTCTAAAAATATATAAAAGTTTTCATATAGCATCATTCCGATTTATGGTGAATTATTTCTGAAACCTCTATTTTCCAAATGTTCATATGTCGATTTGCAGATTAAAATTTTTTGTTTACTATTTTTTATGTATACATATAAAAAATCAACCGATTACAAAAGAAAAAATCAACCGATTACAAAGGAAAAAAAGTCTCTCTAATTTCTTGTTTGGAAAATGGATTCTAGACTTTTTTCTATGTTTACCCTCATTTACCCTACGTAATATTTTGAAATTCAAAATTTCAGGAATTCCAAAATATTACGTACCTCATAATTTTTAAATAAAATTTTTTCTTTATAGTTTTTTTTTGTATATCTTTGAGGCTTACCATCTAAGCTGGGACAGATAATTGAAAAACCCCCAAAAACTTTAGAATGCGCAAATTGTGGTTTTTAGACACTCCTATAAAACACTATACCGCTCATCTGGTACCTTTGAGAGTAGGTCGTCCTATGGCGGGATTTTCTACTACATATTAGTAGTCTGCTCAATCAAAATTTGAATAAAGCTTCATTCAAAATATAAAACTAAAAAAAACTAAATTTATTAAAAAAAATCATTAAAAATGAGCAAATTTGACTGCCAGTGTTTGTGCGACAATGAAGAATGTGCACGTTTCTACAATCCACCAAAACCACCCTGTAACTGCATTCGTCAGTTAAGCAAGTCAGCTAAATTCATTGAACGTATACTCGATTGTTCAGAAACTGTGGTACATGTCCTATCGATTTGCGGAATTCATGAATGCAAAGCAAAAGCAGCAGGTGATGTTATAATTTTTGGTTTTCTTCACTTTAAAATAGTTCCAGATCCTGTAAGTGACGTTTTGCGAAAGAAACTGCGAAAAGAGGACCTTTTTCATGACTTGGGTAGAAAATGTCGCATGAATCGAGTAGAAGCTCATCTGGCTTATTCGATTATCAAAAAAGCTTTCAAGGCATTTTATTACAAACAATCGATCGATAACTATAATACGGATTTCATAGACGAAGAACAGTGGATTCGTGCTGCTGAGAAGACTGCTGAGGTATACTCCTATTCAGAAGGATTACGAGAGGTTGACAGAAAGAAATTGGAGAAGCGAATAAAGACGGCTTATTGCAGCTTTGTTGCGAGGGTACAAGAGGCTCGAAACAAGGACAAGAAGTACAATTGTACATGTTGCTTTTGTAGAGAGTGTAAGACTTTCGGCGGCAAAGACTTTAAACTGTATGCAAATGTTTTGCCAAAAGAAGATGAAAAAGCTTTTATGTTTAAAAAGAGACTTATCGAAGAAGGGAAAAAAGCAGCTTGTGAAGAGCCTGATCCTTGTGGAAAAAGAATTTTGGAATGGCAAAATAAAATAAAGGAACAAACTTCAGTTCCCGGCGGAGATCAGGAGCCTACAAGTGGAGTAGAATGTTCTTGTTTACAAACACCATGTCGCTGCGAAATAGATCAGGAAAAACGTGATGACATGAAACAGACCCAATTACCTTCAAAAGAATCGTGTCTTTAGATATAAAAATTAAACAAAATTGAAAAATGAACATCAGTAACTACTTGAAACCAGTAAATTAACTTTTGGAATGAAATAAAACTTTTGATTGAAAATAAAAAAAGTTTTTTTTTGTAAATAAATTATTTTGGCAAAATTATGAGGAAATTCTTGATAGAATTGAAATTTTTATCAAATATCAATAGCATTCGTTTAAGACATACATTCAAAACTCCTCTAAAGCATTCCTGGTAAAGCCACCAAATGATTGGACTAAAGATGTTTTTAATCACCGAAAGACACAATTTTTTGGTCAAAAGATTATCTCTCTCATGCTTTATTAAAAATGACCCAATTGTTGTAGCTTATAGTTCGATTCCCTGCCGTGCCACCTAAAAACAGAAATGTTTTATTCGAGGTACTGCCTCTTGCGAGGAACTGACAAATCCTCCAAGATCTTGTCATGAATAAGTGCACCTCATCTAGCCGTTTGGACTCGGCAAAAAACTGTAGGTCCCCTCCATTCCTGCCAACAACACGCACACAGGAATGGTTGTGAGTTGTAAGCCACTAGGCCCTGGTTCTTCACGAGCTGTTACGCCACCCAATTTATTTATAGCTTATAGCTGAACGAATAATTAATTTTCGCGATTTTCTGATCTGTTTATACCCAGCTATAGATACTTTTCTATTTCAAATCAATAAACTTCATTGCGTAGTGAAAAGGCTTTTTAACTTTGCTGCGATTGACAACAAAAATAAAAAAAAAAAATGTTTTCAGGTTCTACCGAGATTTGAACTCGGATCGCTGGATTCAGAGTCCAGAGTGCTAACCATTACACCATAGAACCGTTAAAAATCTTGATGCCCAAATTCTGTCTAGTCAATTAGGTCAACATTAATTAATTATTACATTTAAATGGATTTAAATGGATTATTATCAGTGCTTTTGGTTATTTTTGATTGAGTGGAACATTTAGCTATTGGATTAATCTTGTCATAATTGGGTTATTATAAGCATTTCTATAGTCAGAGAAGTAATTGAAAATAAAATGTACGACTAGGGCGCACGTACTGGCTCTAAAAGGCTTAGGTTTTAAAAAAGCAAGATTCATAACATTACATACATATGTACATATGAATTTATATAAAAACATGGAAACTATGAGAGAAAAATGTTTGGAAGCATGCAATTCGATATTAATATTCGCTATGAAATTTCTTTTATAGCTTCAGGTGAAAAAAAGAAAGCTATCTGAATTCTTGATTAAGGAAGGCAACTGATTCAGGAAGGCAACTTCTTAGATGAGTGGAAACTTTCGTACCTCATTCCCATTCATAAGTCTGGTGCTAAGAATTTTATAGAAAATTATAGAGGAATCTGTAAGCTTTCTGCAATCCCCAAGCTGTTTGAAAGCATAGTGAAAAAAAGACTAGATTTTCTTTCGTATAGTTTTATATCAGAAGAACAACACGGATTTGTTTCTGGTAGGTCTACAGTAACAAATCTTACTTATTTTACATCATATGTCACAAATGCCATGGAAGATAAACTCCAAGTCGATGCTGTGTATACCGACTTTAGTAAGGCCTTTGACTCTGTGAACCATCAAACACTTATAAAAAAGCTTGAATCATTTGGATTTCATTCACAAATGCTTGGATGGTTATCTTCATACCTCATTGGTAGAAGTCAGCAAGAAGTATATATTAATAACACGTCTTCCAGGAAAATTTTATGTTCATCGGGTGTTCCCCAAGGTAGCCACCTTGGTCCACTTCTTTTCATTATCTTTATTAATGATATTATTTCAGTGATAAAATATTGTAATTGTCTGATATATGCAGACGATCTTAAACTGTTTTTAATAGTTAAATGCTTGGAAGATTGTCAGTTGATTCAATCCGATCTTAATGATTTTTCTAACTGGTGCGATACAAATGGTCTTAAACTTAATATTAATAAGTGTAATGTGATCTCTTTCTCTAGAAAGAATACTAGCATAACGTTCGATTATGCAATTGAATCTGAGCCTATCAATCGAGTCTCAAAAATTAATGATTTAGGGGTTATACTTGATGCTGGTCTTTCTTTTAAATTCCATTTTGACTACTTGATCCCTAAAGCCAACTCTTTGGTGGGTTTCATCAAACGAAATGCAAAGGAATTCAGAGACCCTTACGTACTCTTATCTTTGTACACATCTCTTGTAAGGTCGATCCTTGAATATGCTGATGTTATTTGGAGCCCCACTTATAAGGTACACTCTGACCGACTTGAAAAGGTTCAAAGACGGTTCACTAAATTTATTTTTATACAGATGCGCTGGGGTTTGTGTCCAGATTATAAAGCTGGATGTCAACTACTTGGAATTAAATCGCTTGAGTCTCGACGTAAAATTCATGGTGTAATGCTAATTAGAGATTTACTGTGCAATCATATAAAGTGTCCATCACTTCTTGCACTCGTCCCAATTTTTGTTCCTGCTAGAGCATTAAGATCTAGATTTTTTTTATTTCAAAGAACACACAATACTTGGTATGGTAGCAATGAGCCGTTATCCAGATCCATTGTATATTTCAATGAAGTGTCTTTAAGTATTGACTGTTTATGTATTAGTCGTGAAAAATTTAAAACTGAAATTATGCTCATATTGTTTATATTTTAATTTGTACTTATTTAAATTTTCAATTTACTATTGGAGTGCCGTATATCTGTTAGCTGTAAAACTGCTTGTAGATAAATACATGAATAAATAAATAAATAAATTATATGTTGTTATTATTTTTAAAGCTATATTTTTTTTTTAAATATAAAATTCTTAAAACATTCCTCAGGAAAATTGTTTAAATGCAAACCTTAAGTATTGATTAAAGAGCATAATTTAAACAATATTTCAAAGAAATTGTAAAACCTTGTTAAGATAAAAATAGAAAACAAATTGGGTGGTGCAACAGCTCATGGAGAACCCTGGCCAAGTGACTTACAACTATCAACCATTCTTGTGTGCTTGTTGTTGGCAGGAATGGAGGGGACCTACAGTTTTTTGTCGAGTCTGAGCGGCTAAATGAGAAGCACTTTTTCATGACAAGTATACTCTTGGAGGATTTGTCAGTTCCTCACAAGAGGCAGTACCTCGGATAAAACATTTCTGTTTTTAGGTGTCACGGCTGGGAATCGAACCCAGACCTTTTTAAGATTTTAAGATATCGAATGTTCAAAAAAAATGAAACTTTCAAAAAAAAAAACAAACTTAAAAAAGTTCTTTGTTCATAATTTTTACAAGCAATATTTTTTGAACTTACTTATATTTGAAGTTTGTAGGTATACAGATTTGTTAAAATCCATTCGGAAGATACTGAGAGCATTCAAAATAAAAAAAAAAAACGTTCTGTGGGAGGTACATTCAAATTCAAATACAACTCAACTCAATTCAATTCAATTCAATTTAGCATAAAAGTAAATTTTTTTCAAAAGCTTTAAGAGAGTGATAAAAAACTCAAGTTTGTGGTTTTTGGTGATTTTGTCCACAGGTTTTTTAATTTCTTTTTTAGAACCAAAAATAACGGTAACTGCCATACAATCTTTTATCAACTTTATATAATTGTTTTTTTTTTTTTTGTTTTCAATAACGACTCAACAACTTTTCTTTAAAAAAAATCAATTTCTTTTTGTAAAAGCTACCTTTGAATGGGAAACCATTTTGAAAAAAGTGGTTATTGATGGTACCTACCAAATGACCATTTTTAAAATTTTTTCAATTTCATTAAAACGGAATAACTGATTTCAATATTTTTTTTTGTATACAGGAGCTTGCAAAAAAAAAATAGTATTGTGTACAAACATTTTTGAAAAAATACTTTTTGAATTCTTAAGAAATATTTCAAGATTTTTGTTTGAAAATCATATATTTCGAAAACGACATGATTGATTGTTTTGAAACTCGATACTTAAGAGTTTTTTAATAACCCTCTTTAAAATATTTAAAGAACAAATTTTTTTCTATGCAAAAATAACTATACCTTTCATACAAAAGATTAAAAACCGTTACGGACCATATTTTTTTCTCAAAAACGGCTCCTATGATTTTGATTAAACTTTGTTCGCATGCCTAAAATAGTGCAATCTACTACCAAAAGTTTTCTATTGCAGTTTTGATAGGTTGAGGTGAAAAAAGAACGCCATTTTATTTCTTGATTGAAAAAAAAAAATAAACAAAACGTTTGAGTGGTTTTTAAAAAAACATATCGAATTTCTAAACAAAACTTAATAAATTTTGGTATGCAAATCTTAAGTATTTACTTGTGTGCATATAAAAATAAAATTTCAAAACAAAAATTGTCAATTCGTTTCTGAGATATCGAATTTGCAAACAAAAATTTGAATTTCTTTTTGAAAATTTTGATATGCAATGTCATTTGAATTTAATTGATATTTTTTATATAAAAAAATGAATCAATATCCTTTCGGCTGAAAGGTGCTAATCATAGTTCATAAGTGTACATTTTAATAATTTTTGCTAGTACATCAAACTAATTTTAGCATACTGAGAAGTTTTATCAAAATCGTAGGAGCCATTATTGAGAAAACAAATATTTGAGAAAACAAATATTTTCCGGTTTTTAACTTTGGAAGGGGCCGTTTTTTTAGCATAAAATTAGAATTTTTTCTAAAAATATTTTATAGTGTGATAACAAAATTAAAAAAAATCGCCTTTTTCGAAATATGTGTCTGGTTTTCAAAAAGAAGATTTGAAACATTTTTTAAAAACACAAAAAATATTTATTTAAAAGCTTTATAGTCCAGTAACCTTGTAGTTTCATAGTACTGAGACCTTGCGTCAGGTCCGTTAGTTCTGAATTTTTGCTGAGTTATTTATGATGTTGGCCTAGTATTAAATCTGATTTTTCGACCTCGAGCGCCGAACGCAACATTGGTAAAAATCCAAAAAACCGCGAATTTTTCGCGGTTTTTTCACTTATTGGCTATTTTAACCATTACGCCTTAACTTCCGAATAAAACATTGCTCTACGATTTCAACCTTACTAAATTTGCTTCAATTTGAGTGCAAAGCCGGTTCTGTAGACATAACGGTTTTCAAGGGACGGCATTTCAAAATATAGCAATACAAAATTTAAAACAACAAGTAGTATATAAAACAGTATAATAACAAAAACATGGTCTTTGACATTATGCTGCATCAAAGCAATAGAGCGTGTAGATTGGGCCAAAATAAGAAAACAATAGTACTGGATGGGGGGTATATATCCCCCCGTTTAGGCGGGAGGGTCAATTTTAAGAAAAGTTGAATTCAAATAGAAAAATAACCATAAAAATACAATGGTAATATCTGGACGAAAATCCATTCCTCATCTCAAAGCCAGAAATCCATTCTTTAATTTTTGTTTAAATAAAGTTTTTTTAGCTGATAGTTTGTGAAAAATTTACTTTCAAACTCAAAATTTTGAGAAAAAGACGATTTTTTTTTGTTAATCTATTTTTTTTTTATTTTATGGTATTAACTACTATTTTTGGTTTTGATTTTCAATGCCCTTATTAATTCTTAGTTAAAAACTGAAAACCAAATGCTAAAATGACTTTTAGTTTTTGAGAAAACTGAAATTAACATGATCAACTTCACTGTTTTCAGTCTAGTATCCTTTTTCTTCGGGGTGGGAGGGCTCTGCCACAGATGCGGTAGTTCTGATTTTTAGATGAGTTGTTTATGATGTTGGCCTTAGCAATAATCCAAGTTTTCGATCTCGAGCGCCGAACGCAACTTTGTGAAATACACAAAAAACCGAGAAATTTTCGCGGTTTTTTCAGTTATTGGCTATTTTAACCTTTAAGGCCTGGTTTTCGATTATAACTTTGCTCTACCATTTCAAAATAATTAAATGGGCTTCAATTTGAGCTAAAAATCAATTCAAATTGTGGAATTTTTCATCAACTTTTGAATTTAGAATGCTGCAAATCGAATTGAAGGGGGCTTATTCACCCCTTGTGTGAAATCGTTTGCCCCTTTTCAATGTTTTTTTATACTATGTAGCGTGTTATGTTGGCTTTATTTTAAGATCTTAATCATGAAGATCGGATGAGTAGAAACGGAGTTATGATTTCTTAAAGTCAACCATATAAAACTCGAACTAAAACAGTACTCAGTTCAGTACCCACCAGTGAGTTATCTGAAGCGAATGTTTTAGTTCGAGTTTTATATGATTGACTTTAAAAAATCATAACTCCGTTTCTACTAATCCGATCTTCATGATTAAGATCTTAAAATAAAGCCAACATAACACACTATATAGTATAAAAAATCATATAAAAGGGGCAAACGATTTCACACAAGGGGTGAATAAGCCCCCTTCAATTCGATTTGCAGCATTCTAAATTCAAAAGTTGATGAAAAATTCCACAATTTGAATTGATTTTTAGCTCAAATTGAAGCCCATTTAATTATTTTGAAATAGTAGAGCAAAGTTATAATTGAAAACCAGGCCTTAAAGGTTAAAATAGCCAATAACTGAAAAAACCGCGAAAATTTCTCGGTTTTTTGCGAATTTCACAAAGTTGCGCTCGGCGCTCGAGGTCGAAAACTTGGATTATTGCTAAGGCCAACATCATAAACAACTCATCTAAAAATCAGAACTACCGCATCTGAGGCACAGCCCTCCCACCCCGAAGAAAAAGGATACTAGACTGAAAACAGTGAAGTTGATCAAGTTAATTTCAGTTTTCTCAAAAACTAGAAGTCATTTCAGCATTTGGTTTTCAGTTTTGAACTAAGAATTAACAAGGGCATTGAAAATCAAAATCAAAAATAGTACTTAATACCATAAAATAAAAAAAAAAAATAGACTAACAAAAAAAAATAGTTTTTTTCTCAAAATTTTGAGTTTGAAAGTAAATTTTTCAAAAACTATCAGCTAAAAAAACTTTATTAAAAAAAAAATAAAGAATGGATTTCTGGCTTTGAGATGAGGAATGGATTTTCGTCCAGATATTACCATTGTATTTTTATGGTTATTTTTCTATTTGAAGTCAACTTTTCTTAAAATTGCCCCTCCCGCCTAAACGGGGGGATATATACCCCCCCTCCGGTACTATTGTTTTCTTCTTTTGGCCCAATCTACACGCTCTATTGCTTTGATGCAGCATATGTCAAAGACCATGTTTTTGTTATTATACTGTTTTATATACTATTTGTTGTTTTAAATTTTTTATTGCTATATTTTGAAATGCCGTCCCTTGGAAACCGTTATGTCTACAGAACCGGCTTCGCACTCAAATTGAAGCAAATTTAGTAAGGTTGAAATCGTAGAGCAATGTTTTATTCGGAAGTTAAGGCGTAATGGTTAAAATAGCCAATAAGTGAAAAAACCGCGAAAAATTCGCGGTTTTTTGGATTTTTACCAATGTTGCGTTCGGCGCTCGAGGTCGAAAAATCAGATTTAATACTAGGCCAACATCATAAACAACTCAGCGAAAAATCAGAACTACCGGACCTGACGCAAGGTCTAATGTATATAGTTACTGGACTATTAATAGACTATACTTTTTTATTTTTCTTAAAAGTTTCTGTTTAAAAAATGTATAAAAATCAGTCATAGGTTTTTGAAGAAAATCGGAAATTAAAAAATGGTTCTTTTGGAGCCTCATTAAAAACCATTTTTTTAAATAAAGTTCGCCACCCAAAGGTATCCCTTACTAAAAGTAGTTTATTGAATTTTTTTAAAAGAAAAGTTGTGGAGCCGTTTTTGAGAAAAATGCGATTATGTTAAGTTGCTAAAAAGTTGCATGGTACGTTTATTTCTTCTAATCTGTAAAATTAAAAAAAAAAAGCGTGTGGGGAATCACCAAAAAAGCTATGTACCAAGTTTAAAGAAAATTGATCTAGCCATTTACAGACCAACTTTTTTCGTCTTCTCTTTCATCGTTATAGCAAGTTTGATCAAAATCTCGAAATATCTTGGCATTACGCAGTGCCTATACAGGATGTCCCTTAATTCATCAATAATATTCCTGGGCAATGTAAATGTAAACTTTTTTTTGTATAAACTACGTTTTAATTGACTACATTCACAAACCAATCGCGATACGATAGTAACCGAACAATGTCGGAGTATTTTTTAGTTCTCTATGATATATCATATTTATGAACACGCAAGTGCGTTCCTAGCCTAAGAATAAGTCTTAGGCTAGGAACGCACCTGCGACTTTTTGTCGCACGATTTTTCAGTCGCAAAAATAGAACACATCAGCTTAAATGTGAATGAAAGCATATGACACCTAAAAACCCTACTTAGCTAAGATAAATTTTTTTAAGTCGCTACGACAGAAAATCGTAAGTACGTTCCTAGTCTTAAAGTTATTACAATGACGTTTGAATAAGTTTATCCAAATAAATTTGGATTAAAAAGAAACTGTACGTGATAGAATTTTTCTCAAAGCAGATTTAGATTTAAAGAGTCAAATTTTTCATAATTTTTTAAAATTAATCACTGTGCAGAAGTTTTTTCATTCTGGTAGGTACTTAAAACCCCAAAAAATGCATTTTTGTGTTAACACTTTAATAATCTCTTACTAAGTATTCTGGCTTCTGACCAATGCAAAAATAGAAAAGGAAAGTAGAATAAGAAATCTAGACAGTCTCAAGAATATTTTGTATATAAAAATGCCCATATAACATCGTTAGTAAGTGCATTTACCAAAATACCATATATCACAATCTAGATCAGTGTTTCCCAACGTGGGGCCCACGCCCCACAGGGGGGCAATTTGACTTTTAAGGGGGGCAATTTTACATTCTTATGCATTACAGCCGTTTTGGATTTCTGAATTAATTGAATATGCAGGAGAACAAATTTCTCACTTTCACACTCTTTTAATTTCGAAAAAGTCAAATTTTGTCTCGTGCAAATTTTTATCGTTTTGTCCACCTATTGTGTAAGGAACAATTTTGGAAGACCATGACGAATTGAAGTCAGATGTCTCTCGAAACGGTCGATTGCAAGGAGTTTTTGAGTTAGTTAGTCGATATATTTGAAACATTTAATAAGCTACTTCAAGGAAAAACACTCTTGTCGAAGCAAAAACGAAGATTGCTTTCGGTACTTTTACTGATATGTCAAACTTATACATATTTACAACTCAAATTCTTACTCGAACGATGTGAAGTGAATGATACCGCTATAGATGTAATTGTGGTGGATCATCTGGAAAATTTATAGCTTGATTAGAGAGAACTACTTATGCTCTGAAGATTCCCTCCTTGTTTTTAATTATTCAAGTTTTTTTAGTGAACATTTAAAAGAATGTTAAAAATTCTATAAATATAATGCTGGGGGCATAAGAATTTTGGAAAAGTCTTAGTGGGGCGTAGAACAAAAAAGGTTGGGAAACACTGATCTACATAGATAATATTAAAAAAAAGTTTGTTAACATAGTTAAGCTCCAAATCACTCTTGATTCTGTTGTGGGTATTCGAATATCCTCCCTTTGGTTATCGTCAAAAATGGGCCAATCAGCAGTGGTGCTTTGGAAAGTTGCTTTTTGTCTATTTATATTATTACGAAAATTATAGCCCACCAAGTTATTTAGTCGGTTTAAGTGGTCATTATTAATGTCCACAAATGTGGATGTATTCACGCATCACGCTATCATGTTTTTGCATTTATAAAGCTCAAATAAGTCAACCTGCTACTTTAAAGTCCTGAAGCATGGGATTTAAATCCTCATTTTTAAAAAAAGTTTAAAAAATAAAAAAGCTGTTGAAAACCGTACTGGATCTGTTTCATTTCGTAACGGAACCGTGAGAGGTATTAAAATCCCCCAGAACACACTACTATAGTGTCAGGAGACGTTTTGAAGTAAGGATAATACATAAGACACACTAAAAATAAAATAACTATGCGATATACTGCCCTATGCAATTGCATTATATTAACATTTAAATATTTTCTGTTCTGAATGAAATGTAATGTAACGTCCATAGTCAAAGTTGTTCCTGAGTAGCACACATTTCATTTCACACTAATTTCATTAATGGCCGCCCAAAAATGCAAATTTTCCTTTTTGCTTGTTCAAATAACATTTTTTTTTGTGACGAAATTTCCTTAAAGCAAAAAAAGTTGTGGTGATATCTTTATGCGTTCAAGAGTAACGATTTTGTAAAAAAAAAATCTTTTAGATCATTACAATCGACTAACTTATGGTCTAAGTATGCCAATTTTATGACTGAAAGCTACTTAATCTAACCTAACTACAGTGGCGACGACGTATCAAACTCCAAAATTAAAATCAAGCCACAGCAAAAGTGAACTGAGTCGCTTTTTAAGGGGCTACGTTTAGAGAATAGCCAACAGCTACATTTGCATAGGTACATAATGTAAATAATATTCTATCTGCTTTTTCATTTTATCGCATCACAATCACACAGTTTCAAGTAGATTTCCTTTGAGCCAATGTCAATTTTCTTATCACACACCTTCATTTCAAATTTCACATCTAATTTCATAAAAAAAAAAATATTACGCATACGCCATACGCTAATTTATTTTTCTGCTTGATAAATCGACATAAAAAGATTTATGTTGTTGATATTTAGTTCATACCCTTTTATGTAAAAGAAATATCTTTCAGGTTCTACCGAGATTTGAACTCGGATCGCTGGATTCAAAGTCCAGAGTGCTAACCATTACACCATAGAACCGCTATGATCACGTGCTTCCCAAAAAAATACCTGTGAAATTAGTTGAGGTAGGTATAGCTATGTCTGTGTATAATTTTGATTGAGTTTTAAGTTATTTATTTAAAATAAACAAAAGCTTTTCAGAAAAGCTTTTTGAACACGTTTTGGTATATGCATGTAGTTTGTCTAAATTTAATTTAAAAAAATAGAAACAAGAAGGGAAAATTGCTTATGAAAGATATTAATATACGATTGAAGCAAATTTTTTGTATAGACCTAACCGAATAAGATAAAACTTCTTTATATTGAACTAAAGAAATTATATAATTAATAAAGAAGAAGCTATTAAATATAAGGAAAAAATAAAGTCATCTGGTGGCCATAAAATAAAAGTCTTCAATCATTTATTATCAACCCTAGCAAGCACTTGAAAAGGGTATATAATCGAGTAGTAAATCACTTGACACCGTGTTAAGATGTCACAAAAAGCAAAACGATAATATTGTAATCCAATTTGAAAAGGGGGAATCATCAGTTCAATGAGTCGAAAGTGATAAAAGAATTCTGTAATGTGGTTGTCATTTTTGAATAAATGTATCTATACAAGAAAAGAGACATTTTTAGAAATAATTTTATTGCAGAAAAAGAAACTAATCTTTAAATAGCAATATCTGTTTGATGCATTACCGTAAAGACGGTTTAAAGACTTCATTATACATAGCGACAACAAAGTTACGAAGATGAAGAAAATTAGTGAATTACTTCTCGGTTAAGATCAAAGAAATATTAATTATGGTTATTCCATTATATAGGGTGTTCCAACAAGAGGTTTCATTTTAATTCATTCAAAATATGAATTTTGATTTTTCATTTCGAAAAGCAGTGATATTTTTATTTATTGAATAATTGAATACGATATCTGCCTTCAAATCGTGCTTGGTTTATTCAAATTCTGCATCACGCTTTCGCATTAGTATGCATATAACTATTTTGGGAATAAAAGCTCTGAGGTTTTCTTTAAGTGCATAAACATTTTTGGTTTAGTGTAAAATTTGACGTTATTTTTTACATCGATTTATTTCAATACCAAGTGGTCGGAGGGAAAAAATATGCATACAAGAATTATTTAACTTGCAATTTTGAACAAGTGTTGTCATAGGCTCATTTTTCTGTAGTGAATCTTTAAGAAGATAGAGAGTCGCGAGGTTTCCAAACATAACTTGTTTACCTGAGTGTTATTTTTGCCGCTTTCTATCTTTTAAGGGACAAACAACAGAGGGTTTGACCTATGACAACAATTGCTCAAAGTTGCAAGCTAAATATTATATGTATGCACACCGTTATCTGTAACTTTTGCTTATGAGCATGGTAATACGAATATAGAGTCCGATCTCACAACATACATATAGTTTTAATTTTCGTAAGGCTGATTTAGTTAAACTCAATGAACTTCTGAGTAATATAAATTTTGATTTAGTTTTGAATTCTAGTTCTAACAAAAGTATCGATACGTTAACTACTAACTTTTACTCAGTAATTTTTGAATGTTTTTATTTATCTGTGCCTTATGCACTCCGGAAAAGTACATCATCTTCGCCTCCATGGTATTCGAAAGAGCTGCGTTCACTTCGACACTCACTATCTAGATTCGTATAATGAGTTTTCAATTCTTTCTAAACTGCTATACGACGCCTCAACCAAATGCAGTTCGATATTATCACAGATCCCAAAGGATTTTGGCAGTAAATAAACTCAAAGAAAAAGTCTGATGGCTATCCTGCTACTCTAAATAGCTTAGATCATTCTTCTAATGATTCTAAAATAATAACTAATTTGCAAATTTCTTCAGCCTTGCTTTTTCCGATAGTAATTTTGAGCCAGATTCTAACTACTTTAACTATATAATTAATTGTAATAAAACCTCAATAGAATCAGTAAATATTAATGGTGATGATGTGGTCCTTAAGATTAGTAATCTCAAAGACGATTTCTTATGGGCCCAGATGGTTTTCCAGCAATTGTCTTAAAGAAATGTGCAGCAAATTTGGCCCAAACTCTTGCTACCTTTTCCAAAAATCTCTTTCTCTTGCGATTTTCCATCAATGTGGAAGGATTCGTACATCATTCCGATTCACAAAAAAGGTTCTAAAGCAGATGTTGCAAACTATAGGCCAATTGCAAAATTATCGTGCATTCCCAAACTTTTTGAAAGTATTGTCTTCGACTGTGTATACTTTCATTGCAAATCATTATTTTCTACGAAACAGCATGGGTTCCTTAAAGGTAAATCTACGACCACTAACTCAACAGAATTTGTTTCCTATACAATAAATGCAATAGAAAATAAATGCGAAGTTGATGTTATAGCTATGGACTTAAGCAAGGCATTTGACAAAATCTCACATAAAATCATCTCATTTAAACTAAAAGCTCCAGGATTTCCTCCTGGTTTCATTCAATGGATGGAATCATACTTATTGGATCGTAAATATCGCGTTTTGTTTCGATCCTCAGCATCAGATCCTTTCATTGCAAAGTCTGGTGTCCCACAAGGTAGCCATCTGGGTCCAATTATTTTTATCTTGACAATCAATGACGTAGAATCTGTGATTCCGCATTCGGAACTTTCGACGTATGCGGATGATATGAACATTTTTAGAATAATTTCTTTATCTAGCGATGTTTTTCCTCTGCAGAATGACCTGAAATTTGTTTTAGTTTGGTTTCAAAAAAAGAAATTAGAGCTTAATGTTAGTAAGTGCCAAGCAATCACATACTCCTGCAAACGTTTACGTTCATCACCTAGTGCCTATTACATAAATAATGTCCTTGTTTCCAGAGTAACAACCATTCGGAACTTAGGTGTGGTTTGTGTTGTGATAGCAAGCTTAACTTTAGATCTCATTATGACAACATAATTGCTAGGGCTAACTGTGCTCTTGGTTTTGTTAAACGTTGGTCTAAGGAGTTTTCAGATCCTTACGTTACGAAATCTCTATACAACCTTTGTACGACCTTTACTTGAGTATGCTAGCCAAGTATAAGTACAACAGTCCCCTTTTCACCTTGTGCATATTAAAAGAATTGAAGCAATACAGCGTAGATTCCTCCGCTTTGCTCTTAGGGGACTCCCATGGGTAGACAACTATAACTTACCTCCGTATCAAGATCGGCTGCGGCTCATTAATTTACAATCTCTCGAAAAACGTCGTGAAGTAGCAGATGTAATTTTTGTTCATCAAATTCTGTCTGGTATTACTGATTCTTCTGCCCTCCTTGAGGTAATGAGTATTAACATCAACTCACACACTCTTGGATCAGTTCCCCAGTTCCATCTACCTCCTCACAGAACTGACAATTGCAGAAATGAACCAGTTACTAGAATGTTGAGGGAAGTAAATTCTAATTCAAATATTTTTGATTTTGATCATAACAAGATCACACAGAAAAAACTCCTTTATGGTTCCTCCTATAACTAATCTAAATAATGTAATACATATAGTAATTGAATATTAAACCATTAAATATAAAGAGAAACTGAAACTTCAAACTCAACTAACTCATAATTTTGATTTTATTATTTTAATATTTTTATTTTATTTTATTATTTTTTTTTATTTTATTATTTTTATTATATGAATGAAGATATCGGCTTTAGCTTGATCCTATTTTTCATTTTTTACTTTTTTCTAACTGCTTGAATTAAGCAGACCCAACCTTTTTTCACTCACTGTGATGTTCGTGTCGCGTTTGGAAGGAAGTTGTTATGATGTTATTCTGGCATCAGCATAACATATTAACTTTCTTTATTCTCATCATAAAACACTTAATTTAAATGCATACTTGCAATCGAAGTTGCCGTCTTACTCGGTGTAAATGGACCCCAGCTCACGCGGTATCTGGGGGGGAAAGAGGCGTGGGATAGTTTAGTTTAGGTAATTTAATTTAATTTGAAATAAATCGATGTAAAAAATGTACGTCAAATCTTACACCGCACATAGGGGTATTTCACCGATTTAGGCGGACAAAATTATTTCTCTTAATTTTTTTGGTCAATAAGTCAAAGACTGGAAAATAATAGTCGAATTTGGTATTTAATGTTGTAATTTCAATAAAAACCTACAAAAAAAAAACAATTTCTTCAAATAAATAATAGACATTTTTCAACAATATTAGCTATTAGGCAGTTGCCCTTAGATATACAGTGTGTTTTTCATAAAGTGTGCAAAAAGCTAGAGAGTGCGTGGTTTGTCCCAGACGAAAAAAAGTCATGAAGATGAGGGGTCTTTTTTCCCCCGGCTAGTTGGGGGGCATTTATCTAAAAAGTTGATTTAAATAGAAACAAAATATTAGAAAGCAACTGCAATACTTACAATATCACGATATAGCTTTTTAAGGAGCCATGAATTTATTCTCTTATATTCTTTTCCAATTAAGTTTTTTTGAAAAATGATTTTTTTCAAACAAGTTTTTAAACTTAAACAATTGAAAAAAAATATTCTTTTTTCAAACAATTTTTTTGAAAAGTTTTGCGATATTATAACTACAATTTATTTTGATAAATAATAAAACACCAATATTTTATATGTAAAAATGTTTTGTAGTTTTTGAGAAAATCAAAAATAACAACCAGTACTTTACTACTTACAAAGTAGATGATATTGGGTGTTTATTTTTGTTGTACAACCATTTTCTGGTCACTAATTACTGACTCTGAAGATGGTGCTGTTGAAACTGGCTATGGAGAGGTGGCGTCGGATGATGAAAATCGCATCCTCAATGATGATGACTACCAATCTTCGGATAGTTCGGACAGCTCGGACGAATATGTTACAGTGGCTGGAAACCTTGTGAAAGGACAGATGAAAGAACCTTCTCAAAGCGAGACGGGCCAAAATCCTGGTGGTGCCAAATACCAAGGTTATTTTGACCTCTCTTACTGGGGGTCAAAGTAAACCGAATAAAGTCTGGGTGGATCGCCCTGGGTCTTCTGAGACTGTAGGGGCTTCCAGCTCCGAGAATCGATGCTCGCATGTGCCAAATCCGATCGGAGAGAAATGAAACATCCACGTTAACAGAATAAGGGAGGGGATCATGACCCAGTCCGGAAGAGGATCGAAAATGCTATGTCCTAGGGGACACCAGAAAACTAAGTCTAAGGGACTGGAAGCAATTGAGCTGGTATCGAAAGCTTCTTGCCTATAGGCGAAGTTAAGGAAGAAGACGCCAGTCGACCATAAAAGGGGCGTACCCAGACCAGATAAAGACCAACCTGCCAATCAGGGTGCCTCTTCCCTCAATTCAGTCGGCAGAAATCCTAGAGTAGGACCAGGCACATGCCCAAAGCACTTAAGGGTCAAGCATTCTGAAACAAACGGTAAAAGAAAGAGGACCCAGGCGTAATGACTCAATGACACCCCCGCCAACGAACGTCAATAAGAAGCCAAAGACGACCGATTCTCTAGCTGGCGTTGCAGCTGAGTGCCTTCAGGCGGCAGTAATAAATGAGGAGAGCATCCAAAAGCAGATAACTGGTGAGAAGTGGGCTCGGGTGGAGGTAGGGCTTCTCGAGTGTATAAACAACGAGATCCTTGCCTTCACCAGGTTCGTGCCAACTTTCTGGCCGCTGTCGACCTTTAAAGGATTCAAAATTCCGTAGCCATGGTCTATATATAAGTTTAATCGGCTGGTTCTTATGCATGACTGATGGACTGTCATCAATGCAGAAGAACAGCGGATCTTTTCTTCTAGGAAACAGCAAGGAAAGCCAAAGAGCTTTCGAGAAGGCCAATTTTTTTTTTTGATTGAGAAGAATATAAAAATAAGGATTTGCAGAGTGCAGGCAGTAAACCACGATAAAGTTGGTGACAAAATCGAGAGAAACAATGTCGTTGGCGGAGTTAAGGTCCTTTATGAGCTGCTGAGCCAGAATTAAATATGAGCTCGTGACAACAACCAAAATAAAAGTCCGTACATCTGTATCATATACATCAGAGGATAGTTTAAGTGGATACCCAATTAATTTAAGTCCCTAATGAGGAAGGCATACCTAGCCAAATGTGTAACCTTAAAAGTGCGATTCCTAACCAAAGCTTATCATACCTACTGAACCCCTTTTATAAAAAAACTTAATTCCAAACCACAGGATTAATATTGTTGTAAGGGCTCTACAAGAGTCCTGTTCGGCTTGAAAAATTATAAATTTTATTACTTTACGTCGTGATACAATTTGTCTCTTTTATCTCTTTTAAGTCTCTTAACAAACGACGCTATTGATGGTAAACCATTTTCTTTATTCGAAAAGAACTCAATTCCGATGAGTACCCTATACCTACTCTTCGAGCAAAGATTGGATTTTTAATTGCCCAATAAATTGTCCATACCCAATTGGGTTGTCGCAATTATTTCCCAATCCGGCACTCAATAAATTTAAATCATCACTTCGCATATTGTACCGGATAACTCCATGACTACACATACATATTTCTTGATATCGTTCCCTCTGGCTTGCAACAAAAAAAGGAAGCCTTCAAGGCATACCAGGCCGAAAGCCTTACACACATAATATCCGCTCTCTGTTTTGTATTGGTCCTCATCAATGTCACGTCATTGTCGTGCACAAGCAATTTGCTTCATTCTTCATTCGGTTGCTGATTCCTTGATCCGAATGGCATCTATCTATATATACCAACCTTTCCACGTATCCATCTATCGCCTAATGATAAGATACCAATCGAGAATAATTTCCAATCCCCATCAATGATAGACAAGTAAAATCCAATTAACTCCAAATACGTGGCATGCACTTGCTTCCTTCGGCTTAAGATTTTTAGTTCCTTGTGTCTTCTTGTCTATATTGTTTGGCTGGCCTCTATGGTGCACCTGAGAAGATAGCTTAGCAGAAACACATAAAAACCTACGAGATTACCTCTTAGCACGCATGACATGCAGTTCTCCAACATTGCGTACAGAGCAGCAGCATCACATCAGAGTCACAACCCCAGGAGCGAATGTATTTTTCTACAGCAGCCAGCATCACCAGCAACAGCATCAGCAGCAGCAGCGTGAGCAACCTCCAAAGGGGCATCTATCGAAGTGATCTATAACACCAACTGTGCCCACTGAATGGCGATGCTGCGCAGAGATACCATCGAGACCATCGAATGTCCCGCAGCAGCACCAGTTTTCGGTAGCGCGGTGCGGTGGCGCGGCGACTCCCTGCAAATAGATGTTTTCATTAAAAAGGAAACGGCCAAACAGTTAAATGGCTATTACTGCAGTTTAGATTTGCTAAAAGTGCCACCACACAATTTACCAAATCATCATCCTATCTATCTATACTTGTTGCACAGTGGTGCAATATTTAGGGTAACTTGGTATAAATGGTCTGAAGTGTCGTACTCCTTTTGCACTCCAATTTCACTCCTTCTCCTCGAAAAAAACTCGAAAAAAAGCGTGAGAACCTAAGCTTGGGAACGCTGGAGTTTTGAACCACAGTATCTCGTCGTTATTGAATTTAATAGCAAAATGGAGCTCTTTAACCAATAGCAATATATCACTGTCTAGTTCATTTACAAACGTCAAAATGAGCATTGTAGGGGATTGTTATATTGAGAATTGTGTTGGAATTTTTTTTCCGCTTTGCACTTTGACTTTTGACATTACCCCACAATAATAGCTGTCACTCTTGAAATTGACAGATTCGTAAGGTTCCCTACTGTCAGTTATGCAAAAGGCATTTTTTTTTTCTTTGCTCCGGGTATAGCACTAATGAGCTGTCAAAAAAAGATCTGCGTTTCTCTTTTAGCTCAGAGCACTCAGAGCGCTCAGCTTGGCTTTCTTTTTTTAAATCATATCTATAGCTCGGAGCACGTTGCATGAGCTCAGAATAAAAAGACCAAGCGAATTACGCAAACAGACTTCCTAGATTGGGCTATTTATCGGAAATTGGGCTATATTTTCCCAAAACTTCCGACTTCAAATTCAGTATGACAGCCCAATCATAATTGGTCTATAAGTAGACCAAATCCAATTTTTTTTTATTGAAATTGGGCTATTATTTGAGCTACTTTTTCGGCTCTGACTTTTTGCTATGTAATTTTTGAAATTGGGCTATCGAACTAGTTGATCAACTCTGGAAGCAAATAGATGAACGCAGCCAGCTTCATCAATCCAGTTCACATTTTTTAATTTTTCGAGTTTTGATTGGCCAGCTGTCAGGTGAAAATTAAAAGTCAGCACTAAATTTTGGTGAGTTGAAGGCATCGCAATCGTATGACAGTTCAGTGGTTAAATGTTTTTTAAAATTATATCGGAGAGTTCTGATCATACTTTGCTCTTAGATAACTCCGCATGCTCTGCTCAGAGTTAAAAACGTCTAGAGGATTGTATGCCTTATTTTATTCTACAAATCTCGAACACATAGGGCCTAGTTGCCACGACGACAGCAATTCAAACTACGTTTTTTCGCCGTGTGAACTAAAGGTTACCAGAGTGGTAAGTGCAATGTGGTCCCTTAGAAGTATTTGAAGTTAGATTGGTCCTTCTCAAAAACGTCAAATCAAAGTCAATTTAGTCGTCAAATGATAGTCATTTTTTGACGCAGATTGCAATCGCAATAAACTTGAACAAAATCGGTTTGATCAACGTCATTCAATTAACTCGCAAACGCATTTGATGTTTACCAACGCGCTTTTTTTTTCGTCAACTCGATTTTTACTGCACAACTGCATCGTAGATGATGGTTTCGAATATGTGTATGCGTTCAAGAATATTCTGTAAATGCATTTTTGACAGCGATGACCTTTTGAAAACGGCCTTTGATAGCACCAATATAGTTTGCAAGTTTTTCGACTGTTGCACCACTGTATACTCGGCATTTTGTCGGTTGTATTGTACGAAGACAATCACAAAAGTTAGAATCACATCCATAGTTACGAGACCTGCTCCCAGGCTCTTATGTCTGTTTGAACCAGTTGAGTGACTTTCTGGTGCTTATGCTATATCACTCATGCTCGAAGTCAATACAACGATGTTACGACTGGTGGATGACCAAAATGGCACCAATGACGAGTGCTGCCACGACATCTGCAGTTCGAGCAACAACAACACCAAAAACAACAACAACAAATGTTCATCTTGATATGTGTTTTGCGCGCCATTAATTAGTCATTTCGCTATTTGTAAATGGAGACGGGTGCCTGGCATTAACCAGATTCCGAGTAAATTGCCCCAGCACCAGTTTAGCTGAGAAACCACAGGAGTCTCTCTTGGGTTCGATACGTTTTTATTTTTATTTTTTTTTTGTTGTTTTTCTGTTTTTGTTCGTGTTGTGCGATTTTTTTGTAATATGGCGTGTAGGCTGGTTGAAAACTGCCCACAATAATAGCCAGCTATAGAGGTACAGAGTATGAGTGCAACATGTGTGTATATTGTTAAACATTTAGTTGAAGATGTTGGCGGTTTTTTGTGGCCAGTGCCATAGTTGGAGTCGTCTGGCTTCTGAAATGATAGCAATATCTAGGTATAGCTTGGAGTCTGCAAAGGTGTGTGAGTGTGACTGTCCGCCTTTTAGCCACCACCTGATGGCAACCTATGGAACAGTGTGTGGTAGTATATGGTGCCTGCTGATGGGGGTATTATATCAGTCCTTAGGGATCTGTTCAGTGACACACTATTAGCTTTATGTGTGGAGCTAGCTTTGCAATGCTCTCTTCGATATACGTACTTCTATCTGGCCAAAAGCGACTAGGATTTTATTGGAATTAATTCTTTGACGAAGTGGATGTAGTGTGTGCATTATATTAAAGCTAAGTAGTTGGAAATTAAATATAAATGGTGTACATTAGTACACGTTAGCACGATGTCACGACTATTGACACTTCTGTCACATGCCAGTGCAAAATGAAGTTGGTTGATTTCTGAAGTGACAACATATATATCTCTGCAAACCAAACCAACAACAACAAAAAAATACAAAAAAATGTTGCAGAAAACTTTCCAGATTGCATGCTGAATGCGTAATGAAGATCGCCTTATTAGAGAGAAAGAGTTTCTTTTAATTTTGTTTGTTGTTGTTTATAATTATAAAAGTAGTAGAAGAATAAATTATGCACAAAATGGAAATGTATAGAAAGGGCTTATGGTAATGAAGAGATATAAATAAGGACATTGAGGTAAATTAGTTCAAGTTCTAGGATTGTTGTTGAGCATAAATTGAAATGTAGTCATTAAGAATAACGCCATAAAAAGTAATTTCTGTTAATAAGATAAACTAGTTAATAGGTTGTTAATTTTGAAATGACAGAAAAAGTCACAATTAAATAAGGGCATTACTAGAACAAGATGCCATATCTTTATGTGATGTTGACATGGTCACGTACATTGTTTTTAAATTTATTGAAGTTTATACTATTGGGTGAGCCATATGTAGTATTAAGTAAATTTTCATAATTGTATGTCTCTGCCGCTGTAACGAAGCGTTTACCAGATGAATAAAGTCACCTGCTGAACAAAAAATTGCTTTTCTATCCAAATTCCCCTGAAGTATGCAATATAAAAAAAAGAAGTATTCGAAGTGATAACGAAGCAGGTGTTCATTTTGCTTCAATTATTGTTTATTCAATAGGTGAGTTCAGGAAAATGAGATCTCAGACCCCTCAGCAATCTCAGTCTCGTGAACAGGATTCCTCAGAAATGTTGCTGTCAAATTACTGAAGAAACGAAATATTGGATTCGCTTGCTCAGTTTTTAACACTGAGCCCTCTGAGATCTCATTTTCCTGAACACGCCTAATAGCAAATTCTCCTCATCAGACACAGTGTGAGCCAGGGTTCGAACCTCAGTAGCAAAATTTCGGAGCAAATTTGTAAAAAAAGTGGAGTAAATCAAAAATTTCCGGATCAGATTTTTAAACGAAGGGAAAACTTAGGTTTTCAAAAATTGAATTTTTAACAAAAATGTTAAACAAATATAAAAAGGTATTTTAAAGAAAAAAAAAGCTCGTAAGCCCCGATATGAACAAGAAGCGACGGACAAAGTAAAAAAAGAAATGATTCTGCTTAGCATAGACTTTCAGATGCAAACATTTAGATTTCAGAGTCAGTGTTGGTTGGAAAATTTAATATCAGTGTTGTCATTTAATTTCATATCATGTTTGGCCAGCGAATTTCTTAGTGTGGAAAAAAAGGAGTAGATCTCAAAAAACGGAGTGGTGGAGTAGACTTTTTTTATTCGTCAAATTTGGAGTAAATTTACTCCGATTGGAGTAAGGTTTGAACGCTGTCCAGCACCTACTTTTGAGGTGGAGCAAGTGAGTGAAAAATGTCAAAGTACTAGCTGATTTGTTTGCTTGGCATAATAATAGGCTAAAATTTTTCACAGAAGTACTTTTCTTATATTTTTGGACTTAACATGAAGAAAAAAAAAAACAAAAGAATATAAAAAAGGTGTGAATTGATACTAAATTTGAATTGAAAATTAAGATAGCTTTTAATTGAAAAAAAACTGTTGTCCAAAAAATTAAATAAAAATGTTAATGAAAAGCAGATAGTAGCCGATTCTCAGACCTACTGAATATGCATATAAAATTTCATAAAAATCGGTCAAACCGTTTCGAAGGAGTATGGTAACTAACATTGTAACACGAGAATTTTATATATAAGATGAAGTTGACAATTTTTGAAGAATTCGTTTGAAAACTCAAAATTAATAAAAAAAAAAATTGAAAAATGTTAAGTGATTTTTAATTTTTTATTTTACGTTAAAAGTAGTAAATTGTATTTCATTATTTAATGTTGTAATTGGCTTTAAGTTGAATGCTGAAAACCAGATGGTTCTAGGGTTTCCACCTTTTGAGAAAATTGAAAACTATGAAAACTACTTTTTTTTGGTAAATCAGTTTTGTTTAGTAATTACCAATAAGTCTTCTGAAAAAGGTTTGAATAATACTTTTTTGTAGAAAATTAAGTTTACTTTTATTTTTTTTTATATAATAATTTTGTATATAATATCTAGTTGTTTCGTTTAGTTGAATATACTAGTTACCTAACAAAAATTATTTTTAACATAAAAGTAGTTTTCATAATTTTCAATTTTCCCAAAAACTGGAAACACTAGAACCGTCTGGTTGTCAGCATTCAACTAAAAGATTATAAGAACATTAAATAATGAAAGACAAATCACAAAACAAAATTTTTCTTTTTTTTTAAATTAATTTTGAGTTTTCAAATGAATTTTTTAAAAATTGTCAACTTCATTTACTAAATAATAAAAGTATTCATTTCAAGCTTTTGATAAAGGCATATCACGGTATTTTAAGTATTTCCGTTGTTTTTAAATAGCTATTTATTTATTTTAGGTCAATGTTTTGGGAACTTGACCCTCTCGTGTAAAAAGGAGAGATATATACACCCCCTCCTTTATAATTTTATTCTTAGGATATGTCCTAAGATTATTTGATAAAGTTAGCCAAAAACTTGGAATTATCCTGTGTACTTCTTAACTTTGAAGAAACGGTGTTTTTGATATGAAAATAAACACTGTGGGCCTTACTTAAATATTTAAGTGGACTTTAAAAAATTAACCATACCAATAACCAATTTAATAGTCAGCTTAACGCTAAACGTTCACTTAAATTTAAAGTGAAGAAACTCATGTTTATTTGTCTAAACACCTCGTTTGTGCTGTCAATGTGACAGCAAAACAGAAAAACAAAAAAAATAATTTTTCTTATATGTTGCATCTACGTATTCTCATCATCACTCTTCGAAAGGATTTATTTTTTTTAAATATATATTTGTTCGGCGGGATTGTGCCACATCCTCCAAAATACTGATGTCATTAATTATATCCTGGTCGTCGGAACTCATTTTTTGATTGGAAAAATGAAAAAAGTTAGCATTTCTGTTTGGAACCAGAAAAATTGTTTGTTTATTTTGCAAAATAACACAAATGTCATTTCAACAGCTGTCTATTTGACAAATACCGTACTAGATTTTGTAATAGAGCGCTAATTAGTAAAAGGTGTGTTTAATTTGGTCATTGGTAATCACACAAGTTAACTCGTCTTTAAAGTTTAACCTGGCATTTATCAAAACGCGTGTTTAGCATTTGGTTATTGGTAAGGCCCTGTATCAATTAAATTAAATAAGAACATTTTAGATATAACCACCCTCCTCACACCCCAACTTGCTCTGATAAAATTACTAGAATGACCATGAATCAATATCTACTTACTTTTTTGTTATTTCTGGGTAGATTAATCAAAAAACATTGATATATAACCTAAATGTTTTTGAAATGTTTGAAATTTTCATTCCCCGTTACTTTCTTACCCTTTGCTCCTACCAAAAATACGAATATAATTATTTTTCTAGAAAATTTAATATTCTTTCATTTTGTAGTGTATACTTTTCCGGTAATACGTTTAATTTTCAAAATATTCACGAAAAATCTTCGAAAGTGTACCTTTAACCCCCCCTCTTGTCTAAAGCTCGTGGCCCCGGGTTGGGGACTTTAAGTATGTTATATCTGGGGGTCACCCCTACCACATAAAATAATAACCCAGAGAGCATGATTTATTGAATTTATTCTGTAATTTTGAGACTTCGTTGACTGGACTATTCAGGGCATCAGAAACTAGCAATAAATATGAGCACAATAATTATGTTTCATATAAAAGCAAAATCTTTTAGCCCAGTGTTATTTTTGTATTTAGATATCTATTTGAAAGCTTTCTTTTCAATTTTCTCAAATAGATACACATTTTTTTTTTATTCATGTGTGACACAGCAAACGGGAAACGGTTGATCTTAACGGTTCTATGGTGTAATGGTTAGCACTCTGGACTCAGTCGATCTCGTACTGTGGAGGTGTTAACACGTTTTCGGCTTCCCAGTTTATTTAAAGTTATAATATCGGAGTTAATACCAAAAGTTTACTTAAAATCAAGCTATTTTCAATAGCAGCGATAGCTCAGTGGTAGAGGTGGCGGACCGAGAATCCGAGGGTAGTGGGTTCGAGTCCCAGTCAGGGAAAAAAATTTTAGCCGCTTTTTTTCACAATCGCGAGGTGGAAAATATAATCGCGAGTGATAAGCGGCATAAGCAAACAAATAAAACGGCGGGGACATCGAAAGGTGTTCCAGCAGCAACAACAACAATGAAGCAAGCTATGGCACCACCAGCCTTAGCAACAGCAAGTTCATTAGCACCAACAACATCAACGAAGGCGATGGCACCACCAGCCATACCGTCAGCTAGTGCCGTAGCGAAAACGGCAAACCCAGCAACGGCACCAACAGCCGACACCAAAAACAAGAGGAGGAAGAGGATTAGCTGTGCGCCGAACCTTGTTAAGCGCCGCTCCACCACCACCTCAGCCCAGCTGCCAGCTGGGGTGAAGGAGACGGCGCGCATAGCAAAAACTTCAGCAGCAGCAAAGATACAACGTCAATTGAATACCTCGCCATCCGACGATGACATCGAATATATGTCCGAGGGTGGCGAGGGACTGTACACAACAGGGGACAGTACAAACAACCTGCTTGTGGATTTAACTTCACCAGAGGCGTCCTCCGAAGAAGAAAATGAGGCGCAAGACGGACTGGATGAGCAAGCCATCAGTCAAAAGATCGACGCAATCCGGGGGGAGATGCAACGTCTCAATGCCGTCATAACCCCATTGATTCAAGCCTTAAAGGCAAAGCAAGAAGCTCGACGTGAACGGGAGAGACAGGAGCGCGAGCAAAAAAAAGCGGCACAGGCGCCACAAAAATCAGCAGCGCCACAACAAGAACAGCAAGTGTCAAATCCCCGAGCTCAACAGCAGCAACTGCCACAGCAGACCGAAAATAAGCAGCAACAACAACAGCTGCCGGCAGAGCAGCCACAGCAACAACCGAAGGAGCAACGCCCAAAACAACAAACACGACAACAGCAGCAGCAGCAGCAACCACAGGAGAAGAACCAACAGCAGCGGAACGAGCAGCAGCAGAGAGTTCAACAGCAGCAGCCACAGCCGCCCCAAAACCAAAATAAAAAAGAAAAGGTGCCACCAATTAACACCTATAAAATGGAGCTTCAGGAAACCATAGACCTGTGTAAGTCGGCCATAGGCCAAAACTTTTTTATAAAACGCTTAAGTAAAGATAGGCATGCGATCCACTGCTCTACAGTGGCGCAGCACAAAATAATTAAAGAATTATTAAAAAAATCCACGACTGAGTTCTTCAGTTTTACCCCCAAAGTGGATAAATGTCAAACGGTCCTCCTGAAGGGCATAGATTCCTGCACGGAACCGGAGGTGCTCTATAAGGAGCTCTGTGAAAAAGCGAGCGGCGATCTCGAGTTTATCGGGGTCAAGCCGTTCACTACAGTCAGAGCCAGACGGGAGAAGCGGTCTTTGCCGTTCTTCTTGGTTCAACTTTCGCCCAGCAGCAAACTGGATAGTTTGAGGAGTATCTCCGTCCTCAACTACCAGGTTGTAACATGGGATAAATTAAAGAGACGCGGCGACATGCTTCAATGCATGCGCTGCCAAAGGTTCGGCCACGCTGCAGCAAACTGCGAAATGCAGTCACGCTGCGTGAAGTGTGGTGAGAACCACATTAAGGGAGAGTGCAAGCTCGGGGAGGAACGGGTCGAAGACATGACCCAGCTTAAATGTGCACTTTGCGGGAAGGAGGGGCACCCTGCTAACTATAGGGGTTGCTCAGCTTTTCAGCAAATCCGTACCAACAAAGCGGCTAGGCAAACAGCGGTAGAGATACGCCCATCAACGCGTGCTCCTACAGCAACGCCCGTCAATCCCCAAATTTCCTACGCCCAAATGGCGGCAGGAAGGGGAAAAACGGTACAGCCTGCAGCTAAGGTAGCCCAACCGGCCCTCGTGCCTAAGGCTCCGGACGCTCAGGCCGAAATAAGAAGCATGTTGCTGGCAATTCAAAGCCAGTTGACAGGACTTCAAAAACAGATAAGTGAGCAGGCGGCTAGGGTAGATCATCTCTACTCTGTTTTGCCTGGCCCATCGCATTTTAGAGGTTAAAGGCGCGCTGTCGGAGAGGCCTCTTAGGATCCTTGCTGTGAATGTAAATTCACTGATTAGGACCGAACGTAGAGCTAATCTTTTTCAACTGTTGAAAGACCAGAGTCCAGATGTGTTTATGGCCAGCGAAACTAAGCTGAACCAGAAACATAAGTTGACTAACAACAATTACAATATCGTTAGAAGAGATCGACCCAACTCCACTCAAGGGGGGGGCGTCGCAATCTTCATACGAAAAGGCATTAATCATAAAGTTATATATAACAGTGATCTGCGTAGATTTCGGCTGTTAGAGGCGTGCGTCGTGTGCATTCCTCTCCAACAGGGGAAGAGAATGTATGTGATTGCGGCTTATGCACCGGAATCACCTCAGCCAACTGATTTTATGACAGAGCTTGGAAAACTTTTCGAATGTCTACGCTTGAGCTTGGAAGAAAATTACTTTCTCATGGCCGGTGATTTGAATGCCAAACACCTAGATTGGGGAAATCAAATACAGAATCCAAGAGGTATTCATCTTTTTAATTGGATGAGTCAATATAACACTGAATATCGTGTCGACCTGCTGGCTACGGATCGGCCATCGTTTCCAAGAAGCGGTGCCTATCTGGATCTATTGCTAATAGACTCAAGACTGACAATTACGGACACTGTGGGTCAAAGACCAAGAAACTGTTTACGAACGATCGAGTTCGACAGTGACCACTGCGGACTCGCCGCCGTAATACAGCTTCCGAACGAGCTCGTGGAGTTGGATGAGTATGTGCCTGTGCATACTTACAATTACAGTAAGGTGCGCTGGCCACGCTTTACCAACGCCTTATCGAGCGAAATCAGTTCGAACAACTTATCCCCACCAAATGACAGGAATTTGACAAATAATGAAATAGACCAATATCTTGAACAAATGGACGAGACAATCAAACGAACAATGGACAGAACGATACCAAAGTACAAACAACGGGACGCAACCGACATGTACCGGAATGCGACCATTGACGCATTGCACAGACAAAAAAGTGGACTGCTGACAAGACTCAAACTCTTGTACAGACGATTTACTGACCCACACAATCTGGAGATTAGGACGCTGAAGTCGTCGATCAAGAACATCAACCAACTAATAAAGGAAAACTATCGGTTGTCGATTAATTTGTACTGGGATAACAAAATCCGGGCCGTTAATTCTAGTGACCCGAGTATGTTTCCCCAAATTAACAAGATATTTAGAAGGAATGATCAGAACGACCTTCCGTGTCTTAAGCTCCAGAGAACGACAGATAACAGAGACGTACTTCTGACAGCAGGAATTGATCCAGAGGACGCCGTCTTGGACGATGACCTCTTTATTGTCGAAGATCCGCAGGAGAAAGTGGAGGCTGTGGGGGCTGCTTTCCAGCAAGTGTACAAGGTGAATGCATGCATTCGCCCGAACCATGACCTGGAAAACAGAGCCTTGCTCCACCACTTCTACCTTCGGAATGACATAACGCAATGGCGATCAGAGAACCTCGGTTTCACCGGGTTCAATGAAGATCATTTGGCAAACGCCATAATCGCCGAGCGAAATGGGCCCAGTTCCCTGTTAATTACGAAGGTGGAGCTTCAGCTCATCTTCGATTCATTAAAGAAGAAGAAGTCAGCAGGAGTCGATGGCATATCCAACGTTGTACTTCGACATTTACCGCAAGATGCAGTAGACATTTATACCACATTGTTTAACAACGCTCTGAATAATGCATATTATCCAGTGCGGTGGAAGACGGCTGTGGTGCATCCTCTCCCGAAAAAGGGAAAGGACAACTCCAATCCGGCGAATCTCCGGTCGATAAGTCTTCTTCCGAGTATCAGCAAGGTATTCGAAAAAGTTATCAATAGAGCTCTGTCAAAGTGGGCAGAGGACAATAATATCATACCGGATAATCAGTTCGGTTTTAAGGCGGGACATGACACCATTCATGCCGCGTCTAAACTCGTTTCTGATGTCCAATGGAACAAATCTAAAAAGCAGTGTACGGGTGCCTGTCTGGTTGATTTGGAGAAGGCCTTCGACACCGTATGGCTAGAGGGTCTTTATCTAAAGCTGACCAGACTTGGCATTAGTAAACCACTGTTATATATGCTTTATGATATGCTCAATGGTAGAAAGTTTGTTGTCAAGAGTGGCAATGTGACTTCTACCACAACCTTTAATATTAAAAATGGTCTTCAGCAGGGAGCGGTCAACTCGCCGATTCTATTCAGCATTTACACCAGCGATCTGATAAGTAGTCTAACTCAGGCAATTGCGTATGCCGACGATCTAATTGCGTACAGAACAGCTCCAAAAGTCGAGGTCATCAGAATTCTTTTGCAGCGTGACTTCGAGAAGATTCAGCGATATTGCGATGACTGGAAGTTGAAAATCAACTTCCAGAAATCAGAAACTATCTTGTTTAGGACTCCGTTGCATGGAGCCACAAGGGATACGAGAAAGAACTGGCGTAAGCTGGTGATCGTAGGGCCAAATGGACAGCCACTGGCGAGTAAAAGTGTAGTAAAGTACCTTGGCATCTGGATGGATCAGTATTTGTATTTCGACAGACATATAAATGCTGCTCTGTCCAGGGCTAGGGGAGCTTTTGCCCTGACAAAACGGTTGTTTTATAGCAGCCGGCTTGACAGCAGGGTGAAGGTGATTTGCTACATGGCCCTCATACGGCCGATGATTGCCTATGGGTGCCCGGTTTGGTTCAACGTTGCCCCATCTCAAATGGAAAAGATTCGGGTGTTTGAGAGGCAGTGTCTTAGACGCTGCCTTGGATTACACAGAACACCAGAGTCGGAGTACAAACATTATTATTCCAACCTGGTTCTATACAACGGCGCCAACATAAACAGGATAGATAATTTCTTGCTGAAGCTTATTCGAGGTCACATTGCAAGAGCAATGTCCTCGACCAACAGCTTAATTTTTGGGGCTTATTACCCTAAAAACGACTATTACGAGAGTGTGCGTCTAAGCGGCTTTATTCCGCCCGATGCATTCCTCTATTTAGACAGTCGAGGGCTGATCCAGGATAGAGCGGCGGTTCCGCTAATCTACCACGTCGGCCGTAGAACTGTAGATCGGCGGCTCCTTTATGATCGAGACGTCCTCGCACAACACGGAGCGGAGCACCTTCGGTTCAGTAGGACTGTGTCCGATCGGGACCGAAGAGATAGGGTAAGGCAGGAGAACCAGTTCTGGTGGTTGAAACCTGAACAAGAAGTTAATTCGGATATATAAAAGTTAACTATGCATTTTTTATGCCATGGCCGACTTACATAGGTTTAGGTAGTTAGTTTTAAGCAGGGACAGTCAGGGTGGCACCAAAAAAAAAAAAAAAAAAAAAAAAAAAAAAAAAAAAAAAAAAAAAAAAAAAAAAAAAAAAAAAATTATAAAACCAATAAAAACACAAAAAAATTATAAAACCAATAAAAACACAAAAAAATTATAAAAACCCAAAAATGCTTGCTGTGGCTGTTCTAGTTTGTAAGTAGTTTGTAAGTAGCTTTAAGTAGTTTTATAGTAGTTTTAATTAGTTTTAATTAGTTTTAATTAGTTTTAATTAGTTTTAATTTAGTTTTATTTAGTTTGTAAGTTTTATAAAAAACAAAAAATAGATAAAGATACCAAGTTTTTTACAATTCTTCTTGGTGAAAAATAAAACCAACATGAATTCTAGTTTTAAGATAGTTCTTAGGCCGAAAGGCATTAGCATTAAGTTATTAGTTTAACTTAGAGCGCCCGAATGGGGCCAGTAAGTTAGTTGTAAGATATTGATAAGTAGGCTAGTTTTTATGAATTTTTGTCTAGCTTTAAGATAGTTTTAAGATGAATTGAAAATAAAAATGAATTTAAAAAAAAAAAAAAAAAAAAAAAGGTGGCGGACCGAGAATCCGAGGGTAGTGGGTTCGAGTCCCAGTCAGGGAAAAAAATTTTAGCCGCTTTTTTTCACAATCGCGAGGTGGAAAATATAATCGCGAGTGATAAGCGGCATAAGCAAACAAATAAAACGGCGGGGACATCGAAAGGTGTTCCAGCAGCAACAACAACAATGAAGCAAGCTATGGCACCACCAGCCTTAGCAACAGCAAGTTCATTAGCACCAACAACATCAACGAAGGCGATGGCACCACCAGCCATACCGTCAGCTAGTGCCGTAGCGAAAACGGCAAACCCAGCAACGGCACCAACAGCCGACACCAAAAACAAGAGGAGGAAGAGGATTAGCTGTGCGCCGAACCTTGTTAAGCGCCGCTCCACCACCACCTCAGCCCAGCTGCCAGCTGGGGTGAAGGAGACGGCGCGCATAGCAAAAACTTCAGCAGCAGCAAAGATACAACGTCAATTGAATACCTCGCCATCCGACGATGACATCGAATATATGTCCGAGGGTGGCGAGGGACTGTACACAACAGGGGACAGTACAAACAACCTGCTTGTGGATTTAACTTCACCAGAGGCGTCCTCCGAAGAAGAAAATGAGGCGCAAGACGGACTGGATGAGCAAGCCATCAGTCAAAAGATCGACGCAATCCGGGGGGAGATGCAACGTCTCAATGCCGTCATAACCCCATTGATTCAAGCCTTAAAGGCAAAGCAAGAAGCTCGACGTGAACGGGAGAGACAGGAGCGCGAGCAAAAAAAAGCGGCACAGGCGCCACAAAAATCAGCAGCGCCACAACAAGAACAGCAAGTGTCAAATCCCCGAGCTCAACAGCAGCAACTGCCACAGCAGACCGAAAATAAGCAGCAACAACAACAGCTGCCGGCAGAGCAGCCACAGCAACAACCGAAGGAGCAACGCCCAAAACAACAAACACGACAACAGCAGCAGCAGCAGCAACCACAGGAGAAGAACCAACAGCAGCGGAACGAGCAGCAGCAGAGAGTTCAACAGCAGCAGCCACAGCCGCCCCAAAACCAAAATAAAAAAGAAAAGGTGCCACCAATTAACACCTATAAAATGGAGCTTCAGGAAACCATAGACCTGTGTAAGTCGGCCATAGGCCAAAACTTTTTTATAAAACGCTTAAGTAAAGATAGGCATGCGATCCACTGCTCTACAGTGGCGCAGCACAAAATAATTAAAGAATTATTAAAAAAATCCACGACTGAGTTCTTCAGTTTTACCCCCAAAGTGGATAAATGTCAAACGGTCCTCCTGAAGGGCATAGATTCCTGCACGGAACCGGAGGTGCTCTATAAGGAGCTCTGTGAAAAAGCGAGCGGCGATCTCGAGTTTATCGGGGTCAAGCCGTTCACTACAGTCAGAGCCAGACGGGAGAAGCGGTCTTTGCCGTTCTTCTTGGTTCAACTTTCGCCCAGCAGCAAACTGGATAGTTTGAGGAGTATCTCCGTCCTCAACTACCAGGTTGTAACATGGGATAAATTAAAGAGACGCGGCGACATGCTTCAATGCATGCGCTGCCAAAGGTTCGGCCACGCTGCAGCAAACTGCGAAATGCAGTCACGCTGCGTGAAGTGTGGTGAGAACCACATTAAGGGAGAGTGCAAGCTCGGGGAGGAACGGGTCGAAGACATGACCCAGCTTAAATGTGCACTTTGCGGGAAGGAGGGGCACCCTGCTAACTATAGGGGTTGCTCAGCTTTTCAGCAAATCCGTACCAACAAAGCGGCTAGGCAAACAGCGGTAGAGATACGCCCATCAACGCGTGCTCCTACAGCAACGCCCGTCAATCCCCAAATTTCCTACGCCCAAATGGCGGCAGGAAGGGGAAAAACGGTACAGCCTGCAGCTAAGGTAGCCCAACCGGCCCTCGTGCCTAAGGCTCCGGACGCTCAGGCCGAAATAAGAAGCATGTTGCTGGCAATTCAAAGCCAGTTGACAGGACTTCAAAAACAGATAAGTGAGCAGGCGGCTAGGGTAGATCATCTCTACTCTGTTTTGCCTGGCCCATCGCATTTTAGAGGTTAAAGGCGCGCTGTCGGAGAGGCCTCTTAGGATCCTTGCTGTGAATGTAAATTCACTGATTAGGACCGAACGTAGAGCTAATCTTTTTCAACTGTTGAAAGACCAGAGTCCAGATGTGTTTATGGCCAGCGAAACTAAGCTGAACCAGAAACATAAGTTGACTAACAACAATTACAATATCGTTAGAAGAGATCGACCCAACTCCACTCAAGGGGGGGGCGTCGCAATCTTCATACGAAAAGGCATTAATCATAAAGTTATATATAACAGTGATCTGCGTAGATTTCGGCTGTTAGAGGCGTGCGTCGTGTGCATTCCTCTCCAACAGGGGAAGAGAATGTATGTGATTGCGGCTTATGCACCGGAATCACCTCAGCCAACTGATTTTATGACAGAGCTTGGAAAACTTTTCGAATGTCTACGCTTGAGCTTGGAAGAAAATTACTTTCTCATGGCCGGTGATTTGAATGCCAAACACCTAGATTGGGGAAATCAAATACAGAATCCAAGAGGTATTCATCTTTTTAATTGGATGAGTCAATATAACACTGAATATCGTGTCGACCTGCTGGCTACGGATCGGCCATCGTTTCCAAGAAGCGGTGCCTATCTGGATCTATTGCTAATAGACTCAAGACTGACGATTACGGACACTGTGGGTCAAAGACCAAGAAACTGTTTACGAACGATCGAGTTCGACAGTGACCACTGCGGACTCGCCGCCGTAATACAGCTTCCGAACGAGCTCGTGGAGTTGGATGAGTATGTGCCTGTGCATACTTACAATTACAGTAAGGTGCGCTGGCCACGCTTTACCAACGCCTTATCGAGCGAAATCAGTTCGAACAACTTATCCCCACCAAATGACAGGAATTTGACAAATAATGAAATAGACCAATATCTTGAACAAATGGACGAGACAATCAAACGAACAATGGACAGAACGATACCAAAGTACAAACAACGGGACGCAACCGACATGTACCGGAATGCGACCATTGACGCATTGCACAGACAAAAAAGTGGACTGCTGACAAGACTCAAACTCTTGTACAGACGATTTACTGACCCACACAATCTGGAGATTAGGACGCTGAAGTCGTCGATCAAGAACATCAACCAACTAATAAAGGAAAACTATCGGTTGTCGATTAATTTGTACTGGGATAACAAAATCCGGGCCGTTAATTCTAGTGACCCGAGTATGTTTCCCCAAATTAACAAGATATTTAGAAGGAATGATCAGAACGACCTTCCGTGTCTTAAGCTCCAGAGAACGACAGATAACAGAGACGTACTTCTGACAGCAGGAATTGATCCAGAGGACGCCGTCTTGGACGATGACCTCTTTATTGTCGAAGATCCGCAGGAGAAAGTGGAGGCTGTGGGGGCTGCTTTCCAGCAAGTGTACAAGGTGAATGCATGCATTCGCCCGAACCATGACCTGGAAAACAGAGCCTTGCTCCACCACTTCTACCTTCGGAATGACATAACGCAATGGCGATCAGAGAACCTCGGTTTCACCGGGTTCAATGAAGATCATTTGGCAAACGCCATAATCGCCGAGCGAAATGGGCCCAGTTCCCTGTTAATTACGAAGGTGGAGCTTCAGCTCATCTTCGATTCATTAAAGAAGAAGAAGTCAGCAGGAGTCGATGGCATATCCAACGTTGTACTTCGACATTTACCGCAAGATGCAGTAGACATTTATACCACATTGTTTAACAACGCTCTGAATAATGCATATTATCCAGTGCGGTGGAAGACGGCTGTGGTGCATCCTCTCCCGAAAAAGGGAAAGGACAACTCCAATCCGGCGAATCTCCGGTCGATAAGTCTTCTTCCGAGTATCAGCAAGGTATTCGAAAAAGTTATCAATAGAGCTCTGTCAAAGTGGGCAGAGGACAATAATATCATACCGGATAATCAGTTCGGTTTTAAGGCGGGACATGACACCATTCATGCCGCGTCTAAACTCGTTTCTGATGTCCAATGGAACAAATCTAAAAAGCAGTGTACGGGTGCCTGTCTGGTTGATTTGGAGAAGGCCTTCGACACCGTATGGCTAGAGGGTCTTTATCTAAAGCTGACCAGACTTGGCATTAGTAAACCACTGTTATATATGCTTTATGATATGCTCAATGGTAGAAAGTTTGTTGTCAAGAGTGGCAATGTGACTTCTACCACAACCTTTAATATTAAAAATGGTCTTCAGCAGGGAGCGGTCAACTCGCCGATTCTATTCAGCATTTACACCAGCGATCTGATAAGTAGTCTAACTCAGGCAATTGCGTATGCCGACGATCTAATTGCGTACAGAACAGCTCCAAAAGTCGAGGTCATCAGAATTCTTTTGCAGCGTGACTTCGAGAAGATTCAGCGATATTGCGATGACTGGAAGTTGAAAATCAACTTCCAGAAATCAGAAACTATCTTGTTTAGGACTCCGTTGCATGGAGCCACAAGGGATACGAGAAAGAACTGGCGTAAGCTGGTGATCGTAGGGCCAAATGGACAGCCACTGGCGAGTAAAAGTGTAGTAAAGTACCTTGGCATCTGGATGGATCAGTATTTGTATTTCGACAGACATATAAATGCTGCTCTGTCCAGGGCTAGGGGAGCTTTTGCCCTGACAAAACGGTTGTTTTATAGCAGCCGGCTTGACAGCAGGGTGAAGGTGATTTGCTACATGGCCCTCATACGGCCGATGATTGCCTATGGGTGCCCGGTTTGGTTCAACGTTGCCCCATCTCAAATGGAAAAGATTCGGGTGTTTGAGAGGCAGTGTCTTAGACGCTGCCTTGGATTACACAGAACACCAGAGTCGGAGTACAAACATTATTATTCCAACCTGGTTCTATACAACGGCGCCAACATAAACAGGATAGATAATTTCTTGCTGAAGCTTATTCGAGGTCACATTGCAAGAGCAATGTCCTCGACCAACAGCTTAATTTTTGGGGCTTATTACCCTAAAAACGATTACTACGAGAGTGTGCGTCTAAGCGGCTTTATTCCGCCCGATGCATTCCTCTATTTAGACAGTCGAGGGCTGATCCAGGATAGAGCGGCGGTTCCGCTAATCTACCACGTCGGCCGTAGAACTGTAGATCGGCGGCTCCTTTATGACCGAGACGTCCTCGCACAACACGGAGCGGAGCACCTTCGGTTCAGTAGGACTGTGTCCGATCGGGACCGAAGAGATAGGGTAAAGCAGGAGAACCAGTTCTGGTGGTTGAAACCTGAACAAGAAGACTCTTCGGATATTTAAAAGTTGACTGCATTTTTCTATGCCATGGCCGACTTACATAGGTTTAGGTAGTTAGTTTTAAGCAGGGACAGTCAGGGTGGCACCAAAAAAAAAAAAAAAAAAAAAAAAAAAAAAAAAAAAAAAATTATAAAACCAATAAAAACACAAAAAAATTATAAAACCAATAAAAACACAAAAAAAAAAAAATCACAAAAACCCAAAAATGCTTGCTGTGGCTGTTCTAGTTTGTAAGTAGTCTGTAAGTAGTTTGTAAGTAGCTTTAAGTAGTTTTATAGTAGTTTTAATTAGTTATAATTAGTTTTAATTAGTTTTAATTAGTTTTAATTAGTTTTAATTAGTTTTAATTTAGTTTTATTTAGTTTGTAAGTTTTATATAAAACAAAAAAATAAAGATAAAGATACCGAGTTTTTTATAAATTCTTCTCGGTGAAAAATAAAACCGATATAGATTCTAGTTTTAAGATAGTTCTTAGGCCGAAAGGCATTAGCATTAAGTTATTAGTTTAACTTAGAGCGCCCGAATGGGGCCAGTAAGTTAGTTGTAAGATATTGATAAGTAGGCTAGTTTTTATGAATTTTTGTCTAGCTTTAAGATAGTTTTAAGATGAATGAAAAATAAAAATGAATTTATAAAAAAAAAAAAAAAAAAAAAAAAGCACTCTGGACTTTGAATCCAGCGATCCGAGTTCAAATCTCGGTAGAACCTTCATATTATTTTTACTGTAGCAATTTAACTTTTATGAACACGAATGTATAAAAGTAGTAAAGTAAGTGGTTTTTGTTATATACACGAGTATATACCAGAACCTAGCATTTGAGATTAGTGCAGATATGTGAAATTAAAGTCACTTTGAGTAGGTTATTGTGAAGGGTTAAATTGGTTAATTTAATGTTATCATGAAATTGGAAATTTCTTAAATAGTTTTCAATATTCATTTTGTATGAATTGTAGGTAATGCTGACTTATTCTTTTGTTTCATTCGCTAAGATTTAAATATAATCTCTTACGTCTCGTCTTTATGTTTCTTATATGTTATAAAGGTGTCACAAAACACAGAGCGTGTAGGTTAGGTCAATACACTTCAAAAATCGTACAGTAGCGGGAGGTCTATTACATCAAATAGAAAAAAACAAAAATTGAACAGCAACGATAACACTTACAACAAGGGGTTATACTTATGTACTTACATACATACTTAAGGTGGCGCTACAGTCCAGGGTGGCCACTTTTTACGCTGTCCACCTCTACTGCATTGTCCCACGGGGTTGGATTCAAATACTTTCCGGGCCGGAGCATTGGTGCCCATTCGCTCTAGGTGACCCAGCCATCTTAGTCGTTGGCTTTTCACTTTCGTGGCTAGGTCGGTGTCCCTGTACAGCCCATACATTCGTTGTTGTATCTTCTTCTCCATTCTCCATCTATGCAGACGGGACCAAAAATCACCCGGAGAATTTTCCTCTCAAAACATTCTAAGCGTTCTCATCCACCGTTAACAGTGTCCATGCCTTTGCACTATACATCAGGACTGGGATGATAAGCGTTTTATACAGGAACAGTTTAGTTGCTCGAGAGAGGGCTTTGCTTCTCAATAGCCTTCTTAGCCCGAAGAAACAGCTATTGGCAAGAGTAATTCTTCGTTTGATCTCAGCACTGGTATCGTTCGCTGAGTTTATAGTGGATCCTAGGTAGACAAAGTCTCTGACCACCTCAAAGTTATAGCTGTATATAGTGACGTTCTGCCCGAGACGTCGGTGTTGGGTGTCCTTTCTTGTTGACAGCATATGTTTCGTTTTGGTTTCATTCACCGTTAAACCCATCTTCTTGGCTTCCTTCTCAATACTCATACAAAAGCACCACTCACTGACATCACGCTTTGTTCGTCCGATTATGTCAATGTCATGAGCGTAAGCGAGTAATTGGACGGACTTTTGAAAGATTGTGCCTAGTGTTGCCGTGAGAGTTTTGCACTATTCTTTCAAGAACGATGTTGAAGAAGTCGCATGACAGCGCGTCGCCTTGTCTAAAACCTTTTTTGACATCAAAGGTGTCGGTGAGGTCTTTGTCGACCTTGATGGATCAGCGTGCATTCTCCATCGTCATCCTGCACAAACGGACCTGTTTGACAGGGATTCCAAAACTAGACATTGCTCTATATAGCTCGTCTCTATAAATGCTGTCATACGCGGCCTTGAAATCGATGAAAAGGTGGTGGGTATCGATTTGAAACTCCTGGGTTTTCTCCAAGATCTGCCGTAGTGCGAATATTTGGTCGATGGTGGACTTCCCTGGCCTAAGGCCACTCTGATATGGACCTATCAGGTTGTTGACGAATGGCTTCAGGCGCTCACAAAGTACGGCAGAGAAGATCTTGTAGGCGATATTAAGAAGACTGATGCCTCTGTAGTTGGTGCAGTCCAGAGGATCGCCTTTCTTGAGGATCGGGAAAACAATGCTGAGGTTCCATTCATCGGGCATGCTTTCCTCCGACCATATTTTACAGATGAGCTGGCGTATACTCCTAACCAATTCATCGCCAGCCGCTTTGATATAGCTATCTATATAATGGATAAATTGAAAGATTTATTCTTATTCTCATACATTAGTTCCATCAATAAATATTTAACAAAATATTTACGAATTTATAATTTAGCTATCTTTACTTCGTCGAGATCGGGTGGACGGAATTGTTGGCCTACGTCATCTAGGTTGAATGGTGCAATCTGCATAGTAGCGGAATTCGTTTCGTCATCGCCGTTATAAAATTTGCAGAAATGATTTTTCCATATCCTCAGCACCGACTGCGTTTCTACTACGATGTTCCCCTGATCATCTTTACAGGCTTCGGTCCGGGCCTTGTAACCCTGGGAGGTTCTCTTTACCTTTTGGTAAAACTTCCGAACTTCATTCCTGCAATGGCATCCCTCTAAAAGATGTTAAACTTTTTTGTAAAGCCAGAAATTCCTTCTTTTATTTTATTTTTAATAAATTTGTGTTAGTGAACAGTTTTTGAAAAATTAATGTTCAAACTTAAAATTTTGAAGAAAAAAGCGAAGTTTTAGAAATTTTTATTTTCAAAATATTAAAACATAAATGAATGCTACTAAGTTCAACCATGCTTTTCTGAGAGAATGGTCACACTGGCCACTTTTCAATTTACCTATGATTATTTTTGCTTTCATTATACTTGTACATAGTACAAATACCAGCTACATATTTAACTACTTTAATTAATGTGTTAATTTATTGTTCATAAAATTGTATAGCACTTATAAAAATAGCTTGAAGGTTCTACCGAGATTTGAACTCGGATCGCTGGATTCAAAGTCCAGAGTGCTAACCATTACACCATAGAACCGTTATGATTAACCGTTTCCCGTTTGCTGTGTCACACATGAATAATAAAATGTGTATCTATTGGTCGGAGAATATTGAAAAGAAAGCTTTCAAATAGATACACACATGAATGACACTGGGCTACACAATAATTGAGCTTTTATCTGAAATCTAGCTATTTTAGCCTATATTTTCTTCGGAAATTTCTAATTCCCTGAATCCAAATCCGGATTGAGTGTAGTGTGTAGCCGTTTAACCGTTTTTTTTTTAAATTTTTTTTATATTTTCGCACGTAACTTACGTATTTTTGACGCTAGAAAAAAAGTTATAGAACCAACTAAAATATTTTATTACTTAAAACATGTTTTCAGTAATTTTTTCGATAATTTTTTTTAAAGTAATTTTGCATTTTGTAAAAAAAAGTAGGAGCTTATTTTTGTATATTCATCATATCTTTTTTTGCTCTTAAAAAACAAAAATGTCGAAATAAAAGTTATAGACCTTTCAGTTATATATATTTTTTGCCTTATTTTTCTTATGCGGCTTACCATTTTCACTCTGCAGCGCATGTTAATTCAGGAAATCCGCACAGGGTTGGATGTTTTACATACTTCTGCTATAATTTTGCACAGATATATTTGTATCGTTATTTCCTGATGTATGATATGTATTGATATTGATATTGATATTGATATTGATATTGATATTGATATTGATATTGATATTGATATTGATATTGATATTGATATTGATATTGATATTGATATTGATATTGATATTGATATTGATATTGATATTGATATTGATATTGATATTGATATTGATATTGATATTGATATTGATATTGATATTGATATTGATATTGATATTGATATTGATATTGATATTGATATTGATATTGATATTGATATTGATATTGATATTGATATTGATATTGATATTGATATTGATATTGATATTGATATTGATATTGATATTGATATTGATATTGATATTGATATTGATATTGATATTGATATTGATATTGATATTGATATTGATATTGATATTGATATTGATATTGATATTGATATTGATATTGATATTGATATTGATATTGATATTGATATTGATATTGATATTGATATTGATATTGATATTGATATTGATATTGATATTGATATTGATATTGATATTGATATTGATATTGATATTGATATTGATATTGATATTGATATTGATATTGATATTGATATTGATATTGATATTGATATTGATATTGATATTGATATTGATATTGATATTGATATTGATATTGATATTGATATTGTTATCGATATTGATATTGATATGTTTTGGGGTCGAAAATTCTTGCTGGGTCAAAATTCGATTTGCAAAATTCTGCTTTCAGTATTCCGCTTTTCAAAATTCTGCTTTCAAAATTCTGCTTTTTGAATTCTGCTTTTCAAAATTTCGTTTTACAAAATTCTGCCAATAAAAAAAGAAAGTTTGGAAGCGCACGCTTTTTAACATTTTCTAAACCTTCTTTTTATTATTGGCAGAATGTTGAAAGCAATTTTCTCATACTTGTCTCATCATAAAATAGTAAAAATTTCTTGTATTTAGTTTTAAGACTGCTCTTTTGTCTAAGACAATAATTGTAGGTATGAGCATAGTTTACAGTTCCGTTCGCAAAAAAAAAACTTTGTAAGCAATTATGCACCTATTCTGTGCAATTTTTTTTATAATATTCTAGACGAAAAAAGTTTGCCTTGGCCTCAGCCACTCATTGAGTCATTAACTTTCACTTAATTAATAAACTGTAGGCCTAAAAATGGAAAACAACAATGCAAAAATCATTTGCATGCAAAAAATGCTGTAAGGTGAATATATTTTCTTTCGAAGTGTAAGCCAATCATAAAAAAACTTATTATTCACCACACTATTTTTCCGGCCAATCGTTTTGCATGAAATTCTATGACAGCAAAGGTTTTATTTTGCATGAAACTGTTAACCAACAACCAATACAGTTTTGTGTTTCACCTGAATCAAACTGTAAACTAGGCTTTACTCAATTTTTGCACTTACAGTTACAGCTTCATTAACCCGTTAAAGTATAAAATAAAGTGGAATATTGTAGAAAAATATGAGCAGCAATCAAATAACATAAATAAATGAAGAGCAAAACCAAAATCTCTTTCAGATTGCAAGAAAGTGTTGCACTGAATTCTCTAACAATAAAGTTGAAAAATCACTTTTTTCTCTTCCATCTTTGCGAAAAACCAGAATTAGCTGTATTTTATTGCTTAAAATTTTATAATAAAGAAATCTGAACAACTGAATTTTGAAAAGCAGAATTTCGAAAGACAGAACTGAATAAAGCAGAATTTTGAAAAATAGAATTTTTTTGCAAAAAACAAAATTTTGAAAAGCAGAATTTTGAAACCAGAATTTTGACCGGCTCCCTATTGATATACAGGGTGTCCCGGACCTGAGTGGAAGTATTTTACAGTGTGGTTCTTGGGGTTATTCTAAGAAAAAAAATTGACTATAAATGCAAAAAAAAAAAACATTAAAAATCAACGAAAACACTTCTAATAATGTGCTATGTTTTTTTTGAAAGTTAATACTCCATTCTTGCATTTGGTTTTTAAATCAAGTTGTTTAAACAAATAGTTTTTGAAAAATTGAATATCAAAGTCAAAATTAATAAAAAAAATTGTGTTTTTTTTTTCTTAAGTCGATATTTTTCAAAATTTTACGTAATTAAGTGCTTTTTTTGTGTTCAATATTCAATGTCCTCATTATTTTTTAGTCCATTACCGAAAACCAAATGTTAAAATCTTTCTTAGTTTTTGAGAAATTAAGAAAAAACAAAAGGTATATTTACCAAAAAACCCGAAAACATGAATTATCCATAATTTAAACCTTTTTTCGGGTTTTTTTGGTAAAAGTACCTTTTGTTTTTCTTTATTTCTCAAAAACTAAGAAAGATTTTTACATTTGGTTTTCGGTAGTAAACTAAAAAATAATGAATTTCAGAATATATTTATTAAATATGTTTATATACAAGGTATTTCATATAATTTTCCAATATTTTCAGTCATGTATGTAACAAGCTAGCAAAGTATTTTATATAGGTACTTTAACAATATTTAAGTTCCTGCGTATTTCAAAGTATTTCATATACACTAATAGCGAGATCAGTTCCCTAGCCTTCCTTATACTGAGCTAAAGACAGCAAAATTTGGGATAGAGTCGTCCCTAGTCTTAAGCAACGACAGAGCAGTAATAAACGGTGGGTAGCTGCGACAGTGGCAATTGGGATAGAGTCCCTAGTCTACAGCGATAATATCGTTGGATGTTAAGCAGAGGCGGCGCTAGATAATAACGAGGCGTGTGTGAGATCTATTTGCGGGGCCCCTTGCAAAAACAAGGGTTAAAAAGCAAAGAATTTTTTGTAATTTTAAAAATATAAAACGTTGAAGGACTTGTTTCACAATGTTTGATCAAGAATTTCTGCCAAGGTGTTCGTCAAGATATTTTCGCCTGCCTTTTTGAATTTACATCTTGAAATAAATGGCAGGCAAAAAAAAAATATTTCGCAAATCACTCCCGGTTAGGGTTTAAAGTGTAGCAACGTTACTCAAAACAGTGTATTTGATTAAAACTAAATTTGAATTGCAATAGCTTAAAACATGTCTGCTGGCGTATCTGCGAAGAGATTTTGGTCTGTTTTTTGTTCAGTGCAGTGATACGTGTTGTTAAAGTGTCACGTTACGATGTTACGAATGGCTATAAAAAACATTGTATTATTATGGCATGTATTATTATGGAAGTACCATTTTTCTAAAACAAAACAAGTAGAATGGTTATAGGTTATTTGGTGGCCGTTATAAAATCTCATATTCGAAATCTCGCAATTACAAAATCCCTCAGTAACGAAATTTTCCAAACTAAAATCTCGAAAAATTTAATTGAATGGCAAAGAAGCATTTTTATAATCAAAATCTCGCTTCTCGATTTTAGTTTGAGAGATCTTGATTAAAAGAATTTGTTGTAATGCAACTAAAAGTTTGCGGGATATCGCCGCTCCCATATTAAAGAGGAAGGCTAGAAGAAAAATGGCATAATTTTTCCTTTCGAAAAAAATTTGAGCTTTAACCTTGGATTTTGTTGGGATTTTTTTTCAACATTTAAATTTTGTCTGCTGAGATGTTCATAAAAGAATTTTTGTCCGCGTTTTTGGATCAACACCACAATGGTTTTACAACGAAAGAGGCTGCAAATGACTTGACGTTTTGTGTCTTAGGCTCTCGGACTTTTTTTGTTAAATTTCGCTAATGTCGTTTTCTGTTATGCTTTGCAGCAACAACTTAACGTCTCTAATTAAATCGGTTCTATTTGCAGCAATAGTTTGCAATTTTTCACATACTTGTTCATAGGGTTGGAAATCGCTGCTTTCATCCACTCGGATGACTGTTTGTACCTTAATATTTTGAAATTTAATATACCTTTTAAATTTTAATGAAAAGTTCAGAATGTTCATGTCAAAATTATTAACTTCGAAGTTTGAGATAGAGTCCCTAGTTTTAACTATTACGGCGGAGAAAAAAGAGGCTGAGGCAGCAAAGGTTAGGATAGAGTGCCTAGTCTTAACTGTAGCGGCGGAGAAGAAAAGGCTTAGGCAGCGAAGGTAGGGATAGAGTCCCTAGTCTAAGCTTTTCGGAGGGGGTTAAGACAGCGAAGGTTGGGATAGAGTCCCAAATCTTAACTACGTCAGTGGAGGAGAGGAGGCTCAGACAGCGAAGATTGGGATAGAGCCCCTAGTCTGAGCTAACGATAAAGTAGGAGAAGAGCGGAGGTATTTAACGGCGTAAGCCAAAAAGTTTGAAGATACTGAAATTCCAAGAAGCAAATGTGGATTGTATAAACCGCGAACGGAAAATATTTGCTGACGTCGTCAACCGCCATTTTTGCATGGGCGCCTCTGCGATATGCAATGGTTGTTGGCCATTTCATTTTGAAGTAAAATCTGGGCGTTTTGCACCCTTTGGGTGATAAAAGGTGTACCTTCGTTACAATGTCGTTCATTGTTTGTTTGGCAGCCATTTAAAGTGAACGATTTCAGTAGATTATTGTAAACAAATTGGCTATCGTAACTTGATAGAATATTTTCATTTGAAAGGGTTAAGTCCAACCAATAAAGTAGCAGAGATGGATTCTATCTATCCTGGGAGAGTCTGCTCTATCGTATTAAACCTTAAAATATTGAGTGGCAGAGCTTAAACGAGGTTGAACGAGGTACAAGCTGCCAAGATCAACATCGTAGCGGTTGATCAAGTAAGGTGAGCACTCAGGAAATGTTTGAAAAAGTGCATAAAGCAATATGGTATGAAGGTGCGTGAACTAGGATGCATTTAAAAAAATGCTGTAAATTACATATTAGGTGTGTTTGCTAACGTGAAATTACTTGCAAAATTTCACAAACTTTCACAATTTGCTGTCAGAAACCAAAGGAGAAAAAACCCAAGTTTGGGAAACTTTGTGAAAATCTCACGCTACCAAACAGACATATTAACAGTTGATTTGTACCTAAAACGAACAAAATTAGGTTTGTGACGATGTTCAACCGAGTATTTAGCCAAGTTCCATTGAAATAAATCTTCGAGCTCTAATGTCCCTTGTTGTCATGGATGAAGCATGGGTCCTGAAGCGAAACCACAATCAAAATAATACTGGGAGGGGAGAATCTACTCCAAAGAAGGCACAAACTGTCTCGCCTGCGGGCAAGGACATGACTTCAGGTTTTTGGGATAAGCGTGAAATAATTTCCGTGGATTATGTTTTAAAAGGAAGAACAATGAACGGAGAGTAAGTACCATGTAAACTTGTTAAAAATGACTAAGTGCTTAGAGATATGCCAATAATAATGTTGAGTCTTCATTTGATCGCTATTTTGAGGAGTTCATCGCTTCTTACTATAAAAAGGGATCTTATTTTAATCTACATAATTCATACAGCCTTAAGACATTAAAAACCAAAAAATTCTATTTAAATAATCTCTGTCAATCAATGCTTTTTATATCAACTTAAAATTTACTTAATTTAATAATAAACAATCGATAAATTATGTCTACACAAAATGCAAAGGAACCACAAAGTCATGGTAAATTAATCAAATCGTTTCCATGTTGTGCTTGCATAAAATATGATATCGTCTTAATTACTATACGAAATACCGCGTGCCTTGAAATTAAGTGCAACTCATTAATTATCCTCCAGAGAGCGCACACGAATTTACAAAAAAACAGAAGAAATCTTCATCCAGCATACAAAATTGACACATAACCGAACTGAACTGTCACTGTCACAAGAACAGAACATCTCTTTCCATTCCACCCCCCAAAATACCAAAAGGGAGAAGGGGAAGTGACATGTTTGTAAAACATAACCAAACATTTGCTATCCAGTGAAATGGGTCGATCGGGGAACAGAAGATTCATGGATCTGGGCTCAAATGGCGCTTTAGCGAACAGTTAATTCATTTTGAAGGGCCACACTGGAGAATGTTCAGTCATCGAGACCGAGGAAGTCGAAGTATAGCATTGTCGGGACCTGACACCCTCTTATCCCTGAAACTCCTCCGACAGATCAAGCAAAATAGAGGCAATTAATAATCCGTGATGCACTATTTAACAGCTGGGGGAAGTGAGGTGGTCCCCTCGCCATCATTTAATAGGATCTTAATAGTTCTATTAGTTCTACTTGAAGAGCCCAGCGATTTTGTTGAGAATTATTCCTCCTTGTGAGGAGCTCTGTTGCCGCCGCCGACGATGCCGATGCCGTTGCTATTGCCGCCGCCACTTTGACTCGCAGAGCAATGACGAAGGAGGAAATCACTTCGCTGTGTTTGCTACTTAATTTATTGACTTTCCCGAGGATGAGATTTTTATTTATATGGATTTGCCGGTGCTCTACGACCTCGTCCCTAATGCATTCTCAAGTGCATGCCCATCTGGGATTCGTGTTGGAGTGGAGCGAGTTATATGTTGCCACCACCGCCGCCGCCGGTTGGTGAATTGGAAATTGGATAATGGAGATGATGACGTGATCATCATCAACAGAAGCGTTTAGTGTGCCTGTGCATATTATTAAGATGTTCCTCGCTCATCCTGGCTCCGAGAGAAAAGCAATAAATTTTGTGGTTAATGGAAGCGACACTTTTGGAATTGGCCTCGCGTTGCTATTTATCTCTTTTTTTTTATTTTTGGGGAGGAAAAAGCCGACCTTTCGGTTCTTTTTCCTTTTTTAATTGTGTTTGATTTTTTGTTTTTGTTTTATTTGTTCGCCACCGGCATTGGAACTAAAAGTTTAACACCGGAAGGTGACATTTAATGGAAATTATACGTTGTGGTTGGACACTTTTAGCTGTCTATAACTTTGAGCTAAAAGAAGTATTAATATTTTTGTTAGAAAACAAAAAAAAAATACCGCCCACTAAAATAGCGCTTTGAAATTTATGAAATCATTAAAAAAATTTTTTTTTAGAAATGTGGCATGCCGCAAGATTTATGATCGCACATCCTTTGAAAAACTTTAATGTGGGTATAAGATTATAAAAGTGATATGATATGATGTGATGTGATATGATGTGATATATGTAGATACCGCTTTGTTTTATAGATACATAATTATGTTCTTAGAAAACACGAGGGCTATTATTTTTTATGTAAGTATTGACTACATTGATACAAAACCTTGAATAAACAAAATTGTGTAACCCTCCTAACTAAATTCACATTTCCAACGTTTTTAAAAAGAAAATAATTCCTTCGCATGTATCTAAGCATCGAGGCACAGCAATTTTGGCTACCAAAAAAATAGACTTTCGGGCAAAAACTGCGAAAAATAATAAGAAATGGTAAAGTTTGAATGGCTATATCTCTATCAGTTTTAGATTAAATTTAGATTTTGAACATGTCATATTAAAGCCTTGAGCATCTGCTTGATTTTGTTTAAACATGTCTTGAGTGCATCTTTGCTCAAAAAAAATGGGGAGCGATACGATATCTCGCAAACCAAAATCTCGAATAACGTAGTCTCGCCTTTTTGTTTTAATCTCGAATAACAAAATCTTGCACATTAAAAATCTTGTTTTTCGTAACCTCGCAATTACAAATTCCTGCTTTTAACAATCTCGCATTTACATCTCGCACCAAAAAATCTCGCAAATTTTAACAAAAACCTCGCAAATTAAAATCTTGATAATCAAAATCCTGCAGCAACGAATCGCAAACGGCTTTTCAAAAAATTTCTTATGCTCTTGGCAAAAAGCTGGTCTGAAATGTACACCAATTTGCAAGAATTGCAGTGGGGAAACCTGCGACCATAGTCGTCAGATTTCTCTACTAAACGAAAACGACGATTGTTTTGGCGATGAAATTTCAATTGAAAAACGTGACGCTAGGCCTTTGATTGAGAATGAGAATGAACTACCTGGTCCTTCTCAAAAACGAAAAAAATATAAAAATATTAATTAGGTATTATGTTGATTAGGTCTACAGTGGACACCACTGTGCTGTTAACTCTACCTCCAGGGTGGTTTGGAAAGAAGTGATTTGCTTAATCAACACAATTGGATTTCCCACAACCCTATGAACACTGATGAATAATACTAATTGTAAGTCTCGCTCGAAAAAACAAGATTTGAAAATTTTACACACTCCAAATAGCCGTCTTATAGAGACAATATTGAAGAAAAGTCGGAGTGCTAGTTGTTGGCGGATCTTACTAAAAGTGCTTTTTTAATCGATATATTATATGTACAATGATTGTTCATTTAGCAGCGAAATTTAGAACAAATCCTTACGCTATGAAAGAACCCAAATAAATGATTTTCATCAATCTGAAGACTTCGATGCCTGATTTGGGTTTTTATTTTTTATTTGAAAACTAAATCGTTACTCCCTAATACAGTTCGTAGAAATTAATAAATATACATGAAAGAGGAGCGTGACTCACTAGTATGAAAAACTCTCAAAGTTTTATCCAAGTCAGTTTCTGAGAAATCAAGATATAAAATAGTGGGCGTGGTAGTGGTGGACTTAAATGAAATTTTGTTTTAAATTTTTTTCTCGTTCATAAGAATAAATTCTGAAAATTTCATGCAAATCGTAGGAGCTATTTTCGAGAAACAAAGAAAGATGAAAAGTGGACGTGGAAGTGGGCGGATTTTACTTTAACAATTTTTCAAATTTTTTTTACGACTATTTTAACAAATTATGAAAATTTCATCTATATCGGGCCAGCCACTCTTCAGAAACCAGGAAGGGGTAGGAGGTCGCCAACATAGATTTAAGTTGCATACCCACCCACGAAACGACCTGCAAAATTTCAGCCTGCCACTATTTTTTTCCATTTACAATTCTAATTTTACTGTACTAATAATGATTTTAAAAATTAGAAGACAAAAGGAAAAAAAAATCTTCAACTCTATAACATTAAGGGCCATCTGGCATGCATTTTCGACAGCCAAACTCATCTGGCACAGTTTTGTCTCTATTTAAGGAGACATTAGCTTACATATATTCAAAACCCAGCTTTTTGAAACAAGATTTGACAGTTATTTGAAAAAAAAAGTAATTTCTTATAATACCTACTTTGAAAATGTTGAGCTCGTCTGGCAAGGACTTTCAACGGTAAAACTTGTCTGGAACTATTTTTTTTCATGTTTGAGAAGGTATAAGCTAACTTGTGTTCAAAACCCTACTTTGTAAGAGCAAGTGTGTTGATTTTGGCAATTATTCTAAATTCTGAAAAAAATCAGATGGCAACCCTAAAACTGTAAAACATTTGAAATTTGATTTTTATTTTTGACTTTACGGGTCATGGCTCACTAATACACCCAGTTTGAGCGTATAATCTAACAAGTCCATCAAAATAGCCAGAAATGCCATTAATAAAGCTTTAAAAACTTAAAAACAGCCTAGTTTGAACGACTACAGTGTTGGACAGAGAATTAGCACACATTAGTGGATCGGATTTAAATAAGGAAGATCTTTATGTGTGCTATGTTCTTGGAACATTATTTATTGGAAACTCTTTAACTTTAATATATACAAAAAAAGAATTCAACAATATAACAACAACAAAAATCCATAAACAAAATTTGTTGGTGTAACATGTGTTGGTCACAGAATTAGCACAAGTATTTAATTTCGTACTTGTGCTAATTCTGTGACCACCACATATTACACCAACAAATTTTGTTAATGGATTTTTGTTGTTGTTATATTGTTGAATTCTTTTTTTGTATATATTAAAGTTTTTCAGCGTTGAATTAAAGAGTTTTCAATAATTATTATTTAAAGAACATAGCAAAAATACAGATTTTTCTTATTTGAATCCGATTCCCTAATGAGTGCTAATTCTCTGTCCAACACTGTATTTCTCGGTCGATTTTTATCCAAACAATTTTTTTAAAAATGTATTTTAAAGGAAATTTAATTATCTTTCTTTTATATTGAGCTATGCCTATACCTTTATTTGCTAGTAAGAAAGTTATAAGCAAATACGTAAAAAAAAAAAAACAAAAAACTTCGGATTTTCACATTTTTTTGCAATGATTTTTTTTTTTAATTTAGCTAACTAAAATTTTTAAATTTTTTTTTCAAAAATCCATTTTGATGGTAAATTTCTCTACAGAAAAGGTTTTGAGAATTATCTCGAAATTTTGCTTCGTTTTCGAGTTATATGCAAAAAACCAAAAAGGGTGCTTTTGCACCCCCCTCTAAAAAATGCACCCTCCAATTTAATAGCACTCCGCGGTTTTCTCATCTTCAATAACCCCTTTGATAATTATATGACATAATCAATAGTCTATTAGGAAAAATGTATTTATTTCAAAAATGGCTCCAATGATTTTGATATAAAAATCAGTGTGGTATTGGAGGCATGGGTTACATTTTGGTTCTCTCTATAGACCACGTGCAGCCGAACATTTAGCGGAGGCCCTAGACTGCTACAAAGCAGACATCACCGCCATCCAAGAAGTGCGATGGGATGGGCCGGGCAAAAGAAAACTGAAAGACTGCGATGTATACTACGGTGACTGTTACCGACCACAAGGGCAGCGTCTTTTTGGATGTGGATTTGTTGTTAGAGGCAGACTGAGGCAAGAGGTCTTGAGTTTCAATTATGTGAACGAACGCCTCACGACAATTCGCATCAAGGCTAAATTCGCCAACATCAGCCTGATATGCGCGCATGCCCCCACAGAGGAGAAAGATGACGACACCAAGGACGAGTTCTACGAGCTCCTGGACAAGACATATGAGCAATGCCCTAGCTATGACATTAAAATTGTCTTGGGTGATTTTAATATGGCAAACTAGGAAGAGAAGACGTCTTTGGTGGCACAATCGGAAGATACAGCCTGCACGACACCACCTCCGATAACGGACTCAGGCTAATCGACTTTGCTGCGGGGCGAAACGTTGTGGTAGCTAGTACGCAGTTCCCGCATCTCGATATTCTTAAGGGGACATGGCGAATTCCTGGTCAATCAACCGACAACCAAATTGACCACATTGCGATCGACGCAAGGCACTCCTCCAGTATCAAGGATGTCCGAACGTTCCGAGGAGCCAACGTTGACTCGGACCACTACCTCGTTGTAGCAAAGGTAATGCTACGGATATCCAGACCAAAGCCAAAACAGGGAAATACTGTCAGGAAGTTCAACGTCGGACTGCTACAGTCGCAAGAAATCGCCAGGTCCTTTTCCGATCGAGTCTCTCGCGCCCTCTTAACTAGTCCTTTGCCGCCAACTGCAAACATCGAGAACCAGTGGAAAAACTGCCAGGAAGCCATCAGAGATGCCGCCTCTGACGTGCTGGGCTTCGCACGACCACCACAGCGAAACCCCTGGTTCGACGAGGAATGCCGGCAAGTACATGCAGCCAAACAACAGGCATACAAAGCGGCGCTGCATAGAAGGACCAGAGCTGCTCGCGAGCTCTACGAGCAGAAGAGGAAAGAGGAACACAAGCTTCTCAGAAAGAAAAAGAAAGAGCATGAGAAGCGCGCGATCGAGGAATTAGAGGGATGCCACTGCAGGAATGAAGTTCGGAAGTTTTACCAAAAAGTAAAAAGAACCTCCCAAGGTTACAAACCCCGAACCGAAGCCTGCAAGGACGATCAGGGGAACATCGTGGTGGAAACGCAGTCGGTGCTGAGGATATGGAAAAATCATTTCTGCAAATTGTATAACGGCGATGACGAACCGAATTCCGCTACCATGCAAATTGCACCATTCAACCTGGACGACGTAGGCCAACAATTCCGTCCACCCGATCTTGACGAAGTGAGGATAGCCATATCTAAACTTAAGTCCAATAAAGCTGCTGGAGCTGATGGCCTTGCGGCTGAGCTATTCAAAGCGGCTGGCGATGAATTGGTTAGGAGTATGCACCAGCTCATCTGTAAAATATGGTCGGAAGAAAGCATGCCCGATGAATGGAACCTCAGTATTGTGTGCCCGATCCTCAAGAAAGGCGATCCTCTGGACTGCACCAACTACAGAGGCATCAGTCTTCTTAATATCGCCTACAAGATCTTCTCTGCCGTACTTTGTGAACGCCTGAAGCCATTCGTCAACAACCTGATAGGTCCATATCAGTGTGGCTTTAGGCCAGGGAAGTCCACCATCGACCAAATATTCGCACTACGGCAGATCTTGGAGAAAACCCAGGAGTTCCAAATCGATACCCACCACCTTTTTATCGATTTCAAGGCCGCGTATGACAGCATCTATAGAGACGAGCTATATAGAGCAATGTCTAGTTTTGGCATCCCTGCCAAACTCGTCCGTTTGTGCAGGATGACGATGGAGAATGCACGCTGCTCCATCAAGGTCGGCAAAGACCTCACCGACACCTTTGATGTCAAAAAAGGTTTTAGGCAAGGCGACGCGCTGTCATGCGACTTCTTCAACATCGTTCTTGAAAGAATAGTGCAAAACTCTCACGTCAACACCAGAGGCACAATCTTTCAAAAGTCCGTCCAATTACTCGCTTACGCTGACGACATTGACATAATCGGACGAACAAAGCGTGATGTCAGTGGTGCTTTTGTGAGCATTGAGAAGGAAGCCAAGAAGATGGGTTTAACGGTGAATGAAAGCAAAACAAAATATATGCTGTCCACAAGAAAGGACACCCAACACCGACGTCTCGGACAGAACGTCACTATAGACAGCTATAATTTTGAGGTAGTCAGAGACTTTGTCTACCTAGGATCCGCTATAAACTCAGCGAACGACACCAGCGCTGAGATCAAACGAAGAATTACTCTTGCCAATCGCTGTTTCTTTGGGGTAAGAAGGCAATTGAGAAGCAAAGCCCTCTCTCGAGCAACTAAACTGTCCCTGTATAAGACGCTTATCATCCCGGTCCTGATGTATGGTGCAGAGGCATGGACACTGCTAACAGTGGATGAGAACGCGTTAGGCTGTTTTGAGAGGAAAATTCTCCGGGTGATTTTTGGTCCCGTCTGCATAGATGGGGAATGGAGAAGAAGATACAACAACGAACTGTATGGGCTGTACAGCGACACCGACCTAGCCACAAAAGTGAAAAGCCAACGACTGAGATGGCTGGGTCATCTAGAGCGAATGGACACCAATGCTCCGGCCCGGAAAGTCTTTGAATCCAACCCCGTGGGACAACGCAGTAGAGGTGGACAGCGTAAAAGGTGGCGCACGCAAGTGGAAGAGGACCTCAACCAACTTGGCGTGCGAAACTGGAGACAGCTAGCTAGAAACCGAGCCGGCTGGAAGAAGCTTGTTGGTTGAGGCCCTGGTCCACCCCGGACTGTAGCGCCACCTTAAGTAAGTAAGTAAGTAAGTTACATTTTGGTTGACAAAAAATTATCAAAAACTGTTACTAACGTGGCATATAAGGTTTTTTTTATTTTCGATTTTCTCATTAACGGCTTAACGGATTTCAATCAAAATTTTTATGAAAAAGCTTCTCTAAAATGTCAATAATATTGAACATTACATTTAACAAAAAAATTAAAATTTTTCAAAAACGGGTTGATAAATTTTTTTAAACTATGTTCTTAAATGAATTTTAATATTTTCTAAAAATATTCATCCCAAATTTTTTTATTATTTTATGACAACCGCTCCAACGATTTAAAATTTTTTGTTTACATATAAAAACATATTCCTATTAAGCTTATTATATTTTTTCTATAATTACTTTTAAAAAATAAAAGTTCTTGAGTTCCAAGCAACTTGAACATAAAAGCAATTACGTGCGATCCAGTCGTGCATTTTTTTTTCTAATGTTGCAAAAATTTTATATATACAAAACTAGTTTTAAGGAAAACCGCTCTATACAATTTTAATTTTTTACTTGCGATACTTGCTTTCTAAAAAAAAATCGAACTCGAGATGTTAATCAGGCTTGTTATTATTATTACGATGATAGAATAGACAAAAAAGTTGGTCTCACAATTTTGTCTGTCTGTCCGTTGAGGTACCAGGCTAAACGGCTAGATCGATTTTCTTTAAATTTTTTAATTTTTTATAGAACTAAAAATAAGTGTTCCTGCAGCAATAGAGTAAGGTTGGGATGATTTGACACGTTAACAGACTGTTAAATATCTTCAAATCCAAATACAATTTAAAACTTTAAGAAATTACATAGTTTAAAGTGTTAATAAAGGTGGTAAATTTAGAGTTACGTTTGCTTACGTTTTTCAGATAAAAATATTCGTCTGAAAATTCAGATGACAGCTATAAAACAGGACAAACAAAAAATCTGCACATAGAAATTGTATTTTATAGTCGATGCAATTATTTGTGTGGTCTGTTGTGGGCTTGGTACGGCATGTTGGCTTTTTAATTTTTTATTTTGTGTCAGTGAATAAAATAAGCTTATAGCCCCGTCGGAATAGCATTTTAAATGCAAAAAATTAGATAGGGGTGTTTTTTATTTTACGTTAGAGGGGTTCATTTAGAGTCTAAAAAAAAGTTTTCGACTTCCTAGCTCCATTGCGTTAGCCGCCATCTTGAATTTAACGAAAATTGGTTTTTGTGAAATAACTCGCCTATTTTCAACTTTTGAGCAAAAATGTACTCAACAAAAGTTGTTCAAAATTTAATTATCTACAACTTTGGTTAAATCTTTTTTTGTCTACGATTGATATTTTTCAACTAAATCAAAAAACACCTATTTAAAAAATTTTTGTTTCGTTTAAAACGCATAATAAAAATTTTTCAACTTAAAAAACAAAGTTATAGGTATATTTTTTTCGACTCATTCGAAGAGGATGACACAAGAACGAAAATTGGTTTTTGTGAAAATGTACTCAACAAAAGTTGTTCAAAATTTAATTATCTACAACTTTGGTTAAATCTTTTTTTGTCTACGATTGATATTTTTCAACTAAATCAAAAAACACCTATTTAAAAAATTTTTGTTTCGTTTAAAACGCATAATAAAAATTTTTCAACTTAAAAAACAAAGTTATAGGTATATTTTTTTCGACTCATTCGAAGAGGATGACACAAGAACGAAAATTGGTTTTTGTGAAAATGTACTCAACAAAAGTTGTTCAAAATTTAATTATCTACAACTTTGGTTAAATCTTTTTTTGTCTACGATTGATATTTTTCAACTAAATCAAAAAACACCTATTTAAAAAATTTTTGTTTCGTTTAAAACGCATAATAAAAATTTTTCAACTTAAAAAACAAAGTTATAGGTATATTTTTTTCGACTCATTCGAAGAGGATGACACAAGGAGTTTGAAAACAAGTTTTTGACCACCCACCCCTTTAAGGTTGGCCGCCATCTTGTTTTTTAAAGAAAATCAATTTTTGTGTTGTTCTGCTGCTGCTGAAGTTGGTGGAAGAGTTACAAGATTAAGCTTTATTTTTGACACAGATTTGGTGAAGCTTTTCACGTTAGCCAGTTAATTTAACGTTTCACCTATTTATCTATTAAATATATTGGAAAGTAGCTATCTAGTCTTGTCAATATTTTAAGGCATTTTGCTAGCTTTTAGTTTAATTTAGTTGGAAAAATTACTTTATTTATCCTTATACATTTTTGTCCAAAAAAAAAAAAGAAATTATTAAACAAAAACTTCATTTTCCTTAAATAGAAGATGGCGGCCAAACTTTTTTTTAGACTCCTTATGCCATCCTCTTCTAATGAATTGAAACAAATATACCTATAACTTTTTTGTTTGTACAGGGTGAAGGTATACTACTTTGTTTTGCCGCCATTTTGGTAAACATTAGTCTTGACACTTGACAGTTCATATTTGGCAGTCGTGAAGTAGACACGTGGCAATAATTTATTATGGAAAATATTCGATAAACCAACGTGTTTCAATCGTTAAAACATCGAATACTGTGACGATGAGAAAGTTACGTAAAATTTTTGGGAGAAACAACGTGCCAACAAAAGCCACTATTTATCGTGTAGTAAATGATATCGAAGAAAGAGATCTGTAGGTGATAGGTCCAAGCATGGACCACAACGCAACGTACTGCAAGATCAGCTGAAAATATTACTGCTGCTCAGGGAAGTGTTCAAAACAATCCATCAACCTCAATTCGACGCCGTGCTCAGGAGCTTGGTCTTCAATATCGATATCGTGATAGTGATATGATTGAAAACTTTTTAACGCCACAACAGCATGCTTTGGGCTTGATTTAAATGTGGTGCAAACAAACCAGAAACGCTTGAGCAACTCAAACAAAATATTCGTGATGAAATTAATGAAAACTCCCATGAAATGTGTGAGAATGTAATGAAAAATGTGTTCAAAAGGGCTCGCATTTGTGAGACTAACAGAGGCGGACATTTACCTTATTGTATTTCATATATAAATGCCGACATTATATAAATCATTTATCAATATAAGATCCATTCTATTTCATTTAATCAAAAATTATAAACAAACAAAGTAGTATACCTTCCCAGCGGACACCCTGTACTTTAAAAATGCTTATTTATGCGATGCACTTCAGAGTATCCGAAATAAAATGTCTAAAATATTTTTTTTTTATTTAGTCGAAAAATATCAATCGTAGGCAAAAAAAGATTTAACCAAAGTTGTAGATAATTAAATTAAGTTAAAATTAGGCGAGTTATTTCACAAAAAACTATTTTCTTTAAAAACAAGATGGCGGCCAACCTAAAAGGGGTGGGTCTCGAAAACTTGTTTTCAAACTCCTTATGTCATCCTCTTCTAATGAGTCGAAAAAAATAAACAACTTTTTTTTTTAACTTGAAAAATGCTTATGAAAAAAATTTTTGAAATAGGTTTTTTTTTATTTAGTCGAAAAATATCAATCGTAGATAAAAAAGATTATGACCACAGTTGTAGATAATTAAATTTTAAACAACTTTTGTTAAGTAAATTTTTGCTCAAAAGTTGAAAATAGGCGAGTTATTTCACAAAAACCGATTTTCGTTAAATTCAAGATGGCGGCTAACGCAATGGAGCTAGGAAGTCGAAAACTTTTTTTAGACTCTAAATGAATCCCTTTAACGATTAAAATCAAAAAATCCCCTATCTAATTTTTTGCATTTCAGCTCATTTTTTTGTCTATTCCGACTGGGCTATTATGGCTACTGTTTTTTTACACGGCGGCGGCCGGAGTTTCGGCTTCAGGTCTTATTTAACAAAATAATAAGAAATGAGAGTTTCCACTGTTTTTATTAATAATAAATCGGGATCGATGGAATAAGAACCCGATGAAAACTTTTATTTGGCAGTAATAAGTGTTAAGATTTGTTGGTCAGCTTCAACTGTTTTCGAAAATATTAATCCAAATAAAAATAAAGAAAAAGCATTTTTCAGTCAACTTACATATAACTTCATTCCTTTGTCACTAGTTTTTGGGCTTAAATTTAATTAGAATTTTTGATTTGCAACAAAAAGTTCTTTTTATATTTGTTTCCAGTAAAATCAGAAAGTAAACGCAGTATTTTAATAGAGAAAAAATAGCATTTGGCTGAAAATTCAGATTTTTTGGGCGTTCAACGTTACGATTCACCATTTAAGCAAAATGTATTTAAGGGGTGTTCATGAAATATATTTCGGAAATCTAACGATACGTCGGAAAATTTCAGACTGCATGAATACCCTTTTTCTAAATAATATGGAAAAGTTTGTTTAAAAAGGTTTTTTTGTTCAACATATCGATCCGTTAGCTAAGCTGCCAAAACCTTTTAGTTCACTTTTGGACAAAAAAAAATACTACAAACACTTGTCTTTAGTGTTAAGGCTAAACTATATTGCATATTATATGTATACTACGTATTTGAAACAAAAGAAGATACATAACAAACATCACACTTCTTGTATCTGAAACAACATCTAGGAAGATTGTAGTTGGATTACATTCCATACAAAAATACATCAATCGGATCCAATGTCAAAAAACACTTTTACTCAGCGCTCAGACCAAAACTATCCTTACTATCTTCGTTTCCTCATCGGTCTAATTTTTTGAAACTCGATATTTAAGAGTTTTTCAGCGTTCTCTAAAATATTTTAAGAAAAAAAAAATTATACTTCTATGCAAAAATAACAGTTCCTTCCATACCAAAATTTAATAACGATTTTGATAAAACTTTTTTGTATGCTGAAACTAGTTCGAACTTAAACTTAAACTTAAACATAAAATTAATAAAATTTTAAAATTGCAATTAAAAATTAGGCTGACTTTCATCTAAATATATAATTTATTTAGATCACAAATTAAAACAAGACTTACGTTTGTTAAAACAGCGAAACGAATGTTTTAGATTTGGCAAAAAATTAATGCAAATGCGTCTAAACGCAAAAGAAATATTCTTCAGGTTCTACCGAGATTTGAACTCGGATCGCTGGATTCAAAGTCCAGAGTGCTAACCATTACACCATAGAACCGCTATAATCAAGCCTTTCAACCATAAAAAACGATTAGTGAAGTATTTAATTATATGCAAGCTACAGATTCAACCAGGTTTAAGCGATCAAAACTAATTTGAAACATTTGTACAAACAATAAACATACTTAATAGCTTATCAAATACCTTAAGTTCATATAGATTATAGGTAAAGCTTGTTTGTATACCTATGAACGTACCTATACCTAAATATTATAAAATTTAAATTAACCCTGAAACCTGCTTTAGTTTTATTTGCATCTCATAGATAAGATAAAGATTTTAAATGCGGTTAGCATCACATTATCATTTAAAAGCTCAAAGGCTTGAGTTTATTGATTTGCTTTCGAAAATATTAGATTAACTTATTTCTTAGTATTTTTACAGTTCAGAGTCTAGCTAGACAAAAACTTTGAATTTTATAATATGGCTTCTTAAATTTTAATGGCTCTAAAAACTAAATCAAGAATTAATTCTTCCCCTAACTGACCTCTAGTCAGAATTTTGAAAAAAAATGTATTCCCGAATTGTGTCGGAAAAATATCACCTTGTGTGTAAATGGAGTCCATGATGAGTCATAATTGGACGAATGCTGCAGAGATTTTCCAATATTTGTATACCAGGTCTGGCATTATTTTGACCGTTGATAATTTCGTGCAAAATTTGCTGCTTCCAGCAATCACCATCATGCCAAATGCAATCGCGTGCAGTAATTGGCCTCAGTTCGTGAAACTGCATTCACGTAAAAGAAAAAAAAAAGAAGAAAAACTGCAAGCAAGCCACTATACTGTGACAAATCAAGAAATTATCAGACAATCCTATCGTGAATGTCTCGCTTAACATGCGCTAATATGTAATTTATTTCAAAACAATTTTATTCAACTGACAACGACCGCAACTCTGTATACCTACGTATATAACGAGCGCAGCAGATCGACAACTATGACGACGCATGGTGTCGCCATATATGTATGTTTGTATTAATGCTAAGATCGCGTTTCCGTAAAAATCATTCATAAAATTTGCATAAATATCTGATAGGCCGAAATTGGATTATTAGCAATAAAGACACCTTTTTTCACGCATAAGTTGATGATCTTGCATAATTTTGATTTAATTGTTAATTAGGAACGACATTTTAATAAATCAATTGTTGCTTCAATAAGAGTGTTGATAAAATAATTAAGCCTAAATTTTTATGTTAATACTGCCAAAAAGTTTAGCATGCTCGTACTGTTGTTATTCGAAAAGTTTTAGAAAAAATCTCAGTTCTTATAAATTCCATCTCGAAACACGATTTCACCTGCAGAAAAAGTTTAGAAATTGTATGCTGAAAAAAAAGTTGAGTTGGGGCAAGAGAAACTTTAGCTGCGTTTTATTATCTCCGGGTCTGGGTCGAGGATATCTTTTAACATGTATTACAAAAACAAAATGGGATCCAGGGGTTTCTATCGAGGTTAACTTCAATAACCCAGATACAGGATTTCACTCTAAACGGCAGAGGGCTATTTACCATTGTGAATGAATTCAGCGGTTTGTCAGCAGCAGTGTCCCCAGACTTTCATAACCTTTTTCCCCTGTATTTATCAGCAAACCCAATTTTGTTCCCCTAATCTCCAAAAAAAATCCCCTTTTTTTCCCCTAAATAAAATTTTCATGAATATGCATAACAGTTTTAATTTTAGTAATAACCTTAAAGTAACATAGAAACATTAGTAATATTTGTACATTGTATATGTATAATGTAGGTACCTACTAGAAATAATTTCATTTATTATAAAAATAGTTAAAAACCCACTTAATATCTTCATTTACAAAATACTCGAACAGCTGAAGTTGATGCTGCAATTTCTTTTTCCTCCTGACATAGCAAGTCTTTGAATTCAGGCAATAATTTCCATTGCTTCAAATATCTATTTCTGGATTTTACTTTCGAATAGAAGGAAAACCTTCAGAAACTCAAAACTTGTAAATGGGACATTACATGGGTTATTAACTTGCGAGATTAAAATTTAGAAGACAATGTTTAGAATGAACTTTTTCTTTTTGAATGAAGTTTGAAAATATTTTATAATGAGAATACGTTTGAATATTTAATTTTTAATAAAAAATGTATTTAAAATGTTTCATTTAATAAGTTTGTCCTTTATGAATTTTTTCCCCTTTTTTAAGCTTGTCCCTCGATTTCCCCTTTTTCATTATAAAATCAGCAAAAGTGGTGCTTTTCCCCTCAATCTGGGAACCCTGGTCAGCAGTGTTAGGAATATAGAGAAAAAGAGACAGGCTTTTATATGAAAAATAAATAAACATAAGAAAAAAAGAGACTGATATACAGCACTGTTTTTGCACTAACCCGCATCGTTTTTTTTTCACGAGGTGAACCATATGGGTTATCAGTACGGTGACCATCCGTTCATTATAATAATGAACTGTTCTGTATTTGAAGATGTTGTTCATTATTAATTATTTTGTACACGAAAACATATAAATGTTCTGTATTTTATTAGTTGTTCATTATTTGTTCTGTATTTCTTTAATTTTGTTCAAAAAACAATAACGCACACATTGGGAACGTAAAAATTTAATGAAAGAAACTGATGATGCCAACGTGCCCTTACTTAGTGAACGAAGAAATAATAAATCTAGTACAAATTTATTTTTTCTTGCCGCCCTCTATGGCTTTTGGCATCATCTGTCATGTTCAAGTCAAAAACTATTCATTTCATGAACACATCAGCTGTCTGCGAACTGTGTGTTGTCTGCATCTGCGCTGAAGAATTGAGATTTGTAAGTTTTATTTGAAATTATTTATAAAAAAGCAATTCAATATGTAAAACTATTTTAGCTTACCCTGATGCTACTCAGAAGGAAGTGTATATTTAAAAAAGAATTGAAAAACCAGTACAAATTCTTGACCTTAGTTTTAAAGCTTTTTTTATTTCTCAGTTTGTATGTAAGGCCTTATACGATGCTGATGCGAAACGAAATTTTTAGTTGTTCTCCAACAAGACAACGAAAGGCTTACAAAAACGAAGCGGAAAAATATTCTTGACAGTTGCACAAATTCAAAAACTTAAAACAAGTGCAAATGCAAAAAAAATTACAAGCAGCCTTGCTGTAATGAAAGAAACAACAAAAATAAACACGAACAAATACAAATTTCATTTTTTCGCACACAATTATGGTCTGGGCAATTAATTGTGTGCGAAAAAAGAGTGTAGACTTCTCCAAATAATCTGCTACAACCATCAATTTCACTCATCGAACTGCGTACTGCAGAACGAAAAGTAGAACTTAATTTATATGTAGTTTATGATTCTGCTGTCATTTTTGTATGGGATTTTTCGTTTCGCATCAGCAGCGTACTAAGCTTAAAACAAAGACTGAATTGATTAAAGCTTTATAATATTTTTATTCTATTTTAAGTTGAGCCATTTTTCCTCAGAGGATATATATTTATTATTTAATGGAATAAATGATTGAAGATTGAGTTGAATTTTGTTTCTTTTTTCTTTTGTTCATTATTCAGCTTTCTAAAATATGTGTTACATATTAGTTAATGTAAGACGAAAGTTTTCAAATGCGCTACCTTATGAGCACCTTAAATCCCTACACATAATTATAATTATCTATTTACTATATATTTAGCATCACACCATTCACTGACCAGTTATTCATTTACTCATTTAATCCTATGTACTTATATACCTAAACTTAAGCTAGATTTATATGAGAGTGAGTTTGGTCTCTCTTACTGCAACCACCGAACAGACAACACCTTTTAATAAAGTATATTATTTGTAAGTAAAATTAAAAAACAAAAGTGTTTTACTTTTTATTAATGTGGTAAAGAACATTAAATTGGCGACGAGGATCTTTTTTATTCACGTGTTGCATTTGCAAGTATAAAATCGGTCGGAAAAAAAAAAAAACAAAAAATATGTCTCGCCTAGTTGGAAATATCGAGCCTTTTGTTCCCGGCAATAATTTTAAGGCGTATGAAGACAGATTACGCCAGTACTTCATAGTTAATGACATTCAAGGAGATGCTTGTACTCCGTTGTTCATTACTATTGTGGGTGCAGAAATCTACGAGATTTTGATGTCCTTGACGATTCCAAAGCTACCCAGTGAGAAAACGTTTGACGAATTGCTGAAGTTACTGCGAGATCACTTCGCACCAAAGGAGAATAAAAGGGCAGGGAGGTATAAATTCAACAAAATCTTTCAAGAAGATGGTGAATCGATGAGCGAATTCATTGTTCGTTTAAAAGCTGCGGCACAAGCATGCAGATTCGGAGATTTTTTCGAAGAGGTTAAAGACGATACCAAAATAGCTAAATACAAGTCTTTGATTCTGGATGAGGCATTGGCGGATAGATTCATTGTGGGTGTCAAGAGTGAGAAAATACAAGAGATGCTTCTTCGAGATGACTCACTTACATTTGACAAAGTGTGCCAACAGGCACTCAACGTTGAAGCTTCTCAAAAGGCATCCCGTTGTATTCAGCCTATGACTCAAAATGTTGTGTACAGTTATCCTAAAAAATCAACAAAGAATCCAGTTTCCGAAGGGCTCCCACGTGGTTCTAAAAAAAGTTTGAACCACTCAAAAAGCGATAGGAGTCTGAGCAAGTCAAGTTGTTTTCGTTGCGGGCGCAACGACCATAAGGAGTTCCGATGTCCAGCGAAGGAGTGGGTTTGTTTTGCATGCAACAAAAAGGGACACATAGCCAACAAGTGTCGCTTAAGAGCAGCCATCCAGTGTGTCGACAGTGTGAGCATTGCAAACAGACCCCATGAGGTGTCCATCATGGTAAATGGACAAGATATTACGATGGAAATCGATACAGGGGCGACGACATCTATAATCAGCGAAAAAGTTTACTTAGATAAGTTTAAAAATTGTTTATTGTTAAAATCTAGTCTTAATCTCTGTTCGGTTTCAGGTGTTCGGTTGCAAGAGCTAGGTAGTTTCGAGGTGGAAGTCAGATCTGGAGGTCAGTCATGGAAGTTGCCTGTTGTTGTTGTTGGCGGTGATATGCCAAGGAAAAGTCTGATGGGTCGCACGTGGTTGGACATTATTTATCCCAGTTGGAGGGATCAGTTTGTGGAGTCATTTATAAGTAATGTGAGTACCCAAGCACAAGTTTTGAGTCGCATCAAGTTAAGTTTTCCAAAAATATTAGAGTCTCAGTTAATACGTCCGATTGTTGGTTATGAGGCGGAGATTGTTCTTAAGGAATCTCAAACCCCTATTTTCCATGCAGCCTACCGGGTTCCGTATAAGCTTCGTGACAAAGTTGAACAAGAATTAGATAGGTTAGTTCGCGAAAAGATTCTTGTTCCAGTTGAATTTAGTGAATGGGCAAGTCCGATTGTAATCGTGCCTAAAAGTGATGGAACAATAAGAATATGTGTCGATTGTAAGGCCACACTTAACAAGTGTATTGAAACACAACATTATCCGATGCCGTTACCCGAAGATATTTATGCAAGCCTTTCAGGATGCAAATTTTTTTCCATAATCGATTTGAAAGGAGCTTACCAGCAACTTTCAGTTACGGAAAAATCGAAAAAATTGTTGGTGATTAATACGTTTAAGGGTCTTTTTGCTAATACACGTCTGGTGTTAGGAGTTAAGTGTGCGCCAGCAATTTTTCAATCCGTAATGGATAGAATCCTGCAAGGTTTGAAATACGTAAAATGTTACATAGATGACATTATTGTTGGGGGGTCTTCGCAGGTTGATTGTGAAAAAAATCTTTTTGAAGTGTTAAGACGCTTAGAAGCACATAACGTTCACATTAATTTGGACAAATGTAAGTTTGTATGTGAGTCGGTTAATTACCTTGGGCATAATATCTCGTCAAAAGGGATAAGTCCAAATCAGAATAAAGTGGAGGCTATTGTTAGAGCCCCAGCACCCCAAAATTTGCAGCAATTGCAATCTTTCCTAGGTCTGTTGAACTATTATGGAAAGTTCCTGCCTAATTTGGCTACAAATATTCAACCATTATATAACCTTTTGCGGAAAGGAGTACAGTTTGTGTGGGATGCTGCTTGTCAAAAAGCTTTTGAGGAAAGCAAGAGTTTGTTACTTAAAAATAACATTTTAGAGTTATATGATCCCAATAAAGAAATCGTCTTGGTAACTGACGCAAGTCCATATGGGGTCGGAGCTATTTTGTGTCATTTGGTAAACGGGGAAGAAAAACCCATATATTTTGCTTCTTGTACACTTTCGTCGTCGGAACGAAACTATTCACAGCTTCATCGGGAAGCTCTTGCTATAATTTTTGCAGTGAAAAAATACCATCATTATTTGTATGGCCAGGAATTCACCATCTGCTCCGATCACCAGGCTCTGAAAGAAATTTTTCATCCACATAAAGGGAACTCAGCAGTCGCCGCAGCGCGATTGCAAAGATGGGCAATAATTTTATCCCAGTACAATTACAAAATTTCTTTTAGAAAGGGTTCAAAAATGGGTCATGTGGATTGTCTCTCTAGGTTACCTTTAGAGGGTCAGTCGGGTATTGAAGATATTCCCATAAATTATTTTCAAGTTGAAGACAACTTGGTAGACTCTGAGAAAGTTCGTGAAGGTATTCAAAACGATTCGTTACTCAAAAGTGTGTTTGAATATTTAAAATCTGGTTGGCCAGATAATATAAGTAGTGAGTTGAGACCACTTTTTAGAATCAGGGCGAGTTTGTCTATTGAAGATGGGTTAGTTCTTTATGGACATAGAGTAGTAGTTCCCATCACCCTTCAACTTAAAGTTCTTGATTTGCTTCATAAGAACCATGCGGGGGTGGTGCGAATGAAAATGTTAGCGCGTTCCTTTGTTTGGTGGCCGTCTATTGACAGCGACATCAATTCATTTGCAAAAAAATGCCAAGTTTGCGAGAAGTCTCAGAACGTCCCACGGGAAAAAGTTGATACCAAATGGAATACTGCAACGTTTCCTTTTGAACGGACGCATTTGGATTTTTTTCATTTTGGGGGCAAAACTTTTTTGATAGCAATGGATGCGTACACTAAATTTTGCGAGGTTAGACATATGTCTAATACCAGTGTTCAGTCTTTAATTAAAGAGTTGTCAAAGTTATTTTTATTATTTGGGTTCCCGGGGTGTATTGTGTCGGACAACGGTCCACCTTTTAATTCTAGTGTTTTTATAAAGTTTTGTAGTTGCAAGGGTATTAAAGTCATGAAATCCCCTCCTTATCATCCGCAATCGAACGGGTTGGCTTAAAGAGGTGTACAATCAGTGAAGTCGGTATTGAAAAAATTGTGCTTGGAAGAAAACAATACCATGTCCTTAATTGAAAAAGTAAATGAGTTTCTATTTAACTATCGGAATACTCCATCGACAGTTACCTCCAGATCTCCTTCCGAAATGCTATTTAGTTATAAGCCTAGAATTTTGTTAAATAGTATTATGCCTGATGGGAAATGTTCACAAGAAAATGTAAAAAATAATAATGTCTTAAGAAGTAATGAAGTGAAAAATTGTAGAGTTAAAAAAACAAAATGTAATGAGTTAAAAAGTAACGATGAAAAAAATATATGTAAAATAGTAAGACTTAAATTTAAAGTGGGAGAAGATATCCTATATAGAAATCATTATGTAAATATGATCAAGTGGATTCCTGCTAAAGTTTTTAAAGTAATAAGTAAAGTAACTTATACAATCAGAGTCAATGGCGTAGAACGTTTTGTTCATGAAAATCAAATTCGTAAAAGAAATTTAGCTGACAAATTGTACATTGCGGATATTGATCCAAATAAATTTATGGGTTCTCCTGAACCTGAGCCAATTATGAAGAAGAAAAAACGACAAAAGATTTGGGAAAATATTGAAGAACGTCGTTCAAGTAGAATTAAAAACTTGGAATTAAATAATAAGTTAAAAATGTTAAATAATCAAGATAAACCAAAAGTAAATGAAAAGAAAAGAAAATGAGATGTTCAAGTATCTTAATCAAGAGAAAAAAAAATGAATTTTTGTAAATAATATGGTTGATTTATTTGAATTGATTTTTGTAAATTTAGTTACATTGATATATTAACAGTTTAATTAAGTGGAGGAAGATGTTACATATTAGTTAATGTAAGACGAAAGTTTTCAAATGTGCTACCTTATGAGCACCTTAAATCCCTACACATAATTATAATTATCTATTTACTATATATTTAGCATCACACCATTCACTGACCAGTTATTCATTTACTCATTTAATCCTATGTACTTATATACCTAAACTTAAGCTAGATTTATATGAGAGTGAGTTTGGTCTCTCTTACTGCAACCACCGAACAGACAACACCTTTTAATAAAGTATATTATTTGTAAGTAAAATTAAAAAACAAAAGTGTTTTACTTTTTATTAATGTGGTAAAGAACATTAAAATATGGTCACCGTAGTTATCAGTGATAATAAAACGCGGCTTTTGTAAAACTATATTTTAGGTATTTTCTGTTTCACATAAAATCTAAATATACAAAAATGTAGGGAATTAAGTGTTTAAAAAATGTAATTAATGATTTTTCCGTCGCATGAACAGGAGGCGAGATAAACGCTAAAACTCATTTTTTACTAAAAAGTTTCAATAGTTTTCTTACAAAAAAAACGCCTTTTTTTTACGTCGCTATAGATCTCGTACCATAATAATACTGGACAAGCCCAAGTGTATCAATATAATTAAAAAAAAAATATCTCAAGAGCTTACGAATTGAATACCTAAATCCACAATTCCTTAATCCCGAAGAGCTTGTGAATTAAAAAAATTTCACTTCACAAATCAAGAAGAGGTTATGAATTGAATATTTTTCAATTCAAAAATCACAAAGAGCTTAGTTTTCAATTAACAAATCACAAAGAGCTTGTGAATTACCATAACTGATTTGTGTTCAAAGGGTAGACACGGTGCATTCAAAAGGACACAAGCTTTTTTTCAAAGCGAACCTGTCTATCAACTCCTACTCTCACTTCCAGGTGGTGAACATCGGGTGCCTAGTACCTTTACTTGAGGATGGGGTTCCAATTCCTGTGGACGGTTTCAGGCGGCAGCAAAAGAAAGGGGGGGGGCGTTCCCACTAAGGCACTTCTCCTTTATCCAAGTGGCAGCAGAAGAATTCTCAAGATGGAATCAACGGTGGCGTCGATAGTTCCAGTGAGGCTGAACTACTTAGTGAACACCTTATACGGGCTACTACGTCATATTTGGAGCTCAGGCCTATAAGGAGCGGTTAATCCGACTCCCCTCCCTTGGAGTTATATTGTAAGGGTCTAGTCCTCCAGGTTAGGGGTTGTGCCGTCGGGGTGACTTCCCGACCACGTAAGGCTTTTAAGTTACGAAGCAACAACAACGGACGGATTAACTGTTGACGAACCTAGCAAACGAAATAAAGGCAACGATCTTCGGATCTTCACGTGGAATGTTCTGTCTCTCTATAGACCACGTGCAGCCGAGCATTTAGCGGTGGCGACTGCTGCAAAGCAGATGTCCTGGTTCGACGAAGAATGCCGACAAGTAAATTTAGCAACAACATGCATACAAAGGGGCACTGCATAGAAGGACCAGAGCTGCTCACGAACTCTACGAGCAGAAGAGGAGATAGGAAACCAAGCATCTAAGAAAGAAAAATAAAGAGCATGAGAGGCGTGCGATCGAGGAAATAGAGGGATGACATTGCAGGAACGAAGTTCGGAAGTTTTACCAAAAAGTAAAAAGAAGCCTCCCATAAGGTTACAAGGCCTGAACCGAAGCCTGCGAGGACGATCAGAGGAACATCGTGGTGGAATCGCAGTCGGTGCTGAGAATATGGAAAAATCATTTTTGCAAATTGTATAACGGCGATGACGAACTGAATTCTGCTACCATGCAGATTCCACCATTCAACCTGGACGACGTAGGCCAACAATTCCGTCCACTCGATCTCAACGAAGTAAAGATAGCCATATCTAAACTTATGTCCAATAAAGCTGTTGGAGCTGATGCGGCTGAGCTATTCAAAGCGGTTAGCGATGAATTGGTTAGGATGTACCAGCTCATCTGGAAAATATGGTCGTCCGTTGCATCAGGATGACGATGGAGAATGCACGCTTCTCCATCAAGGTCGGCAAGGACCTCACCGATACCTTTGATGTCAAAAAAGGTCTTAAGCAAGGTGACGCGCTGTCATATACAGACAGCTATAATTTTGAGGTGGTCAGAGACTTTGTCTACCTAGGATCCGGTATAAACTCAGCGAAGGATACCACTGCTGAGATCAAACGAAGAATTACTCTTGCCAATCGCTGTTTCTTTGGACTAAGAAGGCAATTGAGAACCAGCGACACCGACCTAGCCACAAAAGTGAAAAGCTAACGACTGAGATGGCTGGGTCACCTAGAGCGAATGGACACCAATGCTCTGGCCCGGAAAGTCTTTGAATCCAACCCCGTGGGACAGCACAGTAGAGGTGAACAGCAGTAAAGTGGGGCACGGAAGTGCAAGAGGACCTCAACTAACTTGTGCGTGCAAAACTGGAGACAGCTAGCTAGAAACCGAGCCGGCTGGAAGAAGCTTGTTGGTTGAGGCCCTGGTCCACCCCGGATTGTAGCGCCACCTTGAGTAAGTAAGTAACTAACTGATTTGTGAATTAAAGGAGGGCTTAAGCTAACGATTAGCTTAAGCTTTTGCAACCCTGGTCTGTGGTTAGGGTAAACATTTTGGCTGTATACCTGTCATGCAATTGGGAATATAGTTAAAATTTGTCATCGATTATTTATAGAAAAACATTTTTAAAGCTTATTTTTGGGTTAACAAATAAAAATATGATGAAAAATAAAAGGACACAGTAGTGCCGAGCCAAGTTCGCGGCACTACACCAGGAATGAACTCAGGTGTTTTCAACGCCTCTCTTATTTCTGTACCAAAGTCTGAAACTTCAAATTCGCAGTATTTGCTGAGCTGATGAAAACCAGGTGACTCAGCATAAGTAATCCTCGAGATATAAGACTTCAAAAATCGTAAAAACCGTAGACCTTGAATATAGCTGTTTTTGAAAAAATCAGACTGATAACTTGTAATTTTTCAATTCTAATGATGAATCAAAAAAAAGTCTCAAGCTCACAAGCAATTTCCAACTCTATGCGAATTTTGTCCACAAGAAGATATAAAATATTCAGTTTGCTGAATACCTTTGAAGCTGTAAATTATTTAATGATAAATCAATGAATTGAAAAAAGTAATATAGACAGAAGACACATTAAGAGGATATCATTATGAAATATTGCTACTTTACCCACTTTAACTTACTTTTCTATCATCAACATCGAATGTTTCAGCCAACCTCCTTATTTGCACCTCTGCCTATATCCTGCAATAATAACAAATCTCTTCATTTCATCCATTGATCGCATTAAATTAATCACACCACAGTCATCGCATTAGCAATTCAAGAAAGCATCTCAAAAGAACGTCCAAGATATAGATAATGTGGAACATTTAATGAGGTGTGTGCACCGCAGGGGAACATTGTGTTTGAAGCTTAAATAAGGAAAATTACAGTTCAGTTCAGACTTCAGACACAGATGAAATCTTTAAGAAAGGTTGCCATTGCTGAATGTGAATGCTGATGTTGATGCCACATCTGTATCTCACTTCGTAAAGATAAGCAGCAGTAGCAGTAGCACTTGCAACCGAAAAAATATAAATCACCAATGTCAGCCGGGTTAACATTAACGGACTCATTAGCGGCGTAAATTCAATTCCCGGTCCGATTCAATGGTAGAATGGTGGGGCAGCGCGGCGCCGCTGTATAGCCAGGTTAACTGGTGGCTGCATCCACCACCGATTCAAGTGTTTAATTATTGATGTCACGAAAACAAATAATTAACCACAATAAATACGGTGGCGTGTCGGTCTTTTGGGTCCGTGTCAGTGGCTGCAGTTGGTCCGACGCCATCGGAGAGGTGCTGCCAGAGGGTGGGCCTATGAGCACGCATTCGCAATTTGAATTTGCGCCACCACAAGTCGGTTAGACGGATTATATTTTGCTGGCACCTTACTTAATATGGTGATAGTGTGCTAGAGAAAAAAAGTGAGCGCCCAACCTAGATTCAAACACAACAAAAACACAAACGAACTCTATCTGAATCCACAACGCAAATGTATAAGTGGTGCGCGAGCACCAGTGCTGTCACTTTAACAAAATGATTGTTCATATCAGCGCATGTTTTTCGGTACTGTTTAGTCTGCAATATGCAATGATGCCTAGCGGAGAGCACATTCGAAAGTAAATTCTTCTGTGGATATTTTGAACTGTTTGCGAAGAGGACCAATTGAAGAGAGCCTTGAACTCTATGAGCTGTTTAAAGATGTAGATGCAGTCCGGATGCCCAAAAAAGTCCACTACATTTGCTCATTTCTGATGTTGTGGATATCACAATGAAAAAGTTTCCAATAGTTGAAGGTCCAGGAAGTAGTGGACTTCAACTTTCAAGAGAAATAGCAACGAAATCAAGCGTATGGACAAAAATATACTCCAGCGAGAAAAGTGTCCAAGTCCCAGCTCCCACGTTCGAGGCCACACAGAAGGCTTAACCTCTGAACCTCCTTCGGTTTAAAGACCAAGTCCTCGTGGTTGGAGTGCCAAAGGTCAAGGTAACTGACTGCAAGTGGCGTGCTCGGAATCGCAGATAATGAAAGGCCGCTCATCGTGTCACAGGCAGTTACCCTTCCTGGATCGCAAAATATAATCCCTATCATGGGGGACATCCACTGGGAGACAGTTAAGACGTGGTGGAGCAAGAATAAATTATAAAAATAAATTTAATGGCGCAACGGCTCGAGGAGAACCAGGGCCTAGTGACTTACAACTCTCAACCATTCCTGTGTGCATGTTGTTGGCAGGAATGGATGCTGAGAAGCACTTATTTATGACAAGTATACTCTTGGAGGATTTGTCAGTTACTTGCAAGGGGCAGTACCTCGGAAAAAAACATTTTTGTTTTTAGGTGGTAGCACCTGGGAACTGAATCCAGACCTTTTGCATCACTGTCCAACGCACTAACCATTATGCCACGACCACGAGGTGCTACTGTTTGATCAAGAGCAGCTGCTGACACTGTCAGGTGCATTGTGCATGTTCCGTTCGTCATTTTTGATATATTCAAGTTCTTTGGCTATGGGCGATAGTTCAAGAAGAGAAGTCCCGGTGCCGCTTTATGTAATATGTACCTATATTTTGGTCTCATGTTGTCAAATATCCGGTCCGAATTCTTGGCTACCAGTCATACAGGGGTGCTGCCTTATAAGGTACTGTTTTTGCTAAGATATAATTTTTGTCTTTTTCGCGTGGACCTTTGAGCTTTGTCAGTATTTCTTCTTCCAATTTATGAAGAAGTAGTATCGGATATATGTAGGCCTCACGGAAATGATCCCTTTTAGAAAAACTATCGTCATAAATTCTCAGTAATTCCAATACTGATACTCGGTATAACCTGGGAAGCGTGCAGAGCACGTCATTAGGCGGTATGTTTTAACATCGAGTTTATTAGTCTCTCTAAAAACTTCAAAGGGTTTCTGGAGGAATCGAATCTTAGGCCTCATTTACGGACAGTGTAACTTAACGTGAGTCGGCTGAACGTTGTCAGTATTATTGGTGGCACAGTATCTAGTCGATACGAAGGGATTGGTTGAAATGCAGGAACGCATGTTGTGTGTTAATTCGTTTTGGATTCGGCGGACCTCTGGTTCTGTAAACAGAGTAGGCGTGTCCTAGGTGGGGCTGCTAGAACCCGGATGTTTATGTGACTTTTGTATGCGCGCGTCTTTGGCTAGATTTGGTGGGCTGTTTCGACATTAACAATACCTTCCCATTCCTCGCATAAGTTTTGAACGGGCTTATGTGTGTGGTGTTCCATGAAATGTTGACTTTATCATTGCCGCGGAACTTCCAAAAAGTTTGTCCGACCATTGGTATCATGTTTTAGCTTTCATTTGATACCCCATTTATATAAGTTGCTTATATTGCCTAGATCCATAGATCCAGATAAGGCTTGCCCGTCTAGTAGTTTTATAAGTGTTTGGAATAAAGTTATCGGTTAGTATCCTCATTTTGCGGTGCCGATGAGATTGATAATTTGACGGTCGGCTTCCGGACTTCTAGGACCAGTGAAAGATCGACAAATAAGTTTTTTTTTAACTTAATTTCACATTGGAGAAAGCTTAAGGCCCATAAACCCGTTTAGGTTTGATTGTTTTCAATCCCTGAATATAATCTCGTTCATCTAAGATGATCTCTATACTGGAGTTTTGTGACTTTGCAGTGGCTATCACTGATTGTGCAATAAACGAATTTGTTTTCTTACCACTTCTCTAAAACTTTTCTTTTTATAGATCACAGCCGGTACATTTTCTACCTAGCTTGCAGGATGGGTTGTAGATAAATCGAACGTTTTGGTTGCAGTTCAGTGGCCGTTCACTTTTTTTCATATTATATGAAGGAAAATAGAATGTTGACAAAAAAATTCGCACAAAACCCCTTCCCCTGTATGAAGTAAAATTGATATACTTTTTGAGCACATTCAGATTTGATTCACCTAAGTGAATGTTTTTCGAATACACATATATTCTCTTCATTCCACTGAATGTTGAATGAATGGTCACATAAATGTTTGCTGGGATGGGCTGCTATAGGATTTCAGAGCCCATGCACCATCACATATAACATAATAATAAGCAACCTCACACTTCAAATATCTTCGCATATGACCATCACCCAACGAAATCTTCTCTACAGAACTGAATCATAAATCGTTCATATAGGTGAACAATGTCTTCGATTATGAATAATTTATTTACGATTAAATTTTCATCAAAGCTCCTGGATGACATTAATCATTTTAAGGTTTTATAAATGATTAATTCATATGAATTTTATGTATTCATTTTAGTGAATAAATTATGAATGCTTTCTAAATCATTTAAATGGGACGAATGTCATTCGAAAGCCTTCCAATCCTTGCTTACATTTTACTAATAATTTACACCCCCCCCCCCCCCCACCCAATGATTAATTCATATGAATTTTATGTATTCATTTTAGTGAATAAATTATGAATGCTTTCTAGATCATTTAAATGGGACGAATGTCATTCGAAAGCCTTCCTATCCTTGCTTACATTTTACTAATAATTTACAACACCCCCCCCCCCACCCATTTCATAATTTGTAATTTTTACTCAACCCACCAATTATTTAAAATTATGGGTAATAATATAACTGACAACACTGGCAATTGCTAGCAAATACACGCGAAAATGTACAAAAGTGCAAAATGTCGAATTGCACTTATCTCTGCGACTAATTTATTGTAATAAAACATTTCTATTAATTCCGCTGCAATTATTATTAAACGCTTATCTAATTGCATACATCGCGTCGCCTTGCGAACTTTGTGTTTTGTGTGTTTGGGGTTGCGTGTCAGGTGAACTGTTTTATCGCGTTCGGGGATTTGTCACACGTTCTCGTGTCGCAATTGCAATGGCAGCTTTATATTCGACTATGTGATGGGTAGGTACATATATGATGGGGTTCCTCCTTGCTCCATACATATCGTTAAGGTACGAGCCATCATGAGATGAATTGCGAGCTGGTTGGTGCTGATGTTGTTGCGATATGTTTGGCTGAGGAGGTGCATAAATTAATGTAGAAGAATTTTACTGCTCCCGGACGTGTTCTGAAACGAACTAGTTCCACAACTGAATTTGTGTTGTAATTATAACGAATGCATAATTGTAATTCGCCTGGTTGTTGGTTTGGATAGTACGGTGACATGCATGCAACTATATTTCTCAAGTTGATGATGTAACGCGAGGTCACGCATTGGCTCTTGGAATCCTTGTCCAAGTATTAAGGAAGAGAGACATTTATCCAAGAATGAAATATTCTTAAAAAAATATCAAAAGAAATTGTTTGTCCTCGTAAAGTTATTAACGAAGATATTAGATGTCAAACTTCTTCAAGAAACAAAAGCTCAGCTGGGATAACCGTTGTAAAGGTCTTCCGTTTTGTACTAATGAAGGTACTTTCTTATGCATAATTTTATAGATACCACTCGAACTCTAAGGGCCAGATCTTCAGGTCAGTCGTCAGTCAACTCTGAATTAAATGAGAGTAAACTAAGCTGGAAAATTAACCCAGAGTTAACTCAGGAAGAGTTTTTCAGTCGACGATTAACTTTAAGGTAAAACCGCACTCGTCGGAACTGCACCGCAACTGAAAATATTTTTTTGCAGCAACAGCAATGGAACTGAATGGAACTTCAGGCCACAGCGTGGTTGGTCGAACTATCAACTTTGCTGTATGGTGCCGCTCCATGAAGTTCAGTTGCCGCTTGGTGCGATATAGCTCATACAATTTCATACAAAAAATATTTTGAAGTGCCAGTTCCGTTGAAGGCGGTCTCTTCTTTATCGTCCAGTTGTCACAAATCCAGGGTCATCGATGTACATACGCCACTATTCTACTATTCCCTTCTATGCCTTTCAAGCATCGAAATAGAGATGGTGCCACAACGGAATTGCACTGAATAAGTTTCACTATCGAAATAGAGATGGCGCCTAACTGAAAAGGCCCCCAATTTGTTCTTTGAAATTACTCACCAAATTAGAGGAATTAACTTAGAGTTAACTTAGGATTTCAATAGACTGAAAAACACCACCGTTCTGGGGTTAACTCAGGCTTAGCCCCGAGACTTGGATGATCTGCCACTGAAAAGCTGGCGCTTAGGATTTCAATTGACTGAAAAGTACGTGTCTGGATTTAAATCGGGTTTAATCCCGAGACTAGAGTGATCTCGGAGTGAAAAACTGGCCTTAAGACGTTTAGAAAACTCTAAAACTCCTTTCTTTAAACAAGTGTGAGTAGGGGGAGGCCAGAAGTATCAAAAGCCTTTCCCAAACGTTTGAAACATTTGGGTACACAATCCATGATGGCCCCAAGGAAATTCCAAATAACGTATAAGTGTTTACTAACTGTTTATAAATATAAATATTTATCCAAATATATATACATCCATAGTTTTGAGCCCATCTCATACTAATTATCCTATCTCACGCTATGCTTATGCATACCTACCTTCCAAAGCAATTAAGACTCAAGAAATCTCAGACAAAATTCCTCGCTATACTTACGCTCCCAAGAAGAAGACATTTGTTTTTAAGGAAGCGCCAACCATAATTCATTACTCAAAATCAATCAAAATATTTTTCCACCGAACTGTCAATTGGAAATAAAACAACTTCACAATGTCCAACCTCTTACTGAGTGACTGATGATGAATGAAGTTGCAACTCGCACAAGCGCGCATGCAACATAACATAGAAGCGTTTATCTTGATCCAAGATTTGTGGAGGTAATTAAAATCGAAAAATTAATGAAATCAAAAATCCCAGCAACAACAGCAAAATAAAAAAAAAGTTTTTTAACGACATTGAGTCAGGTGCATTCGTTTTGTTAAAAAAAAAATAAAGAAATGACATTTCAAAAATATAAGCAGCACGTTTCAATTATCGCGCTCTGATTGATTGTTTTGAACAAACAGAGGCTCCACAATTCCACGCCAAGGCCTCGGGTTGATGTGATGAAGATATTTTCGAGGCTTAATTGCAGCTAAAAAGGGTTATCTTCAGTTTAGTTTGTTTATTTGTTTTGTTCCCTCAGGAAAATTTGTCTGTCATTTTTAATTGAATTAATTATCGAACAGGTAAGTTTTTAAATGGTCAATCAAACAAAACTAATTGTAGGTCGTTTCTTTGGGAGGAACTTTGAGAATTTTTTTTTTAAATTTGGTTTTGAAAAATGATCACCTGTTGGCAGAGAATGATTTTTTAATTAATTATGTACTAACGAACTGAAAACATACAACAGGCGGGTACCGGTACTGAAATGGGTTGGGAATTGGGATCAAGGATTGAAGAGGGACACACAAATTGACATTTGCATCAAAAATACAAACAACAATAAAAAATGTACCTATGTATATGCTGAATTGTGGATTGCAAGCTGCGAGGACATGTGCTTTTCCAAAATCCCAACGATACAAAAGGTCGAAGGACAAATAATGCAGTGACTGAACGGCGGGCTAGGCCGCGAAATATGAGACTTGGTACGTGGAGCAAGCATTGTCCAATCTGTCATTCAGTTTCAAAAAACGGGGTTTGGGGAAAAAAATGCAAAAAGGTCATAAACTACTTTTTGAAAATGTTCTATTTAAGACATTAGCCTCTACTTTTTTTTTGTTTAGGTACTCCTTGAGGCTATCATCATCGCTCCGAAAAAAAGTTATACGCAATTTAGAACAAAATTTAAAAATTTTCAATTTTTCTTTTGTTTTATGTGTTGGTGTTTCTTAAATTTTCCAACTTAATTTTTTTTATAAAAATTTTTAAACCATCCATTTCGATGTGAAATTTTATTTTGAACAAACTTTTTTGAGTGTAATTGGAAATATTCAGCTTAGTGTCCGAGTTATACCAAACACATTGAAAAGTGGCTAGTGTTTCAGAAACGTATCGGTGAATTTAGAAGCATTTTCGGTTTAAGGCAGGCTTATGAGCCAAACAAATATTTCCAATTATAAAAACCCGAATCGAATTAGAAACTTATGTATGTCCAATCCTACAGGGTTATAAGTCCTTAATTTTTTTTTTTTATCGAAAATGAGACATAAGTCCCGAATGAAACAAAAACGATTTTCTCTAAATCCAGATTCTTAAAATGCGAAGAGACTTTGAACTTACCCAACCTCGCACCTACTCCAAATCCTATAGTGTGCCCAAGCAGGGGGGTTTAAATACCTTATGTGCGTGAAGTTAGCACCGCCATTTTCGATTTTCAAAAAAAAAAATGTGCTGTAATGTGCCCAACTTGTGCTGCTATGTGCCGTATTTTTAAAAAAAATCGTACTAAGGGTTTGGTTTTTAGAGGGTACCCATTTTTTTAGCGTGAAGTTAGCACCGCCATTTTTGATTTTTGAAATAAAAAAAGTTGTGCTGTACTGTGCTCAACTTGTGCTGGCTTGTGCCATAAATATTTTTGAAAAATTCGCAAATTTGCAAATTTTACGAATGAAATTTTTGCGAAACTTCATAATTACTAAAAAGTGAAAGTTGTGCTGTTTTGTACTCAATTTGTGCAACCACATCCCAACGAGATAAAAATAAATTCGCATTTTGTGACTTTTATGCCAAAAATGAATTAATAATTTTTTTTTTTAAGTTTTACATTTTTCTAAAAACTAACATGTGTTATTTCGGGCTCAGTTTGTGCTGCCATATTCCGAAGAGATAAAAAAAAACGCATATTTGTAACTTTTACGGCCAAAAAACAGATTTGCGAAGCGTGAAGTTAGCACCGCCATTTGCGATTTTCAAAAAAAAAAAAATGTGTGCTGTACTGTGCTCAACTTGTGCTGGCTTGTGCCGTAAATATTTTTGAAAAATTCGCAAATTTGCAAATTTTACGAATGAATTTTTTGCGAAATCTCAAAATTTCGTAAAAAAAAAGTTGTGCTGCATTGTGCTCAAAAAATGATACTAAGAACGAAAAAGAAAAAAAAACGAAAATTCGCATAGTTGCATCTATTATGGCCAAAACTAAACTTTGCGAAGGACGGCAGCGTGAAGTTAGCACCGCCATTTTCGATTTTCAAAAAAAAAAAATTGTACTGCATTGTGCTCAACTTGTGCTGCGTTGTGCCGTAAATATTAAAAAAAATATCGCAAATTTGCAAATTTTACGAATGAAATTTTTGCGAAATTTCTTAATTACTAAAAAGTGAAAGTTGTGCTGTTTTGTGCTCAATTTGTGCAACCATATTCCAAAGAGATAAAAATAAATTCACATATTTGTAACTTTTACGGCTAAAAAACAGATTTGCGAAGCGTGAAGTTAGCACCGCCGTTTGCGATTTTCAAAAAAAAAATGTTGTGCTGTATTGTGCTCAACTTGTGCTACCTTGTGCCGTAAATATTTTTAAGAAATTTGCAAATTTGCAAATTTTACGAAAGAAAATTTTTCAAATTTTGCAATTTTGTAAAAAATTAAAGTTGTGCTGTTTTCTGCGCTATTTGTACTGATATATTCCGAAGAGAAAAAAAAAATCGCATATTTGTAACTTTTGCGGCCAAAAAACAGTTTTGCGAAGCGTGAAGTTAGCACCGCCATTTTCGATTCTCAAAAAAAAAAAGTTGTGCTGTATCGTGCTCAACTTGTGCTGCCTTGTGCCGTAAATATTTTTAAGAAATTTGCAAATTCGCAAATTTTACGGATAAAAATTTTTCAAATTTTGCAATTTTGTAAAAAATTAAAGTTGTACTGTTTTTTGCCCAATTTGTGCTGCCATGTTCCAAAAAAAAAACCCATATTTGCAACTTTTACTACCAAAAAACAGTTTTGCGAAGCAATTTTGTGCCCAATTTGAATTCCCATGTACATATTTTCGCCAAAAATAAATTTTTCCTGCGTTAAGTAAGCAGAATATTCAATTTAAAAAAAAGAAAACAAATGATAAATTTTCATCTTTTCCGTTTTTTTATTATAGTTTATTAAAAATTGAGTAGAGAAAATTAAATGGCTTCTCATGGTTCCCTAGTCAAGCAATATAGAAATACTTTTGTTTCAGTTTCCGGTTTCCACTTATTTGGTGAACGACACCTACTTTCCGAGGTCTGAAACTCATGCTTATGGTAAGATTACACTATGTTAAACCGTTCTCTCATCCTTACCCTGAAGCCTGATTCAGAATGCGACGGGAAAACGAGACGAGAGCGTGACGTGATTCGCTGTCATCTTTTTCTAGTTATAAAATTCCCAATTCCCAATGCGGCGATATTCATTACAACGAAAACTTTTTTCTTAAAAATAAAAAATAATAAAAATTATCCAAAAAAGATTTAAAGACAACGGATTAGGAACTACTTTATCTTTAAATTTCAAGTTATTGTATTTTTTCTTTTAAAAAATACTTCCTTATGTAAATAACTTGTCAAAAAAGAAAATCGTCGTCTGTCGCGTCTTTTTTTTTTAATTTTTCGAATTTTTGGCGTGACGTGACGACGAGAAACGCTTCATATACTTTCATTGTTTGAAATTCGTTTCCTCGTCGTATTGTGAAAACTTTAACTTTTGCAAAAAAGTGAAACACAAAACTGACAAAAACGAAACTGACCCATAAATGTCCCTCACATCGACAATAGTTGCTGAACTAGCCTATTCCGTGGTTGAATGCATTCAGCTCAACCCAAATTTCATACTCTTTTTCGCAGGAAGGTGTCGCTTGCAATATGTATTTGTATTTTTCACTTTTGTACAAAAGTGAAATTAATGTAGTTAGGCCCTTAGGCTTGAGGTCACGCGAGTGAGTTTATTCACCAGAATACTCTGCTTACTTAACGCAGCAAAAATTTATTTTTGGCGAAAATATGTACATGGGAATGCAAATTGGGCACAAAATTGCTTCGCAAAACTGTTTTTTGGTAGTAGAAGTTGCAAATATGCGTTTTTTTTTGGAACATGGCAGCACAAATTGGGCAAAAAACAGTACAACTTTAATTTTTTACAAAATTGAAAAATTTGAAAAATTTTCATCCGTAAAATTTGCAAATTTGAAAATTTCTTAAAAATATTTACGGCACAAGGCAGCACAAGTTGAGCACAATACAGCACAACTTTTTTTTTTGAGAATCGAAAATGGCGGTGCTAACTTCACGCTTCGCAAAACTGTTTTTTGGCCGCAAAAAATACAAATATGCGATTTTTTTTGTTTTCTCTTCGGAATATATCAGTACAAATAGCGCAGAAAATAGCACAACTTTAATTTTTTACAAAATTGCAAAATTTGAAAAATTTTCATTCGTAAAATTTGCAAATTTCTTAAAAATATTTACGGCACAAGGCAGCACAAGTTGAGCACAATACAGCACAACATTTTTTTTTGAAAATTGCAAACGGCGGTGCTAACTTCACGCTTCGCAAATCTGTTTTTTAGCCGTAAAAGTTACAAATATGCGATTTTTTTTTTATCTCTTTGGAATATGGTTGCACAAATTGAGCACAAAACAGCACAACTTTCACTTTTTAGTAATTATGAAATTTCGCAAAAATTTCATTCGTAAAATTTGCAAATTTGCGATTTTTTTTTAATATTTACGGCACAACGCAGCACAAGTTGAGCACAATGCAGCACAATTTTTTTTTTTTACGAAATTTTTAGATTTCGCAAAAATTTCATTCGTAAAATTTGCAAATTTGCGAATTTTTCAAAAATATTTACGGCACAAGCCAGCACAAGTTGAGCACAGTACAGTACACATTTTTTTTTTTTTGAAAATCGCAAATGGCGGTGCTAACTTCACGCTTCGCAAATCTGTTTTTTGGCGGTAAAAGTTACAAATATGCGATTTTTTTATCTCTTCGGAATATGGCAGCACAAACTGAGCCCGAAATAGCACATGTTAGTTTTTAAGAAAAATGTAATACTTAAAAAAAAAATTATTAATTCATTTTTGGTATAAAAGTCACAAAAATGCGAATTTTTTTTTATCTCTTTGGGATATGGTTGCACAAATTGAGCACAAAACAGCACAACTTTCACTTTTTAGTAATTATGAAGTTTCGCAAAAATTTCATTCGTAAAATTTGCAAATTTGCGAATTTTTCAAAAATATTTACGGCACAAGGCAGCACAAGTTGAGCACAATGCAGCACATCTTTTTTTTTGTGAAAATCGAAAATGGCGGTGCTAACTTCACGCTACCGCCCTTCGCAAAGTTTAGTTTTGGCCATAATAGATGCAATTATGCGAATTTTTGTTTTTTTCTTTTTCGTTCTTAGTATCATTTTTTGAGCACAATGCAGCACAACTTTTTTTTTACGAAATTTTGAGATTTCGCAAAAGTTTCATTCGTAAAATTTGCAAATTTGCGAATTTTTCAAAAATATTTTCGGCACAAGCCAGCACAAGTTGAGCACAGTACAGCACAACTTTTTTTATTTTAAAAATCAAAAATGGCGGTGCTAACTTCACGCTAAAAAAATGGGTACCCTCTAAAAACCAAACCCTTAGTACAATTTTTTTAAAAAATACGGCACTTAGCAGCACAAGTTGGGCACATTACAGCACATTTTTTTTTTTGAAAATCGAAAATGGCGGTGCTAACTTCACGCACATAAATACCTTGACTGTGTATTTGCCGTAATGGTGGGTATTTGTGTAAGGCAAGGCAAGTCTAAATAAGATCAGTGCTAGCACCCAGCATTAGGCGAATAAACAGTGAGGTATGTATGCAACCCCCCTGCTTGGACACACTTTAGAACTTGGGGTGGGTGCGTGGCGGGTGTATGCAAAGTTTCTATTGCATTTAAAGCTTGTAACTGTACTTTGCATTGGAGTAAGTACTACCGAAAAAAATAAATCGAGAGAACAATATCGGTTCAACAATTTTGTCAACTGTGGTCTCTTCAAATTGTCTCTATACATATCTACATATGCAAAAATTAAAAAAATATGCGTGGGACATAAGTCCCGAATTCGATTCAGGGCTTATGTCCCAGTAAAGTGGGACACATGTAAGTGCATACAAAAAAATTCGGGACTTATGTCCCCAGGCTAGTTCCGAATTATTGAACATTTAGTGCAACACGAATAAGCTTTCCATTACAGCACAGAATAAAGATCACAGTATTTAAAATTCAATCTTATGAAAAATTATTCATTGGTTTTTAACTTGCTTATTGCATCGGCTGGCTGATGATGGATGCTGCTTTCCTCTTCTTCATGATGTTTTCTTTTGTTAAATTCATTAATTATTTTATTGTTTCTTGAACTTTTTTATACACTTTTGAATTAAAATTCGGGATTCATGAAATGAAATAAAAATTGTACCCAAACGTCAAAAAATAAATTTAAATTATTGCAGATTGCTCTGTTTTTTATAAGTTATAGTAAAGGATGTGACATAAGCGCGAATATACGGAAAACATATGACGCGAGACGCGACTATATAATTGCGGAGTGAGACGTTTCGTTTAGTTTCGTTTCCGAGCTCACCCCACTTAAGTAGAACTGACATTTGGTGAAATAGGAATGCCAAATATGGATAATTGATGAGTGAAGTATGGGTGTTCCCAGAAAGCTTCTTTTCGTTGGTTTTTGACATTAGTTTAAGTGCCTCTCCGACCATTATACTGCCGTGTTAAGAAGAAAAAACGTATCTGCATTTTTGACATTTCTAGATAATGGCGTTTTTCTGTTTTTATCTCTATCTTTTCTGTTTTGTTGATGAATGTTTTTCTGTCGTATTTACAAATAAATCAAGTTTTTTTGCTTAGATTATTTCTAAGATGTACAAATGCTTGTATGGGAGTCACTTTTTTTTCTTAAAATAAGTGCTAAAACGGCAATTTTTTCGGAGCGTTTTAGACCATTACAAAAGCGAGATAGGGCTTTTATTTTTAAAGAATAAAATAGAAAACATATCAAAGATGTCAAAACTGGCCCTTACTCAAAACAGCCAAAATGTCAGTTACGTTTTTTCTTCTTAACACGGCAGTATAGTTCTACCTTTAGACATTTGTCAACGCCACTTGCTGTTCTTTTTTAACTGTTCACTGTCTTCGTGTAAGTTTCCTCATGCGTGGGAGCAATCTTTTATAATTGCTCTACATAAAAAAAGAAGGTACCTACATATTATAAAATTGATAATTACTATCCAATTGCTAAGCTGTCGGCTATTCCGAAACTATTCGAAGCATTCGACAAACTTTCACTCCAAGTTTTATTACAACAAATGTGAAAGCTTGCGGGGTCAAGCGGTAAATTAATTGATTGGCTGAAATCATACATATTTGCTTTATGGATCGCATTCCGATAATTTTAGTGGCTGTCATTCAAAAAGTTTTATAGTTATTTCTGGAGTTCCCCACGGAATGCAGCCATTTGGGTCAAATTCTTCTTATATTATTCATCAAGCCATCAGTTTTTAAGTACTCAAATTGTCTTATCAATGATGACGATGTTACTATTTTTTAAACTCTTACTAATAGTCTTGACTTTGAAAAGCTTCAAATTGATTTAAATACTTTTTCTAACTAATGTTTGCAAAATAATTTGTTGTAGTAGTGCACGATATGAGGGCATACCTTTCATTTCGACCTGACGGATTGAGCTTTAGTACACTAAGAGTTCATGTCCTAACTTTACTTTTAAGAAGTGTTTCCAAGGTGGCAACACTGTCAGAAGGACAAGAGAAGGGTTGCCACAATTCCGAAATGTTGCTTATAGATCGCGAAGACCAAGGGTCGGACGGTGACCCGAGAACTTCCGTGGGATTCGGCACCCTTGAAACCATAGGATCACATTATTGTTTTTCTCCCACCCCTCCCTTTGCACGAAGGGGGTGGAAAAAAGTCGTATTGGAAATAAAATTTGAAAAGTCAAGAAAAGTTAGAAAAATATTTCTTTTAATAAAATTTAAAGATGGTGTCGACGCGGAATTTCACAATCTACTACATCACATCCGGAGTTGATTTAAAACCTACTTTGGTTTTTTTAAAAATCCACTTTCAAAGTGCTGGGGAGGGGGGGTATGAAAGATTAACAAACTTAAGTTTATCTTGGAATAATATAAGCATATGACACATGTCTTAAGGGAATTTTGTAATGCCCAATCTTACTAAATCAGAATGAACTCGGTACAACTACCTTCAAAAAAGTTATAGCCTTCTTCATAAATGATAACGAATTATTAGTGAAACAAGTAAAATATTACCAAATTTCAACAGCATTGACACGAAACCTGGTCCACATATTTCATTTGTCATAAGCAACAAGAATCAAAAGAGTCTACAAAAATATTTGTAGTGAAAGGGTGTTTTTTTCATTGAAATGGAAACATTTTGAACTACCACCATGAATGAACCCTTCGATTCCAGCCTTTAGTGTTAATCCCTGAACTGGATGGGCAAATTACATTGAGAGAGCTACAGGAAACCTTAAAGTTTATGCAAAATAATAAGTCAGCAGGGATCGACGGCATTCCTATTGAATTTTAAAAATACTAAACACTAGGCTTCATGAATCATATTTTATCATTTTTTAACAGGCTTCATGGAGAAGAAACAATTCCAAAATCTTTTCGAAAAGCATGGAATTTGTACAATTTTTAAAAAAAACGTGATTTGAAGCTACCAGAAAACTACAGGGGATGTCGATTCTACCTTGCCTTAGGAAAATATTCACCCATAGTCGAAGAGAATAAACTCCTTAGTATCTTCCAAGCTGGTTTTCGCTCGGGGCTGTCCACAGTGGATCATATATTTACTCTTACAAGTAAAGTCAAAAGATTTTTAGAGAAGAAAAAGAAACTGTGCGCTTTATTTGTCGATTTTAAAGCGGCCTGTGATACCGTTAACAGGAATTCATTGATCTATAAGCTATTTACCCTAGGCTTATCGACTAAATTTCTCAACTTATACATATAAGCTACTTATTACTTCTACCTCTGCCGCGGTATGGAATGGAAGCAAAATGTCTGCTTTTATTAGTACGAGTTCTGGTGTGCCTCAAGGCTGTGGTTTAAGTCCAATTATGCTTGCATTATTTATTGATGATGTATCCAAAGATTATCCTTGAGCTATTATTTTTGGTGAGATTCCAATAAAAATGCTTTTATGCGCGGACGACATTGTCATTCTGGCAGATAACCCCAATGCTTTGCAGCCCCAAATAAACAAGCGATATTGCGATGTATGGGATCTTAGTATTAATACCTCGAAGTTAAAAATAATGATTTTTGAAAGTACTCAACGTCGAAGAACTCCTCAAGAAAAATGGTTTTTGGAAGGAGAACCTTTGGAAATTGTTAACCAATACACATATCTAGGTTTCCTTGTTTCGTATAACCTTGATCTTCGTCCACATGTAAAAGAAAAATGTGGTGCCGCCAAAACGGCAATAAACCTTATGTGGAGCAAATTCTTTGCAAACAAATATGTTGATGCTTCTGCTAAGTTAAGAGTTTTTGATGCAACCATTAGAACATGCCTGTGCTATGCCAATCAAGTTCTTGGTAATCAAAATATAGATGAATTTGAAGTAGTTCAACGATTCTTTTTCAAACGCATTTTTAAACTTGCGAACTCAACGCCCACGTATGCAATTCATGTTGAATCCGGTATCTCACAAATATTTCTTAAAAATCTAATATCAATAATGCTGATTACATAATAAGAGTCATGAATAGACCCGACTCAAACCCACAAAAACAAATTATGAGCTACGCATTCCGTTGCCAACTATCACTTTTTAAGGAATGGGTTATACTGGCTTACAGACACAGCATAGATTTCGACCTAAATATTTTAGACTTAGCTGATTGGCAAGATGCTTTCTATAGAAGTATAGCGAAGATACATAGATGAGATGACTCTCTTTATTTGCAATGTTTAAATAGAGCTCAAGCATCCCAGACTAGGTTTATGTATAAGGAATTAAACCACATACTGTATAGTAGGAATTATTTTATTGAAAAACTTTCTCTCAACCAAATGAGTCTTATTCTCTTGGGACTTCGAAAAAAACACAGTTTGCATATAATATGGTTCAGCCCAACAACTCATTCAATTTTCCTAGGGCTTGGAAAAACACAGCTCACATGTAAATTTTGTAGCCACAATCTAACTTTCTTCTGTATTAGCCGTGGAGGGGGGGGGGCTTCAGCCCCTATAGCCTTCCCTCTGGATCCGCCACTGGATATATGTATGTATGTAAATACCAAAGTACAATCCTTACCTACATAGATGTAAAATATTAATTAAAATATTAAAAGATGTCTTTATTTCAAAAGTAAAATAAGTAATGAAAAATAATATTGAAAACATTTCAAACAATCTCGACATTAAAAATCAAACATTATTAGATTATAAAAATAATAGCAAAGTAGTTTTAATCAAAGTATATCGACGGCTGAGTTTGGTATTTACAACCGCTAGTGCTATTGATATCCATCAACGATGCTTCACTTTTACATAGATATTATGTCAGAAAACTATATCTTATATCTACGACTAAACATTTGTATTGTCTGGATACGTCTTTCAACATTATATAGTTGTTACCCTAAACAGTCATGATCATGACAAAATAATTACATTACACTATTCAGCCCGACTGTTATAGTTTTTCTATTTGTCGCCTTCCAACTTGCATCGACCATTGTATAGGTACGACTAGCTATCGTGCTTCGCCACTAAAATGACAACAACAAACAACTCAACTCCCACAAGAAATCCTTCATAGAAAACTTAAGTCGACATTCTAATTAATTGGTTCACCAATTGCGATAGAAAACAATTTCTTAACATGGTTTTCGTTTTTGCGTGACGTGACGTAGTTTTTTTTGTTGTTTGTTTGTTTTGCTCATAGTACTATTTAGAGTTCCGTGTTGTGTTCGCCGTCTGCATCATTCTTCTCTTCATCTCTATAAGAAACTCCCAAGTCCCAAAGTGTCGGAGCATTTCATCCTTCTTTCCGTTGGCGATAATTACAGCAATAAACTAGCAACTAACAAGGACTGCAGTAGGTCATGTATTTCAATTAAGTCGGCCCACCGATGTGTTTTTTTTTTGTCGAATCTCAGTCTCGTGGTATGGAGACTTTTCTCCTCCACCAAAGGCGGAAAGGGAAGATTTTAATTGGAGCACCACAACCACAGTTAGTTCGAAGAAAGCGTGCTGACGGATTAAGAAAGGATACTCCACAAGGGTTCAATCCATTTACAGCCCCCTACTTGATAACAGGTCCGGTCCGAAAACTGGGATTTGGAGGGTTCTTATCCAATTCATAAAGCTTGTAAAATTATTTGGTTAGACAATGTGGACAGTGGAAGACTGGACATTCAAAAGTCAACCTGAATGCAATGACTTCAAAAGCCAAAACCATTCTTTTGATTTTGAAAAGACATCTATTTTGCTTCCGAGCCAGACAACTTATTGAGTTTTATGAATCTTTTGATAGTTATCAATCTGGATGTGAAAGGGTAGATTTAAAACGTTCCACTGGTACCTTCGGGAATAGGAAAAATATTAAATTGAATTGGGTGGCGCAACAGCTCGTGGAGAACCAGGGCCTAGTGACTTACAACTCTCAACCATTCCTGTGTGCGTGTTGTTGGCAGGAATGGAGGGGACCTACCATTGTTTTTCGAGTCCGAACGGCTAGATGAGAAGCACTTATTCATGACAAGTATACTATTGGAGGATTTGTCAGTTCCTCGCAAGAGGCAGTACCTCGGATCTAACATTTTTGTTTTTAGGTGGCACGGCTGAGAAGCGAACCCACACATTCGGCACGGCATGACAGTTCAACGCACTTACTATTATGCCAGGAGGTACTATACAGGAAAAATATTATTGCGATTACAATCTGAAAATCTACTTAGTCTGTGGAAGGAGGGTGTTTACCCCCATGACCTCCCCCCCCCCGCATCCGCACTTGCCTCTAAGTTCCCCCGTTAAAGAAAATTCTTCTATTACACCCGTTTCTTCATGACACAATATTCAAGCCATTTCAAAAGACGAAATAATTATACATCCAAAGACCGACCGAATTAATTGGTTGCGATTTGTGTGTACAGTGAAATGGTTGTGGCGCTCGGTTGGACACCACTGAGACTAGCTGGACGCGACGATGGCCGCCACCGATGGCAATGGGCATGGGGTAATGTAGTAGCGCACTTACAGTTACATGCAATCAGCTAATGACATTATTTACGCGATGGTCTGGCGCTGTTTTTGCTGCCATTTTTTTTTTGGACACATAAGAAATCGTTGCTAGCAAACGAGTAGGTGTTGAGCCAAAGCAGCAAGCTTAGAAATGGAAGATTAAGACCTCATGTAGGCTTTTTATAGTGTTTACCTCCTGCAATGGTGCATGCCACTAAAGTGAATGGAAGCCAATTTAAGGAAATTGATTCTTTTCGTGAAGCAAAAATAGAGCAATTCGATATGAATTTCTACGATTTTGGTGTTTATGAAAGAAGTTTTTTTTAATTCAAAGTTGGGTTTGGGTTCTTTTCACATTTGGTTCAAAAGGTTTTTGAAGTAATCAGGTATTGTCGATAAGGCTATATTTGATCTCCCTTAATAATATCAATGAGAGAGAAAAACTTAAAGGCTCGTGGCCAAACAAGTCATCACCATCTGATACCATCGCCATCATAGAACCAGATCAGGTAGCAGGTGAATAGAGCCGACCATCTCTACTCTGTTTTGCCTAGCTATAGCTTAACGCATCTTTTAAGGGTTAAAGGCGAGCTTTCAGAGAGGCCTCTTAGGATCCTTGCTGTGAATGTAAATTCACTGATTAGGACCGAACGTAAGAGCTAAACTTTTCCAATTGTATAAAGACCAAAGTCCAGATGAGGTTATGCGCGACGAAATTAAGCTGAACCAGAAACATATGCAAGTTGACTTACAATAATTACAATATCGATAGAAGAAATTGGCCCAATTCCACTCTAGGGGATGGTGTCGCAATCTTCATACGAAAAAGCATTAGTCATAAAGTTATCTATAATGGGGATCCGCGCAGATTATGGCTGTTAGAGGCGTGCATCGTATGCATTCCTCTCTGTTGGAACTTAAATAAAAAAGAAATGTTCAATTTCAGATTAACTTTATTTTAGGTATATATAAGAATTAAATTTAGGAATGAACAAGTGTAACTGCTGAGGGTTAAAACAAGAGTGAAAGCTAAGTTACAAAAGAAATTATATAATGTGTTCGTAGCAGGGCTGTCGAAGTACTGCAATTGAAGTATTTGTACTGCTTTTTGAAACTCCGTACTGCCGTACTGCTAATACGACCAAAGTACTGCTTTTTTGAAAATTTGTTCACACAACATTTTCAAATCATAATCATATCCAAAAAGTCTTAGTCCTTTTTATGTAATGTTTTCTTTTATAAACAAAACAGATAAAATTGTATAGAATACGCTCACTATGTATATAGATGTATTGAGAAAGATCTCGAGTTCCATTTTTTACGAGTGCGTAGTTTGCAATATAGGCATAGCCTGTATATCACAAGTAAAAAATTCGTAATTCTGGAATTTTTCCGATTTTCTTTTCTGATCCGAAAAAAGGAAGTTTAAGGATATTTTGATATTTTGCCATTTGGAACGAAATATTCCACACACGTCGAAATGTAGTTTTTTCACCCAACTGTCAAAAGCAATGTTAAATTATACTAATGGATCTCTAAACCATGAAATTTAGATTTTAACGTACTTCGACAAAACTCCTACAAAGTTGAATTTTGGTGGGGCTTTGTTTTGACGTCTTGAGCAATTTCCAATTTCTAAATTTTGGCTGAAAAAAAGAATTTTTGGAGGAGTAAAAGTTGTAAAGTTCAGTTTTTTGCAAATTTTTCGAAAACTATCAACTTTTTGGTATGAAATAAACAAGGTAAAAGTTGCAGCTTATTCAATTTTATAAAAAATACAAATTACATGTTCTTTGATGCATTCAATAGTTTTAGAGTAAATCATGGAGCCAATTTATGGAGTGGCAAATTTTGTCAAAAAATTTATTAAAATTGCATTAATCGATGAGCAATATTTTTTGTACTATATGCGCTAAATCTTCTCATTATAAACCAAGTTATTGTGGTGCCCAGGGTAAGTAAGGCCATCAACTGGAAAATTTATTGGCTTTAATTTATTTAAATAATTTTGAGAAAAACGTGCACAAACACAACAATAGTTCTGTAGGTAATGAAATAATGAATACAACCATTTCAGTGCGCTAAAGTTAAATAGGTAATTGGCGGATATGTGATAATTTTTAATGAACAATATTTGCATTTAAACAAAATTAAATGCATTAACAATTATGTTGGTATTGTAATATTTTCTCAGGTTCGTTAATAAAACTTATTTACTTTATTCAAAACGTCCACTTATTTATTTCGCAAAATAAAACACTTTACTTTTCTTACTACAAACAAAACGATTTATTCTTCACCACTGAATTAATTCACAAACTTTACTTTTCACTTTTATTACAACCAACTTTATTCATTCACGATTAAAAACAAACTGTGTCGCTGCCGTTCAAACCTGTGCCTTTTATACTTGTTTTCCAAACTCTCGAAATAAGGAGAACGTTCTGGTCTCTGCTTCCAGAGCTTTCCGTAGGGGAAATTTCCCAATAATTTCCCTTCCAAAAGCTTTTATTTGACAGCTGGTAAATCTGCTATAATCCGGCAGATGGCGCTTCCTTCGTTTGAGAGTTGCTATAATTATAGCTAATAAGGGTATGTTTGCACTGCGACCGTAAGTTTTATTGTGTCCGTTTGTTTGCATTTCGGAGTCGTTATAGTTCAAATATGGAAAGTTATTACAGTATATATTTTACTGCCGTACTGCAGTGTACTGCAATTTTTTTCCTCGAAGTACTGCTTTCTGTGAAATTGAAACGACAGCCCTGGTTCGTAGTAGTATTATAAATGAATAATATTAATGTGTACATATAACTCTTGATATTACTTCATATACAATACATGCATGAGGCTAGTTGTTGATGATATAAATTAGTATGTATTTCTAACACTCCTCCTATCAACTAAGCCTTTAAATGTTCGATTTTAATTTTAATAACAAAATATTAATTATAAAGAAAATTTAAAAGAAATCAATAATTCAAAATTATTTTAATCATTACAGATTTGCAAAATTTCGATGCATTTATCGTTTTTATTTTTCGGTAATCCTTTTGTGAGAATATCGGCTGCCATCTCACTAGTTGGCTTGTACTGGATCTTAATCTCTCCTCTATCTTGTGCCTCTCGTGAAAAATGGTATCGGATATCAACGTGCTTGCTTTTACCAAGATGACTGATGCTGTTTGACAATTGAATTGCACTTTGATTGTCGCAGTAAATGACCTAGGCTCCGAGACTAACGCACTCAAACCAATATCTGAAAACAGTTTTCTCAAAAATAAAGTTTCTTTAGTTATTTCAGAAAGCGCCATGTATTCGGCTTCCATAGTCGACAAGGCAACCGATTTTTGTTTTTGTGACTTCCAGCTTATCGGTCCGCCGGCCATCTGAATCATGAACCCTGTACAAGATTTCCTATCATCAAGATCTCTTGCCCAGTCCGAGTCAACATATCCCATCAAATCAGATTTCAGCTGTCGATATCGAATACAGTACTCTCGAGTCCCTTTTAAGTACCTAAGCACTCGCTTTGCTGCCACCCAATGATTTATACCAGGATCATCCAAAAAACGACTTAAGCAGCTTACCGCAAATGATATGTCGGGTCTAGTTCCATTGGCCAAGTAAATTAAACTTCCAATCAGCTCACGATAGGGTATGGATTCCATGTTTTTAACGTCTTCAGGAGTTTTTGGGCTCATGTCCTTGCTGACCTTTGACTTAAAATCAATAGGTGTCGTAACCGGTTTTCAATCTTCCATTCGAAACTTCTGCAAGAGTTCACCTATGAACCTTTTTTGATCGAGTTTTATTTCCATAATAGTGCTATTTATTCTGACGTTTATTCCCAAAATGGTACTGACTTGTCCTAAGTCTTTCATCTGGAATTTATTTTTCAAAAGCTCTTTCACGCGATTTAGGTAATTTATATTGGCAGCTGCAATTAATAAATCGTCAACATATATTATAACAATTACCTCTGTATCATTTGCGCCTGATATAAAAATGCATGGCTCGACATCAGATTTCTTCATATGCATTGATTCCAAATGACTTGTTAGCTTTTGGTACCATTGTCTGCCCGATTGTTTAAGACCATATAAAGGCTTTAATAGTTTGCATACCTTAGTGACATCAGTTTTAAAAAGATCCGGCTGCTCCATATATAGTTCCTCATTTAGATCACCTTGCACGTAGGCAGAAACTACATCCATCTGATGAACATGGAATTGTTTTTCGGCACAAGTCGCAAAGAATGCTCGAATAGCTTCATACCGAGCAACAGGTGCAAACACCTCCTCATAGTCAATACCGTAGCGTGGTTCACAACCTCTTGCCACTAATCGCGCTTTATATTTGACTATTGATCCATCGTTGTTGCGTTTGCGCCTGAAGACCCACTTGTTGGTGATTATGTTCTCGTGAGCTGGACGATCCACCAATTTCCATGTTCCAATTCCTATCAAGGAACTATACTCACTCTTCATTGCATCCAACCATTCTTCTCTTTCTGGTCCATTAAGAGCCTCCGATACAGAGTCAGGATCCAAATTATTATTTTCGGCAGCAACTGCACCTTCCTCTTACGCCAATGTAGCCGAATCATCTGTATTTATCTGCTTTGACCTCAGTTTAATGGGTCCACCTTCACGAACGAATTTCTGCTTTGCCTCTTTTTTGCGTTTTGTTTTTGTTGTAGGAGAATCTTCATCTGCTTTATCCAAACACCTATCGGCAACTACATTTTTCTCCTCCTCCTTTACCTCGTTAAAACTAGGGAATACGTCATCAACTGGTAGCTTCTCAGTTATCAATTCGTCAGTGTTTTCTTCTTTATCTGTCACTTGGATGTTTTCGTCTTGCTTGCAAAAATTTTCCATGTCAATGTTAAAAAAATCATCCATATTCATGGTATCGATGTTTTCAAATATTTTAACATCTCGACTCTTGATGATGTTATTTGTCTGGCGATCCCATAATCGATATGCTTTCGAATCATCACAATAACCAACAAAAGTAAATTCCTTACCTTTGGCTTCGAATTTCCTCTGCCTGGCCTTTTGTCAAGAGCGATGGCCTTTGATCCGAAAATTTTCATGTATGCAATATTTGGCTTTTTACCATGCCATGCTTCAAAGGGAGTTTTATCCACTAGTGACTTTGTAGGACATCGGTTTCTTATATGTACAGCAGTATTAGTTGCTTCAGCCCATAAGCCCTGGGGTAGATTCGCTTGAATCAGCATACACCTAGCCATCTCTACGAGCGTCCGATTAGCTCGCTCGGCTACGCCATTTTGCTGTGGGGTGTATTCTGTCGCCAGCTGCCTGCTTATTCCAGAGTTATCCAAGAAGCTTTGAAAATCTCTCGACAAATACTCTTTTGCATTATCAGTTCGTAGTCGCTTTATACGTTTACCAGTTTCATTTTCTACTTTTAGCTTATATAGCTGAAAAAGTTGAAAAAGCCTCTGACTTTTGCTTCAAATAATAAACATGCACATATCTGGTGTGGTCATCGATAAAAGT